>VZTD01001446.1:292140-408733 GCA_013397725.1 Rhagologus leucostigma | reverse complement strand
GTTTCGCTGGAAGTTCGGGGGACATTGCACTTTGCTTTTATCATCCTCGGCTTCTTATTTGCGAGTTTTAACCGCCGCCCCCCTCCCCCCCTTCCCCCCCCCGTAAAGCTGCTTGGGTTTTTGGAAAAGCAAACCACAAGCGCTTCAGGTCCCTCCTTTTCAAGAGAATTAAAATGTTGCTGTGTTTTAAATGCTCTGTAGCTTCAAAGTTTCAAGGCTGTCTGCCGAAGTAATTCAACAGTTTTAAAAGTGCGAATCCTTCCCTAAATGAAAGGCCAAAGAGATTAATTGCTGTAGAAAAGAGAGGAGGAAAGAGACGACTGCTAATCAAAACCAAACTCTTTCCTTAGAAGACTTTATGCAACTATTTAAAATATGTGCTAGTCTAGGAAAAACAGTTAAATGGAAAGTCAAAGTATCTCGATACCCCAGGAAAGGACAGCTTGCCAAGAGTATCTCCAGCGTTCCCTCAACCTAACGGTATCCTGGATTGCTTTGATTGATGTGTTTCCTTTGTGCTGCCCATCTCCTCTGCTTCTCCAGGCCAGGGATAGACTGTGGTCAGCAGAAGGGGGAAAACGTTCCTTTTTATCTTATCTTTCTTTCTTTCCTTTTTTTCTTTCTTTCTTTCTTTTTTTCTTTCTTTTTTTCTTTCTTTCTTTCTTCTTTTCCTGGCAGACCACATTTCAGGATGGGGGTGAAGAGGTAGAAGATGGAGCTGTTTACAATGTCACCCTTAAAAAAGTGCAGATTCAGCAGGCTGCCAACAAAGGAGCAAGGTGGCTGGGGGTAAGTGAGGCTGACACGGGGGCATTGGGGACGGCTGCTCATGGACTTTGGAGCTGTCTCCAGGGAGCTGAATTCCACAGGAATTGTTACAATATTAACTTTTAGCATTGGCTGCTCTCATTATTTAATAAAAAACCAAACCAAACACTGAACTAGTCTGCCTGGGTCATCTGAAATAACACTCTCCTTGTATTGACTGTTCCTCTTTTCTTGACCTGTGAAAACAATTTGACCAGCTGTGGCCACATATCAGGTGATTCGTGGTGCAGAAATAAGGATTTTAGCTTATGGCCCCAGAAGCCGAACATTTAACAGTTATTTCAGACTGTACTATGGCTCGTTTCTGCTGTTAGGAACGTATCTCAGATCTCCAAACAAATAGTTGTGTTATTTTGACTGGTGAAGGTCTCTCAAAGTCAGCAGAACTCCTCTGAACTTAAGGGAATATTGGTTTGGGTCTTATTTCTGTATTGCTTTCTTAGCCAGATGAGAAATTAATTGCATTTCTGCAAGAATTACAGCTCTGCACTGTTTTTCAAAGCATGAAGGCTTTAATGGTAAGTAAAATGAGCTTAAATGCACACACTTGATTTAACATGCTGCTGAGTGCCTTCACCTTTGTCAGGCCAAGTCCACAGCTGATAAAAAATGTCCTCACTTCACTGGAATCAGTGCAGCTGTGGAAGTTGGGGCCAGATCTGCAGGAGGTGCTTGTAACTTTCATAGTAATTTGTTATGTTTGGTTTTTTTCCTTTGGGGTCAAAGGCAATAATATAAGAAGTTGGCTTGATGCAGTATCCATGTTGGTATTTTAAAGGCTCTTAAAACTGCCCTGAGATTTATAACCAGTCATTTTCTTGTGAAGCTCCTGTGACATGAAGCAATACAGCAGAACTGAAACCAGAGTCAGGGAAAATAAGCAAATTCTGTCCTGCATACACGTAGTGCTTAGAGTCTCCACTTCTTGTGTTTCCAAGAAGTACACAGAGTACTAATCAGAACAGATAATTTCAGATCTGCATCCTTTGAGTGGCAAATTTCCCATTTCTGCCTCCTGTTTTTACCAGGAAAGATATTACTAAGTATATTTGAGCTCCTGCAACTTTCCCAGCTGGTTTTGTGTAAGAGGTGAAGATCATTTTGAGCGTGTCTGTGTCCCATAAACATAGTTCAGAAAAGTAGAATTTTTTCCTGCTTGGGCTGTGTCATTCCTTGTAATAGAAAGAGTTTACCAGGCCTTGGTCCTGTTCTCAAACGAAGGGAGCATGTATGTTGCTGAGGTCATCCCCACAGCTGATGCTGCCCATCCTATTAGGAGGACCAGGGACTGCAAGGTCAGGGCAGTGACTGTCAGGTTCCTATGGCTGTTGTTGGTTTTTTCAGGTCAGACTCAAGCCCGGTTTGTGGGGAAGGAGGCAATGTGTCAGAAATCCGCACCTGTTCTAGGCATAAATCCTGTGACGTCGGCTTCCAGTCTGGCCTCTTTCATGAGAAAAAAAAATACCTCATGTATATTATTAAAAAATATTTTGGAACATATGGGCTGTTTCTTTCCCTTAAGTCTTCAGAACAGAAAGTATTTTAAGCTCTTCTTGTGATCTTGTTTTATTAATGGCTTTTTTGTGGTCCTGAAATCAATAAATAGCCTCTGACCCAGAGCATTATTTATTAAGAGCCATCCCTGCCCCCAGCAGTTTGGCTTTGAAAAGCCAAATTGTCTGGTTTAGAACTGTCATCAGGTGACTTTTTTTTTTAATCTGGAGTTTATAAGGGTTTATGATTTTTTTTCCCTATGCTTTGAAACTCATTAGCACTAAATTAACAAGGTGTTGGATTTAGCAATGTTGGCCTTCATTTTTTTTGATGGTGCTCTAAGTCAGGCTTAGGTTGAAGACTCAAGGTCAACAACCTGTTTGTACATCAGCAAGTATTGAGCCTTCACAGTAACAAACACAGTAACTCTCTTAGAGATCGTATACATGCCTGGATTTACTTTTCTAAAAATTATTTTTCAGTGTCAGTTTGTGTCCTGTAAAAGTCCACTTAGCAATCTGACTCTTTCTGAGGCACTGAGCTTCTCCTGCTTTGTTGGGGTAGGTTAAGTCTAATAAACCTTCTTTAAGATTCTCCATCCTAAGAACCCATCCAGGGTCACTGAATGGTTGGCCCTGTTATGAGAGAATGGATTGTTTAAAGGCCAATCATAAGATTCAAACTAAAGCACCATAAACACTTGCCTATTGAAATACAGAAATGTCTTTCTTGTGTTTCAAACTTCTCGACAGCAGGCATCAGCAATTCCGTAACTTTCAGATGTGTGAAGCTTTTGGATAATCACTGAATTTTTTAGCTTTAAATTTAATATTAGACATCAAAGGATGCCAATAATAGCCACTGCTTTTGTCACCAAATACATAGTCACTAAATATTTAGTGAAGCTTAAGACTTTAAGCATTAGAGTATTAGGGAATAATAAAAGCTCTAGTGGGAGCTCAGTATTGTGAGAGATGCTGCACAAAAGCACTGTTTTGACTAAAAAGAACGTGCAGACGTGATATTTAAAGAGGATTGTCTGTACATGTCTTAGCTGATGATTGGTATCAAAGCTTCAAAAGTCAAGTGTACCTTCTAGAAATATTGAGAGAGAATCCCTCCCAAACACAATGGGTTCAACCAGAGAAAGCATGAATGCTTTTTTTTTTTTTTTTAAAACAAAGTGGGTTTTGGTGTCTCCAGGATAGATTTTGAGAGGTCTCCAGAATCCTGGAGAGGAACAAGCTACAAAAGCCATGGAAGCTGAGATACATGGCTTGACATCTTCGTGAGAGAAAAGGATGGAGAAGTAGAGATTTGTGCAGATGGATGGCACACTCAGAAGAGGGGATGAGGAGGATTTGGGGTGGACAGTCATCATCAGTTTGAATGGCATTATGTCAGGCTAGAGAAAAAAGCATATTGGTAACTGGAAGGGAAGGTTTGGGAGTGCAGCAAGGAATTTGAATGATGTGGTTAGAAAGAGAATGTTGTGTTTTAAAACTTTGTTTTCAGAAAGAACCTGAAAAATGGGATCAGCTTCCCTCTGAGGATGTGAACGCAGCCCATGGGAAGGCTGGATGTCAAAGAGGATGGTGCTATTGTCTGTGAAGAAAAGGCACCAGAGCATAAGAGACAAATGTTCTGGGGGATTTTGATCTTGAACTGACAGCCAGGTACCCGTGAAATGAAACAGAGACGAGTTGAGTCATACTGTAGCCAGAAG
This sequence comes from Rhagologus leucostigma, assembly GCA_013397725.1. NCBI lineage: Eukaryota > Metazoa > Chordata > Aves > Passeriformes > Rhagologus > Rhagologus leucostigma. Next base: position 404,685 of record VZTD01001446.1, on the reverse strand, counting down.
CAGATCAGAACAGCCAAGCAGTGGCTGTAAAAGTAGATCAGCCACTAAATACCTGAATTTCTGGGGCCAGGAGCAATATGCTGACAGTGTGAATGGCGTGGGGAGGTGAATTCCAGCCGGTGATCTATGGAAAACAGTAAACAGTTGAAAGAGAAGGGAAAAAGCAGCGGGTAGAAAAGTGAGTGTAGAGATGGGGGGAATTGCGGAAGGGGGAAGAGTGGTGCAGGAAGAATAGAGGCATGAGTGGGGTGTGGGCAGGTGGACAAGATTACTAAAGTAAAAGCAAACGAGGTTTTAAAATGCTGTGAAGTGACTGTTGTCGAGCCCCCGTTAATCAGCTGGAGTGCTGTATCTCCCCCTTCCAGGAGTTAGGGAGGAATGGGCCACCGCTGTCCAGCCCTGGGAGGGGAGGAAATGGTGAGGAATGAGCCGCTCAGACAGGAGGGGCTCCCCAATACCTGCAAATGTCTTTCCTGTCAGAGTACTTTATCCGGGAAGGAGTGAGGAAGAGACCTACTCAGTGTGTAAGTATTTAGTGAGACAGGTCACAGGAAATGCAGCCAGGAACGAGAGTTCCGCGAGCCTCAGTGCTGAGTCTCCACACCTGAAATGATCGCTGAGCTTTCAGAGTCCATCCTCGCCATCAAGTTTCTTGCTTTACTGATGGATGACACGGACTCCTCTTCCTTTGAGTCTTAAATATCCAGATAACAGATAAATACTCTGCTCACTTATGACCAGGCTGCCTGGCTTCATTAGGCATGGATTACACATCTAGAGGAGATTTTAGAAGCTTGGTTTTTACTTTTTGCTTTCTCTTTTTGGCTACAGCTGAACTTCTGGCTCTGGGGTTTGTTCAGGCAGAGATGGATTCAAAATACAGCTTGTCTCCAAGTGTCTTTAATATTATAATGTTGGGTGTATAGCAAAACATGTTCTTCCAAAATTGTAAATGAACTGCTGTTTAGAAGGGTGCTTTTCAATACCTTAAAATGCTAAAAGAGGGAAAAGCTGAAAAGTAGCAAATCTATCACTTAATATTTGTGTGTTTTCTTAACACTGCTATTATTTGATAATTACCTTTTCTGGGAATTTTGTGGTGTTTTAAAAATAAATTTTTAAATTTTAAAAATTTTGTTTATTTTTTAGATTTTGTTTTATTTAGTGCGAGTGATTGCCTTGCACTGAAAACTGCATGTGACCACAAGTTTGGCTTCTAAACACCTCTACAGTCACATACATTAGCAGGAAGCTTGTGCTGCAGAGTTCAGACAGAAAAACATTGCAAAAACGTATGGCTAACTAATCTGTATCCCACTTGGGACGTGGGACACAACCCTCTCTCTGACTTGATCAATATGTCAGAAAAGAAGCTTTAGTCTGGATTTCTTTCTTTCCAGCACAGACCTCCTAACTGTGGGTTGAGATTTAAGTGGTGCCTGGAATCATCAACATTTAGAAAGAAGCAAAACCTCACATTTTCTCTGAGCCTGCTCCTGCCCTCCCATGTGCCCTTCTGAGCCAGCTCTGTGATTTGTTTTTCATCTTACTCTTAGATCCCAGATGTTCTGGTCAAGTGTAGTTTCCTGTGGAAGCAGCAGGCAAGGGCTTGGCTGATCATTGTCCTTGCTACAGCTTGCTGTTTTGTCTCTTGATTTAGAGCATATGTTGGTTGCTTTTGGCTAAAGCAGACTCTTTAATCAGGTTCCCTCAGCCTGTCCTGACTGCCCAGACCGAGGCCAGGGTGTAGTTTTGGCCGTATGTTTTGTCAGAAGCAGAAAAGCAGCTTCCAAGGAGCTGACAGACTCCCTATCTGAGCTGTGCTATTGTCCACTCCAAAGTCTCTGAGGAACTATCTTGGAGGAGGAAGGACGGGGTGTGCTCCCATTGGTTTTGTGTGGGGGAAGATGCCTGCTAGGTGCTGGAGACTCACGAAGTAGTGTATTCGGAGGGAACTGAATGATTTTACCTATAGACATGTACACAGTTATACAAAAGAAAGCTTTGGCATCTCACTCAGCTTGTCTTTTGGTTTGGAGTAGGCTCTTTCCTCCTGTCCTTCATTCAGTTGTGGGCATAATAGTACCATGGTACTATTCATAGCCCTTATTAATGACTTCTCATGGAATATTTTTCTCCTCATTTCCTGGTTTAGGCACAGATCTCTGCTCCAGGGATAGCCTAACTAGCAGTCTTGGATGCAGTCATCAGCTGGTTAATAGAGGCTGTGTGTGCAACAGACACTGAGAAATGGAAACTGAGCCTATTAAGAGTTTTAAAATGGAAGCCTGAAAGATTACTGTCCATTACTTTCCCAGTTCCAAATCCAAAATGCATAATTAGAAGGATGACTGGCTTTGTAACACAGTGTCATGCTCTCAGTTGAGTGTGAAACCTCCCCACTCCAAGCTGCCAAAGCACGATAGGGTGGCAGTGCTTTAATCCTGTGGTATTAACTAAGGCTGAGTTAGGGCTGGGATACCCCGGCATGGCCATGAGGAACCAGGGAAAGACAGGGGCAGCCTCCCTTCCTGGGGCTGTGCAGAGTCACCTCTTGCTAATGATTCTTATATTAAGTGGTATAACAAGAGGTAAGGGAGCCTCTTGAGCAAAGCTGCTGGAGACTGTTCTGTTGCTGCACTGGTTGTATCTGCATTTTGGATATCTCCCAGCCAGCTTGCTCATGGACAAAACTTGCCCTTGGCATACTCTCAGTTTACCTGTGACATGCAGGATTAGAATGACATTCTGTGCTGTAATTTCTTTCCCCTGGGAATTCCTCTGACAGCCAGGATGACTGTTTTTCAAACTATGCTACTTGGATGCTAAAAGTTCTCCCTGAATTCCAGTGCCTTAACTGTCTTGCTGCTGACATCACTGAATGTTATCTTGCTTGCTTTTTTAAGAAGCAGTAAGTGAAACAAATAACCCTCAAATTTTGCTTGCTCTGCAAAGGAACTGGCACTTTCTTTCTGAATGCTAGATCTAGGTCCCTTGTTGGGTTAAGGAAGAGTTGGCAAGGAATGTGGCTATGTGTCATCGGAAAGCCTGGGAGACACGGCACATGAACTGGACTGAGATGCTGTACAGAAAACAGCCCTGGAGAAACCATTAGTTTTACAGTTTGGGTTTTGATGCCTTCATTTAAGGAACAGGCTGAAGCATTGCAAGCACGTTAGTCACACTTGGATTTAAATTTAACCTCGGTAAAGCTAATTAAAAATATGTGTGTAAATGCACGCTTTGAACTTGCATCTTTTACTACTGCTGTTTTTTAAAGATATAATTTCCTTTAGTTAGCACTGTAAGGGGGTGCAGCTGTGTGAAGAAACCAGCACAAAGTAGTCAGGTCATGGCTTAGCCCCTTGGACAAAACTGGGTTATTTTGTGTAATGGGTAGATAAATGCTAACTCAGTGTGGATCCTGCTCTTGCTTGTCTTTGTGTAGTGACTGTGTAGTGTCTTGTAAAGCAGAGGCAAAACATGTGTGATGTCTTAGTGTTAATACCACATTAAGATAGTATCAGAGATTGTAAAAGATGATTCCTAAAGGGAATTGGAACCTCATTCCTGAAGGGTTGAGCAGCTCACCAGCAGTTGTCTCTGGGAAGGTATCACGATTTGCTCCTGCAGTCTCCCAAAAGTACTTTTGCCCTTGATTCACTCCAAAAAGCTCTGTGTTCAGTGGCCGTACAAGCTCTTCGGAAGTGACTTGTAATTCTTCCTGGGTGGTACACTAGCACGTAAGGCTCAACTGTAAAGTCTGTTTTAAGTTTTTACACCTTATGGAATAAGAATTTTATTGATGGATGAGGATGTGTGTTTCATTTTAATTTTTTTCTTTTCTATAAATAAAGTTTTAAAGCCATAGTGAGGAATTATAAGTTTTGGACATGGAAATCCATTTACTGTTTATGGAAATCCTTTTAAGTTGGACCAAGCTGAACTCATGCTAATGCCTGAATACTGTAGTTCAGTTTAGCACCATGCCACCAATAGGTGACAATTTAGGGACTGCAAGGAAAGTAGAAACATATCCAAGTGAAGTGATAATGGTCTTGTATTCTTACAGCACCTTTCACCCAACTAACTTTCAAAGCATGGCTGCAGATTTTCTCTAGACTGACTGTGTTGGATGTTGTAATGTAACACAGGACAAAAGTAGGATTTGGGTAGGGATTAAAATTCAGCCTCAGTGTTGTGGCCTGGGTTTGGGAGATTCCCCTTCATTGGAGAGGTGGGAAAGAGATGGGGGAAAAGTGTTTCTGGGACAATATGACTTTGAAAAGGCTGGGGTTTTGAGGCTGCTGAAGGGTTTGAAGCATTAAAAAAAGTTGGGGGAGATGGATTGTCTGTCAGAGCTGCATGGTAATATTTATTTAGTGGCTTCACAGTGTTATCACATGGATATCTTCTTCACAAGTGATACTTGCAGCAAGGAGCAGCTGCTTAGCAAGGCACAGCAGCACGTGGAAACAATTTAGGGCCAGAAGTGAATTAATTAAAACACCTGGGCAGAAGACCTGGACTTTCTTAGAGTCCAGAGTTCTGTGGAAGCATGTGGGCCCCATGCATTGGCAATTGTGAAAGGAAGGTGTAATACTAAGCTACAGCAGGGAAGTGGGGAGTGAACTGAAGCTTAGAAAATATTGTTAGGGAGATGACAGTAACTCCTCACTCATTTCTGGTGCTTGTTGCCTCATCTCAAAGGTAGGAGAACTAGGGTGGGGATCCACAGGTGGAGAGGGATTTGGAGACACCAAAAAGGTGAGGACTGTTATATTTATGTCTTGGTGCAGCTGAGGTTGATGTGCAAGTTTAACAATAATTCCTTACAGGATTGAGGCTCCATTCTGGCAGTGAATAGGAGGATATAGGAAAAGCATTCAAAACAGTGGGTGGAGAAGGGACACTTTATCTCCAGGGTGGTTTTGAAAGCAAGGGGGAAAAGAAATTAGTGATTTTACATTGCATGTAATTAACCTGAAGGGACTTGCTGCTGGCAGAAGTAATTGAGTCCCACCAAGTCCAGGAGGATTCAGAAAGGATTGAACATTTATATAAATAATGAGAAAAAATGCATGAGATTCAAAACACAAGACATCAATTTTTGAGATTTAGGCATAAAATGAGCATGTCCTGCTGCTGGGAAGAGTCTTTTCCTTTAGACTAGTTATTTTGAATGTTATGGGTGTTATTTCTTCGCCTTCCTCTATAGAATCTGGCCATTGTTAGAGGGGGGAAAACCTCTAGTTTAGTTTAAAATGACAATTATTATGTGTGGCTGTTTCTAAATTTCTGGTTTCAATTTGTTTGCAGCAAATGTTTAATGAGGCAGAATAAGATTGAACCGAGGTACTTATCAAAAGAATCATGAGGACTTTAATGCCCAGGAAGCGTCAGGGCCATATTGCCACATGGTAGAGGAGTTTGGTGTGGGCTGGTTTTCCAGCAACCCTGCAACCTCCTCCTGGTTAAGGAGATCTTGCTCTTTTTTGTGTGTGTAAAGCAAAAGTTTGCATTTGTGTGGTTTCATACTGTGCAAAAGTAGGAATTGTGTGGGTTGCCTTTTGCTTTACCCCATTCAGCTTCACAATAGCTGCTTTAAAAATGAGGCAGCTTGAGCAGAGCAGGGCACTCTACATGTGGGCTCCTCAGACCTTTTATGCAGTGGAAGTATAATGTCCTTTGACTTGCTTTGGTACCCTTTATTTATACTTTGCAGAATTGTTCGCTTTTTGTTGTCACTTTCAATCATTGTGCTGAAAGATGTAGTGTTCTGCCTACTGTAACCCTTCAGGTCTTTTCTCTGATCCATGTGCCATCGTGGGATCTCTGAGGGTAGGACTTTCAGCAGACTTTTTTCCTGGCCTCTCACATTTATCTCCATTTAGTTGCATAAGCCATCTGTTGCACATCAGAGTGTAGCTCGCCTTCAGCAGGTTTGTAATGAAAATGAGATTTTGGCAGCTCCACCTCAGGTGTGAAGCTTTGTGCCACTTTGCATGGTGGCATTTACTAACCTTTTGCTCTGCTGGGTTGCAGACTGATGGAGTTCTGACTTTTTCCTCTGTGCCACCTCCATGGCTGTCCCGCACATGGCTATGACACCAGCCAGCAGTGCTGCCCCTGGGCCATAATTGCACTAAGGAGGTGTAGGCATTTCAAGTGCTTTTGTGGAGTAATCCTGTTATTATAGTGTATTATTTTGTCTGTTTTTTCTCTTATGTTCTTCCCACCTTTTTTGGTCTGAAAGCAGTTTAATTTAAAGGATTATTTTCTTTTCCCATCCCACCCCTCAGCTGCTTTGTACAATTGCCTTTCTTCCTATGGAGACTTAACCTTTCTTCCAGCCAGTAGCTGTTTCTTCCTTTCTGGGGAGTCCGTGGGCTCTTTGTGGAAATAAAACAACATGTTTTTATTACAAAGTGGCATTTTCCATTGAAAGATCTCAGAATGATTGAACAATATGGAAGGACTGAATGCTTTGAGATAGCCCTTGGGCTTCATACTGGAGACTAGTGGTAGATCTCATTAGACTGCCAGATCTCAGTGGCTCCTTGTTACTATCTATAAATCCTAAAGCACAAATAGATCATTATGTTAGAGCTATCTAGGGTTTTACTCCCTCCTGAATATAGTTTATGCCCCACACAAGCTTGCAGTTATTGAATAAATTGAGTTTTGGTTTTGACTCGAATCAAGTACAGAATGTCCTTCAGTTGTTTATAGAGTATTCCTGTGGATAAAACTTGTCAGATGAGGTTCATAACATTTCAGAGATGTTTTGATGTTGGGATGGCAAACAAGTCAGTACACCCCTCTGGATTAGCTGTTGTCTGCAATGAAAAAGAGATTAATTAACTAAATGCTCCTGAGGTGCATTTGGAACCTGGTTTAAATAGTCCATGCAAATACAGCAAGAAAATTATTATGAAGATATGCCTCTGCTTTTGTTTGCTTGGTTTGTAGTAATCTCTGTCTGATGCATTTTGTGTTTCTTAGAGTAGAAAGCCTTTAGGGCATGGCCGGCGTCTTTGCTTTGGAGATGGCAGCCATTGTGCTGCTGTTGGAAATGCCCCATGAGTAACAACAACGTGTTTCACTTGGAAGGCAGATCTTAGGCCTTTGCATTCCTCCCATGGAGTGCTTCGGATTGATTCTGGCTGTGCTCCGGGCTCCTGGCTCCCTGGAGCAGAGAAAATGTGAATGAACTCTTGCACGCTTACTTGAAGCACGAGGCTTGCATTCTTCCTGCAAAAACAGGCACTTTGTTCGGGAAAACATCAGGTGGTCAGAGGGAACAGGACAGGGAAGAGCAGAGGTATGCTATTAACTCCTGGTGGGTAATTAAACAACAACCCCCTCAAAAAAGAAGAAAAATTGAAAACAACAGACAGCAAACATGGACAACTGATTTATCTGGTGTTTTCTGCTCTATTTCCCCCCTTACTTGTAAGCTATACTTATTTTGCATTCTGACTTAATACTTCCACATAATTATATGTGTTTTGATTTGTGTGCATTGCCTAAGGATTTCAGTCCAAGTGCAATGCAGCATTCTTAAACCAAAACACAAATATCTGCAGAGGGTTTGGGGCCAGCTCACACCATTTGTGCTGGGGCAGAAGAGGAGGGTTCATGACTGGTGCTGTAGGTAGGAGAATGCAGTAATTTGTGTAAGTGTGCAGTAGTTTAGTTGTCACATGCTTCTGTTTGTCTGCTGAAATGCAGAATTTCTCATAGAGAAAATACCTGTACAACTGGGACAAGGATGTTGCCATCGCTTGCAGACACACGTGTAGCCAAACACAGTCACTCCCTGGCTCTGCAGGGGTGTGTGTATGCGGGAGAAGAACACCAGGAGATACCATACTCCATCCCTTGTGATGTCTGGATGATATAGTAAAAATGCAATTTGGCCTGGACTAATGATTGAGTTAATATTTTTGGACTCTTTCAGCACGTAAATAAATATTCAAGCTGGTAACGCTTAACATTAGGAAACATTAGCTTCCCATTACTGCTTTTTCTACTCAGACCCCACCCTGGAGAGGCCTCTTAGTTTCAAAACAAAGGGTAGTAAAAAGCACAGCCATGGAAATGAAGTTTATAAGGCAGTGTAGGTATGTTTTCATGATGTGGTCATAAAAATGGTTACTGACTGCTAACCTGTTTTTTAAAGGCTTAGAAAAAACTGGCATTAGTGGTTGCTCACAGTAATTATTATGAGATATGTAACAGCATTTCTTGGGTATTTGTTGTTCCACAAAAATACCTTGTTCCCAGTTCAGTTTACTTTAAAATATGAATCAGTCTTCTGCTAAGTATTTTCTCCTCTGTCAGAAGGCATTTTGTCTCCCCACTCCTACAGGTTTAATTTCCAGCTATTTCTACTATTAATAATTTATCACTCTTGCCTTGTTGTTTACACTGGATGCAGTGGCAGTTTACACTGATTTCTTGAGTTGGTATAAATTTAATTTCTGTGTACTGTTTGCGCAAGCTTTACAGTGTGAGAGGAGAGCCAACAATACAATTAGGATGAATAAAAGCATTTTGGGTTATGTAATATGCATTCATGCTACTAATATGCAACAGAATTGTTACTTGTGGCATCCTTAAATCCATTTTGAATTTAGCACTGTTGCCTGCTGCCTCATACAGGACCTTCTTTGTTTCTACTGACTGAGCAGAAAGTGATGATGAGCTCCACAATTAATTTAAATTACATTTCTGGAAGGAGATAAAAAATAGTGTGACTTTTCACAGGACAAGTGAATACTTGTTGGTAGTCAAAAATCATGATACCGTATGAAATCTGTCTGACTCTGTTAGTGGTAATATCAATCATCCCCTCTTTTTGCTATGCTTGGTGTTTATTAAAAAATGACAGCGTATTTTAACATTTTTTCATGAAAGAAATATGGCAAAGGGCCTTGCTGACCACTGTTTCACAAACAACATTTAAATAATAGCTTTCCTCTGGCATTTCTTAGGGTAGGCATAGAGTTGTCATTTTTAACATCAAGGCAGCTTAGAAATATTGTATATAAATACAGAATTTGCTGTGCTATGAGGTTGAACCTCCCAGTATTCCTCAGCTGGCACATGCACTGTACCTACCCCTGTAATCTATAATCAGAATCACTAGAAGCTGTTTCAGACTCAAGTGAAATGTTTGAGCTGTCTGCCACCTTTTATACTTGTTTTCTCTACTCAGTACCCCTTCTTTTCTCCCTTACGGTTCCCAGTAATGGTTCCTGGGTGCTTTGGCACCTCCAGATTTCCAGGGCAGACTGGAAGCTGTGAGAGTGTGGGGGAGGAGGAAGAGGAGTTAAGATAAAGGCTGTGAGCAGAAGCAGTAATTACTATTTCTGGGGCACAGGGGAGCTGCAGCAGCTGCCTGTACGTCCTTAGGGACCTTCTGTAATCCATACCTGGAAAAGCTGTTAGTAGTTTCCAGAATTAATCACTGCCTGCTTTATGCAAGTCTCAGGAGACTTTGTAGAGCTCTTCTCTCATGGAGACACTGTGTAACACTTCCTTTGGCTCCAGAAGTCAAAATATTTTAGAAAATGAGCTGATTGTACTGCCAAAATGGGCACTAAAACCCAATTCCTTGCCTTCATCCTGGTGCTCTGCTCAGTTAGCTGTTTATTATTTTGAGTATTTATTTACTGCTTGGTTTGGAGATTGGACATTTTGGTGTTTCTGGGCACTGAAGAGAGGAAAATAATGATTTTAAAGATAATTTTCCTCTAATACAGAAGGGAAGATACTTAGTATAGGACACATTTATTTACTGGGTTATAAGAGTGTTTCTAGTAAATGTCATTTGATGACAGATATTCCTCCAACAATGTAAGATGCACATGACTAGGAGTTTTACCTGACTTACTGGTTTCTTTTTCTTGCTTTTCAGTTTTAAATTAGGAACTTGCTGAGCTTCAGTGTCCTATCAAAACCACCACAAGGAGTATTTCATAGTACAGGTTATAAAAATAATACATCCCTGGCATGTGTAAAAGGGAACAGGGTTGTGATGAACTGCAGGTCTGTGAAACACGACAAACAAAAAAGAAACATCAGTAATCTGATATTTCAGGTTCCGTTAACTCAATGATGACACCAAGTCAGACAAGACAAGAGGGTGAGAGGCCTTGTATTGGTTTTGTTGAAAGTCCTTCTAGCAAGAGAGGTGAGAGGCAGGATGAGAGGGAACTTCTTGTAGGTAGGAAGTGATGAGAAGGTAAATGCATAAATCGTACAAGGTAGAGATGGAGATTTGGAGCTGTTCAGGTGATTTTTTTTTTTCTTTAAAAACCTTATATGCTGCACAGTGAACCTCTTGGACGAGTTGATTCTCGCTGAATAATATGGCTACATTCCTTCACTGCACAGATGCTTCTGAGTGGGTAAATTCAGAGCAGGAATTTCTATTTTCCCATGGCTGGGATAAGCTCCACCATTTTTAAGAGCTGCACAATGCCATTTTAACCTAGACCTCTTTGAAGATCCAATTTAGTAATGCACTTGCTGAAACTCCTTTAGCTGCATGCAGGGGGAAGTGATGTGTAAATTAGGTTTCTTTACTTTTGCTTTGATTCATTTAGAGCTGGTCGCACAAAATTCACCGATATCCAAATAAGTCTAAATTTGCATCGCTTCAGAAGGTGTGGGAAATGCACAGCTCAGCACCATGGAATGCCTCTTGTTTCTTACTTTCCCCAGAGTGGCTTTAAGTAGCTGCAAGGTGCCTGAGTGAAAGGGTTCTAACTGAGCAGCAGCATTTGTGTAAGAAGCTTTTTTCCTTTTCTCCTTTTCCCTCTAAATCTGCCCCACAGCTTTTGTGACTGTTTGCCAGCGCTTCAGACAGATACCAACCAGGCTGTGAGCTCTGAGGAGAAAACGAGAATGCCTTTTGTGTCATGATCGTGGAATTAATTGGTCCTGGAAACTCTGGGTCGCTGCCAAGAATGGGTATTTATGTGGCAAGAAAGGAAAGGAAAAAGGCGGAGCTTTGGAAATTCAAGAATACTCCTTTCTGGACTTTAGGAAAGAGCTCATAAACGTATTTTGGCTTCTGAGTTTGGTGCAGTCAACATGCTGAGTTCTGGTTTTGGTGGTTTTTTTGTTTGATGGTTTGGTTTGTTTGGTTGGTTTTGTTTGGTTGGTTTTAAAAACAGTATCCAAAATGAGGAAATGAGAGTTAGTGAAGTGGAGAGAGTTCTGCGGAGAGCCCTGGTGTAATTTTATTTCATTTCATGTCCAAGTGCACTGTAGGATAAAAGCAGTTGCCTTTGTCTGTGCAGGACATCCAGCGCTGGCCACCCAAACCTTGCACTGCCAGCCACGCTTTCCTAGGCTGGAAATTCTGCTCCAAATTCACAGTTTTCCCCCATGCAGGCTGTTTTCAATGCTGGCAACTGGGCACAGAGCACAGTGGTGGGATCTGCAGGGCTCTAACTCCGCCGGGCCCACGGAACTGGGGGCAGGAGGCAGCGGGGATGGGAGCAGCCTGGCCCAAAACCACTTGAAATACTTGTGACTCCATCTGATAAGATTAGCCCAGCCATTGCTATGTGGCATTGTTTGGGCAAAATCGCCACTTCTCAGAGGGTTTTTTTGTTCAACGGTCATGTGGTGGAGTTGGGAGTCAGTGCAGATGAATGTCAGCTGCTGTGGGTCTGTCTGTCCTGCACCCACGGCATAATCCCGCTTCATTCCCCTCAGTTATAAACTCCATCAAGGTCTTTGTTGCAAGAAAATGCTTTGTCAAAAAAGTTGTTAATGTCTTTGCAGTTGTTCTTTACCAAAATACTTGATTGAGACAACTAAACAACTTCTGTTTCATCTGTCTTGCTGTTTTCTTTAATGATGTGTGTCTGCATGTTAAATGAAGGATATTTTAGGTTTTTCTTCTCTTAGACTGACGTTATGGATGCCTGTATTTCAGGAGCTTTTCAAGTTCAATCATTCCATGATTTGACTTTTTTTCCCTTTTTTTAATTTCCCCCAAGGATGAGTGTAGATATTAAAGATATGTATTGGAGAATCTGTGTGTAAGGAGGCAATGTGAAAAAAATAAGGTTAAAATCACAAAAAGCATCTTATTCTTACTTTCAGAAGGTTAAAGCAGACTCATATTTAGACAAACAGTGACAATCTTGATTAGAGTGCTTTATTTTCAGTTAACGTACAAGTTACTGCACTTCAGGCACTTTTATTCCAGCATAGGGTGCCTGTCCAATAACTTAATAAAAACAGGGTGGAAAACTCTTTGTCTGGAAAGCTGTAAGTTTCAAGGAAAGTGAAAAGCATTTAAAAATCTGTCAAAATTGCATTTGAAGTATTAGTTAGAGTTTCCTGAAAATAACTGCAGAATTTCTGAATAAAACAAATCTTTAGTGGAGTGGTAATGTTTCAAATGACTGAGCCTGAAGAATATTTGATTATCTCCTTTTCTTATTGTTCATCCTAGTTGTTTTAGTATTTTTTTCCAGTCTGCGTAATGTAAAACAATTAGATTGATTTCATTCCACAATTCTCACTTCCAGAATCCCAACAGATAGTATTTGCATTGGAAAAAACCTGCAGAGCATTGGGGTTTTTTGGGTGAAAGTAATTGTTTCCAGTGATATTTCTGAGATAATGACTACAGTTCTGTGTATCTTTGTTTGGGTAGCAGCCTGGTTTTGTACTGATCAGAGTTTTAACTTTCCTTTTTATCTTGAGTCTCTAATCCCTCTTGCTAGGCTGTAGCATCAATTTAGGCGATGGTGGCGTTTATAGTTAATTTATATTCCCACTGAAGCTTGACAGGTAGTGTTTGGAGGAAGTTTCCCAGCCTGTATGTGTTTTGGTCTGCGTGGTGCTCTCTTGTTTCAGCAAGAACTGAGTATGTAGGTAATGTTTTGCGCTGTAGAGTGTAAGATGATCACCTTAAAGAGAGTGGGCCCCTCAGAAGGTACAGCGTTGCCAGGGGTTAGTAAAGATGTTGGAATTACACTACATCAGTACACACACAACCTCAGAAAATAAGGATTTGAAAGGATACCTCCATTTAATCTTTCTACATTTGCTTTTGAAAGATGCTGTCCATCTTGTAGGAAGCTACTTGCTCATCACTTACACTTGCAGATTATCAAGGCTGTAATCTGTTGCTTGAAAAATCAAAGTGAGATTTTAAAAGACATAAATTAGACTATAAAATGCCATATCTGTTTGTTTTAGAGGACCAAGAAAATGTTACCGAAGCCCTGAGATGCTGAGTTCTCTGTTAGATTGCTGGACATGGTGCTGAAGGAGACAAACAGGAGCTGGAGAGCTTTTTTTGTTCTTTGGATGCACAAAACAGTGCAAAACTGGTGTCATTTACTGGTACCACTAACAGTGGTCACCATGCACCCCAGTCAAAAATTGCAAAGAGCTTTAGGAGTATCTTTTCATGGCAGTGAGTAGAGTGTTCCTCTGAGCAGAGAGCACTAAAACAAACGTGAAAACTCCTTTGCCTTTGGGTAGCCTGGTTGTGTCAGTGAAGAGATGGCCTCTTGATTAAATCCAGACTGAGCAGTTTCCTGTTAGCATGAAACTCAGCCCACAAGGTCTTATTCTCAAAGCCTGTTACTGAGCTTGTCTGCCAAGTCCCTTTTCCTTTTAAACTTAGAGGCAGAATTGCTAAAATAATACAAATACAAGCAATCCCAGAACTCTCACAATGATTTCTAACTGTTTGATATTTTGCTGACAAAGTTTTTGATTTTTCTGAGTTTGGTTTTGTTTTGCTTTGGTGGGATTTTTTTGAGTTTTGTTTCTTTTTAACATTCTCCCAACATGATGTCTTGTTGTACTGTTGCAATTAATGGAAAATTTTGTGTCTGTACAAGTCTTGGAAGGAGATTCTGCCCTTGTTTTGAATATACTCACATGAGACAGTGAGAGGGTTTTATGTGCCCTGAGTAAATATGCCCATGAACTATTACATTGTGAGTGGGGCAATCTGCTGGATCGAAAATGAAGAGTTAAATACAGTGGTGCAGACTTTCTTCCCTGTCTGAAAGTGGTTGTATTGTGTAACTAGTTATTTTCAAAAGTGTATTTTAATTGTAAGATGAAGAGTTAGCAAGAAAATTGTAATTTGGGGTTTTTTTTTTTTGGAACCAAGTATTGCTTAAGGAAAATTTGAATGTAAGAGAGTTACATAGTGGTGACAACATATCCTGTTAATGTTTTTGTGATGACAGTGTCATACATAATTCCAGATACACTTTTAGTTCATTTTTATAATTCATATATATTTCCAGATGCACCTTTAAGTCAGATATATTGCAAGTTATACACCTTTAAAAAAGCTATAAGATCCATGGAACAAAATTTAGCAAATGTTTTCCCTGTTTAGTCTGTTTGGTTGGTTTTTTTTTTGTTTTTTTTTGAATACAGGCAGTAGGTTGTATTTTAATGTTACAACAAGGGTTTGTTGGATCTCATTAAGCTGGGAAATGAGATAGCAGAGCTTTGTAATAATATTAGAGACAGAGCTTTAGAATGATATTAAAGACACCTATATTGTTTAAAACTGAAAGGGATGTCTATTAGAAACAATTCCAAAGCAGTGGAGGAGAGTGATGTAAATAGGAAGTGGGTGGGGTTAATTCTTAATTATCTTATTAATAGATTATTTTTTTCCTTTGTGTTTTGTCAGTATCCCGAGCCAGGGTTGGTAGTGACTGTCATTAACATGCTGTCTTCATGCTCTCAGTATCAAGGCATTTATGTAAATATTGGACGTTTTTTATTTATAATCCCATTTTTAAAGCTTACAAAATAGGATTTAAATGAGTCACAAAAATACTTTTCTGAACTGTCCTCTAAATAATGGCAGAATTTAAGGAAATGTTCTTTTAGACTCAAAGCAGGCTGTAAGCATTTAAAACAAATGCTGTTTAAAAAACACACCCACGCACAATCCCAAACCCTAGATTTATGGACAAATATTGTGCCAAGTGGAAACTGTAAGAGAAAACTGGAATGGTAAAATGCCTTGTTTGCAAGATGAGTTTGACACCCTCCTTGCAAAAGTATCTTGAAATGTTTTTGCACCAAATGTGTTCTGACCTTGGGTCCTGTGTGACATCCCAAAGTCGGTATTTTCAGGAAGGGAATCAGAAGTGCCAGTGCTTAAGTTATGGTCAGTTTTCATGTTTATTCAGAAATTAAATGAAACACTGAATTATCACTTTAGTTCCCTTGAGTAATACTGCTCTTTGTGGGATAATGGATTGTCTTTTAGATAATAATATATGGTGGAACCATGACTTAACTTGATAGTGGTCAGACTGTAAAATATTTTTTTGAGCACGTCAGAGAAATGTTTTAAAATAAAATTGCTTAAAAACTCCATTATTTGATACAGCATTTGGTGCTTGGAGAGCACCAAAAATTGACAAAATCATTTAGTAACTGGTGATGGCCAATTCCTGTGAAAAGATAGGATTTAATCCATTGGAATCTGTGTCAGGGATCTCTCTCCTGCCTGATTTTTGCATTTTGTTTTTGTTTCCTTTTGCAGGGTGAAGGAGACCAGTTACCCCCAGAGCACACTGTCAGACAGTATGAAACATCCAAGATCAGGGCTATAAAAGCTGGAACTTTGGAGAAACTGGTGGAGAACCTTCTCACAGCTTTTGGAGATGCGGATTTTTCCTACATCAGCATCTTCCTCGCAACATACAGGGCCTTTGCTT
Source organism: Rhagologus leucostigma (assembly GCA_013397725.1). Classification (NCBI taxonomy): domain Eukaryota; kingdom Metazoa; phylum Chordata; class Aves; order Passeriformes; genus Rhagologus; species Rhagologus leucostigma. The sequence continues at coordinate 388,939 of VZTD01001446.1, read as the reverse complement.
CTCCCAGGGCTGTGCTGGAACTTCTCCTGGACAGGTAAGAGCCACTGCTGCGCAGTGGAAATGGAGCCATCATTTACATGACAGGAGAAAGTTGTCAGGAACTTCTTCCCTTGCTTTTAGTGGGCATGGATTTAATAACCTGTTGTCAAGAATACTGCAAAATCTAGAATTTCAGCATGAGCATCCAGTCTATAAAAGCATTGCTGTTCACATCGCAGCACTCATCAAAGCACAGGTAAGGGAAGTGTGCCATGTCTGGCTGCTAAAGAACCCAGCTGGACCAACACAGCAAAATTAATACAAGTTTCCCCCAAAAAACCCAACAGAATGCATGGGCTGCAAAGTCATACCTAGAATACATTCCAAAGTTTTGCTGGATACCAATATTTTCAGACCTTGTTATTCTGTTTGGGGGCTGCTGATTCGGAAGAGGGATTGTACAAACACAAGAAAGAATTTCCTCTCCCGTTCTATTACGTCACATGAATATGCAGCCATAGATTTTTGCAGACAGCCCAAGAACTGCTGAATGTTGTAAGAATAGATTTTATGATCAGACTGTTAAATCATGGCTGCTATGTCTGCATAAATGCTTGGAACACACAGCATTAGTTTCTCACCCTTAATTCTAACTGAGACGCGGCCGGGTCAGGGGTGGTCTTATTTTGGGAGTGTCATATTTGTTGCACTATCAAAATCCGTGATTCACAGAAACAGTTGCTCTGGCATGAAGTAATTAGAACAGAGAAGTGGCATAAGAACTCCTAGGGTTTAATTTTGTCTCTCCCACTAGGTAGATAAGGAACAAGGCATGGATAAATTTTCTGTGCATTTCTTTTCTGTCTGAAAAGGATGATCCTGTCTGCTTTGTAAGAATGCTGTCTGGCTCAGTGAGTAAAGATAATAACAATGATAACCTGACATCAGGTAAGCAGTCAGTTGAGAAAAGAGCAGCCATCCTGGAGAGCAGATGTGGTTACAGTAACATTGAATGCGCTGTGCTTTATCTCTCAGTCCATCCCAATTCTGGTTCAGAATGTGAGGAATGATAAAAATTGAAATTGGATACATACAAGACAATAAAAATGTTCAGGCTCTAAGGACGTTGGTCCTGCCCTCCTCTTCTCACACTGGTTTAAAGAGGTGAAAATGTCAGGAAAATGCAGGAAAGCCGGGGAGAACTGTCTCCATAGAACAGAACTCTCTTTTCTGAGCCCAGTTTTGATCTTGCTGGCTTGTGTACCTCTCTGAGCAAGTTACAACATCCCTTTCAGAGGAAATCTTGTCAGCATCATCCCCAGCCTTTTGTAATACACAACAGGATCCACAGGAAATCCTAGGAGGTTACCACTTCCTTCCCCTCTCACAAATCTTAGGACTGTAGTGCTTAAGAATCCATGGATGTTTCTCTTGGCTTTTTGTATATCATGGATAATCTAGAATTTTTTGGCTTGGGAGAAAATAGGTATTAAACTTAAGCTATAAGAGTTAGAATGATATACATGTAGCTGAGGAATATGGACTTGTGAAGAAAAGCAGATGTTATAAAAACAGAAAAAAACCTAAAAAAGATGGGTAGTAACTGATTTTAACCAGCTTGGTTTTCATTTCTAGATTAGTTGAGAATAAGTAGCCAAGAGTCTGCATTTTTGCAACTTTGTTTGATACTTGTTAATAATCATAGTACAGAGACTAAGGTGGGTGTTAGTGCTTAATTTGTGTTTTGCTTTGTGTGCCAGTGAAGTAATAATGAAAAAGGCAATCTCTTTAAAAAAAAAAGGCAGCACAGTTTTGGTATTTGTTGTCAGTTTTAGTTTCATCTGAAGAGCTTGAGCCCTGTCTCTTACTCTTGGGGATAGAGCAGGGTTGTGGAGTAAGGGTACACTTAGGAGTAGCTGAGCTCTTGTTGTTTAGTCCAAGGGAGAACAGTGATGTGACCAGATCAAAAAAGGCCCTTCCAGCTTTTTACAGGTGAGCAGCTCCTTGGGAGAGAGGAGGGAACAGCATCCACATCTCTCATTTGCAGGATATTTTATTTTGTAGGTACGTACTCACTGGAAAACTTCCTCCACAATGTATTTGTGGAAGCTGGATTGCCCTCAAGCCCAGTGCATTCAATTTATGCTGGATTTGCTGTGGATACAGTGCTGCAGAATTGTCTGATGAATGTGTTAGACTTACACAAACCCAGCTTACACAAAAAGTCCTGGGAGTCTTGGGAAAATATCCTGGGAAATGTACATATCCTGTACCCTAAATGTGTGGGGATACCTATTGGTCGTTTGATGCTGTCTGCAGAGTATCCTGTCAAAGCAGTGCAGTACTGACTGAATTTGGGCAGGAAGCATTTATGGTGTCCAAAAGCAGGTGAGGTGCTCTTCTGTGAGTCAGGGAAGCAAATAAAAAAGCCGATGCTGTACTTAAGAGAAACTTTGGTTTTAGAAACAGTTTTAGAAATCTGGTTGTTGCATTTTTTTATTTTCTTCCCTCCATGACTTCACATTACCCTTTTGCTTTTGATTGAATCTGAGACAGGAGCCCTATTAATTTTTTTATCCAGATTCAGCCTATAGAGGTTTTTTTTTTTAAGATAGATTAGAAGTCACTAGACAAAATCTTGAGCATGGGCTGGGATGTTGAGAAGTGACTGGGACGACTTGTGTTTCCAAAGCTGTTTAGGAGTAATTGAACATCCACATCGCTTTAGCATTCATGGGGGTTTGGCATCTAAGTGGATCAGACAGCACTGGAAATCTGCCAAGCTTTTAACACTGCACGTTCTGATATTTTCTAGTTGTTTGATACAAGTGGGCAGGGAGAGTTAAAAGATCCTGTTGGTATTTTGATGTGGCAGCCCTCCACAGAAGTTCCTGGAGGGGAGAAGAGTGGCTCCTCCTGCCCCTGGGTGTGGGGATACAGTGTGGTGCCTTTGGTATTCCCAGGGGGATATTCCAGAGTGTGATCGAAGCCAGGGTTGGTTAGCTATCCAGATGAGGGTAGAAGGAGGCCAAATTCCTCTCTTCCATACTGTATTTTGCCCTGATAACCGTGTTCCTCTGAAGTGGAGCTGTGCTGTGCTTGGCACAGTCGCAGATAAAGTAGCAACTAGTCCCTGTCTTGGAGCAGTTTACAGAGGAGGGAATTGGGACTGTTTGTGGGAGAGTTGGAGCTGGGTAATGACAGCAAAGAACAGGTTAGTTTTATGTTTCCCATTCATTCCGTTTGCTGGAGGGTGAATGGAGAGAACAAGGGAGGCAGAGGGGGAGCCTGGAGTCGAAGGAATGGGTCCTGCAGTAGCAGAGCCACACATTTTGGGACAGCAGCTTTGTGGTGTTTGACTCACTGCTGTTCCTGTAGCATCTATTATTTCTTATCTTCTTCCTTTATATCAGGTGGCTTGTCTACTCAGCTAAAGAAGTGATTTCACTTACATGACTCCATGTGTGTAGGATTCAAACCACCTTATTTTTCCTGAGGATCTGGGCTTCCAAATGGCTTATTTCGATGCTTACAAGCTTATTTAGGGCTTTGTTTGGCGCCGTTGCAGAGACCACCTCTCCTTATTATTTCTGAGTTATTCGGAGTATTTTCCTTCCTCTTCTTAACAGAGATGCAGGGGTGCATTTTCCACTCTATTTTCCAGTATTTAAACATTGAGTATTACCCAATACATTCTGGTCTCATTTGGTTAGTCAGTCTCTTTGAGTGCAGTCTGTAACTTCCCAAACGCCAAGCAAGGCTGAAAAGTTCTGTGGGCTACAGGATCCTTTTGTTGTTCATGTCTCTTTTTGTATGCAAAGCATTCCTACAAGGCTGGGCAGTGAAAGGCTCTTTGTCCCGGAGCTGGTGAGAACAGAGTGCTGGAAGGCTGCAGAAAGGCTGTTCTTCACGTCATTTGTGTCATTAACTCCTCCTAACCCGTATTTAATGACCTATTGTTCATGGAGAGATGAGAAATAGGCAGAGATTTACATTTGGCAACATAAGGAAGCCTTATATCCTTCTCCAGTTTTGCACAGAAAACTCTCTGCTCTTTATTGCTGTTTAACGGATTTCTCCTGTAAAACTCAGCTTGTGTCTCTAGTGGGATTTAAACACAAATGCCTAATGTTCTGCGACGACATATTTAATATTTCGTGCCATAGTAGGACAGTGACATTGGGACTCATCTCAATAAATTTTCCTCAAAAAAATAACAGCAAGTTTTGAAAACTGAATATAAAAATTTAATTCTTATTAAGAAAAATTCCTCCAGCAGGATGAAAAGTGCCTTTTGTCTACTGGCTAAGATGTGTTTTAGGCATCTTACAGAGTAGATGGCAGTGGAGAATGAAATCCTCTCCCTTTAACAACAGATGTGTGATTCTTATATATGAAGCCTTAGACCAATGCTTGAGAGGAGCATAAAACTACTACCACTTCCATCCCTTGGAACCTTTCTGAATGAGTTTGTGACAGTTCTGACATGAACCTTTGGGACAGAAACAGCTCACTGTGTTCTCTCTGTCTGATGTTACCAGGTTGTTGTAGCACAAGCACTTAAGGATGCACTTGATTTAACTCTTCAGGTTAATTGCAGGTGTATAAACCTAAATGGGTAAAATCAGCTTGTCTTATTCTGGACAATGAGTAATTGTCCACCTTCATTAAACCTACCTGTAAGGAGCCATGGAATTCTTCATGGATAATTGTGGAGCTGTATATCTGAAACAATGGGCACTCCCACTGAAAATGAAGTGCATGATCGTGCCTGCAAGGCACACGGTTGTGCCTTGTAGGTAAGAGATTTCCCTTTGGCACTGTTGGAGTTGTGCCCACAGTTCCCTCTTTCCCAGTGGTGTTTTTACAGCATCGTGGGCTTTTCCCATTCATATCAGGAGTTTGGGCACAAAGTGAGCACTTGCCACCTGGGAAACCTTGAAGTGGCACTTGGAGCTGTTAGGAATGGCAGGTGCTAGAGACACAGAAGCTGTATTGGAGAAGGTGGTTGTATTACAGTCCTGCTGCACACTGGAATGTTGCCCTGGGAAAGGATGGAGTGAAAACAGGCAGAAGAGTCTTGGAGCTGTGAGCAAAGACACTGTTTTGGTCGATTCCTCCTGTGTGCAGGCTGCTTCATATAAATTAATGAATTATGTTGGAAGATACTGGCTGTTTCTTTAGGATTTTTTCCCTCCTGAATGAAATAACCTTCAAGCTCCTTAATTCTGCCCACCTGTTAAGATTCCTTGTAGTTTGAGCTGGAAGCCCTTTGTAGTTGTTTATGGTATGACGCTATTGGGGATTTTGCTTTTATTCACTAGTTTCTTCTAAACATCCATCTCCTTTTACAGGTTTGGAAACTTGGAGGCCTCAAGCCATGGAGAAGTGGCAAACCTGAATTGCTTGGAATCTGAGATGGTACTGAGGGTGTAAGTATGGATTTGCACTGTGGAGCAAGCCCCAGGCAGGATTTGTTCTTGGAGGAGGATGTGGGCAGCAGAGCTGTTGTTTCCACTGAAAATTCACAGCACTTTTTGCATGCTTAAACCAGCTCGTGGAAAGGCCAAATACCAATTGTCTTGTAACATATCCAATAATGCAATACAGGCATCTTTTGCAGGAAAATTGTTTTGGAATTAAACATGAGATGAACACACCTAGGCCAACATTTTGTTGATTAAACAAACAAGGAGTGTTTGTTTCTTTTGCCTTATCTGTGGCAGTAAGTGGTTATTGCTTATGAGTGAATGTATTGTCATTACAGCAGTGCCTGCAGAGCAAAGCTGAGGGTGACTCAGGCAACGTGTGTGTGCATGGATCTTTTCCATTAGTGCCCTCTGATTGGCAGTGCTGCTTTTAGACTGAAATTTAAATTCTGAGGTCATCCTCATTTGCAGAAGAAATAGCAAAGCTGTTTTGAACTGCAGTTTAAATGAGAAAAAGGTGGTTTGGCTATCCTCCTAGGGTTTTATCTTTAGACGTTGAGTGTAAAATGTGCCTTAGGTCATCAGCATTTGTACTTTGACATCTGTGGTTTGCAGGCACTGTGGCATGGGTGGTTATATTTGATTACAGAATGAAGATGCTTGATTCTTGTCAGCATTACTGGTTTTCTGTTCCTCTTGCCCCATGGGACTTGACATAGGAGCTCAACTCTCAGTCTTTCCTGGCTGTTAAAATATTTTACTCTCATTTTGCCATGAGAACTCCTCAAAGAACAGTTGGTAGTTAAAACTTGGTCACGGGCACCAAGGAGGTAGCGTTATGTCATGGGTAGAAGCAGTAACAGCCAGTGGTTCCCACACTTCCGTCCAGACTGAGCTCTAGGGTCTCTTCCAACTTTGGGCAAACCATTTGACCTCTCCCCTATCTCAGTTATAAAACATGAGCTAAAGCTGTACTCTTCCTGCAGAATAGTTGAAGGATTTATACTGGGGGTGAGGAATTAATTTCACCAGTATAAACCATGGTGGGATTAATCCCCCAACTGCCTTTTCATGGACCCACAGGACTTTGGTGATGAGATGGAGAGAAAAGGAGTGAAAGTAATTTTGATGTTACTTGTGTCACTTGGGCTTTGGGCAAAATGCATCAGTTTTTAGTTATACCTGCAGGTGAGTGTGCAAGCAAATAACATTTAATAGGAGAGTGTTGGTTTTGGTTTGTTTGTTTCTAGTGGAATTATTTTCCTACTGACATACATACAGTTTACCAGCCTTGTCAGTTGCTTCCTGCTGCATCAATGCTTTCTTCCCTCTTGGCACATAACACCTTTGCACAGCCAGGGATGGACAAATGGATGGGGCCTGTGGTCCTATTCCTGTGGTAGCTCAACTTCTGATGAGTTTTCTGACAGATTTTTTGTTAATGTAGTTCAAAACAGCTGATCTTAATCCTTTGGCCTTCATAAGACACCTTTTATGTGTGAATTTGATATCTTTACTCAAATCCATGTCTCTAAAAAGCTCAACAATGAAGTTGTCAACAAAGTTATATGTCAGGTATACATGTTTTAACAGATCCCATATAAATATGAATTCACTATCCTTCCTTAAAAATTTCCATTGCTCTCAGTTGCTCTGCCTACTTGTCTCTTAGATATGATTAATGGTATCTGGAAAGTGTGACTTTGTAGTCCTGTTGTGAAACATGTACTTCTGGTAGTTCAGGTTTTCTCTTGTCTGGGATAATTCCAATGTAATTGCATTTGCCTTCTTTTCTCATAGAACAGAAACATGATATAATTGTGCTCTTGGTTTTATGTGACTTGGAGAAATAGGAGGAAGAAGCAGTAGAGCCTTGTTACTTCTTGCAATTAACTGTATTTCTCAGAAGAAAAGTATCTCACGGGAAAGCCTGTGGTCTGTGGCCAGAGACCTTCTGCATTCATCAGACTCCTGTTGTGACAGCTCAGAGGCTTTAAAAAGCCAGTTGGGCCGTTAGAAGTGAGGATGCAATTTAAAGCATTTCCACTGGTTTGACACAAAAAAAATACTGCAGAAGTTAGGAACAACTGCAGAAGGAGAGTTTATGACTCCTTAAGAACCTCATGGAGCCTGAAAGAAGGAGGGGTAGCAAAAACTGAGGGTATATGTGGAAGGAACATTGTCCTGTGTGGTGCACTGTGAGCCCACAGGTTACTGCTTTCTACGTTGAAATTCTGTCCTTTTTGTATGTGTAGTACACAGCTGTGATGTATTTTGAGGAGAATGTCTGATGTAAATTATCTAATTTTTTTAAAAAATTATATGAATATTCCACACAGTGTTTATGTAACTCAGAACCTGCAGATCTGAAACTAGGGCTTGAGCACATTTGTGGCACAGCCTTGTCAGAGAGGCTTGTGGGAGCTTTAAACCTGCCCTTCTGTTCTCAGATCCTGCAGTGTTTCCAGACTGCTGCAGTGATGTGTAGTTGTTACTGACCCAAGATCACTTCAGCTGTGTTCAGAAACATGCCTTTGTAGGATCCTCTCTGCCAAGGGGATTTTCTCCTCTTCACTTGAACATCATTCCTATCATTTTTTGGGCTGCTGGAGTGGTCAAAAAAATTGTATTTTTCAACAAGGATCTGACTTAATTACATCTAATATGTGGTTTAAACAAAGGTACTGTAGTTTTCAAAATACCTTGAATCTTAGAGTTGTGAGTAAACTCATCAAAACCATCAAAAATTTTGTAAGCTTCAAACAACCTGCCTTTTTCTTTCCCTATCAGGACCCACCTTAACTTTTTGTGTTCAGTAGCTTGCTTTCCACGTTTCTCACTACTTTCAGTCCATCAGAAAGTTTGTGATCACAAGAACAGAAGAATAAACTCCAGAAAAGGTTGTATATTCCAGCTAAACGTCTGAGTTAGATGGACTTCAGCCTGTGTTTCCAGAAATGTGATGCTGTGTCTCTTAGTTGTCTGATAAGAGAGTTGAAAGAAGTGGCTTCTTTGACCCTCTACCTCCTATAAGTAATTTTTTTGTTCTTCCTGTTATCATATCAACAAGATTGCCTTGTTCTGTGTCTCATTCTGCATGTTTTTGTGTTGAGGGGTGACAGACTTCCCTCCTCATTGTAGGTTGTTGTTGTCTTTGGAGTCGTCTGTGTTCTCTGCATGGCTTTTTGCTTAGGACTTCTGTTCACATTCAAAAAAATGTGTAACACACCAAGGTGTGTGACAATTCAGAATAAAACCATATATACATTAAACACAAATTATCAGCATGATGAATATCACTAAGATTTAAAGAGAGGTCCATAAAATTTCTGCTATAATTCAGTTATGTTTTTGGCTTTTAAATGAGGTTGTATAGTTCAAATGTGTTGTTTGTTACATGTCACCTGACAAAAAGCAGATGAGGAAAGAAAGTAAAGCAAAAAGTGGTTCTTTCTCTTGCTCATGTCTCGTGTGAAGGCTCTTTGCACCTTATCAGGCAGAGTCATGGAAAACCTGAATGGGATAGTCACCTCTTCGAGATCTTCAGCACCTTTATGTATTCTGGGAAGGGGGTCAGCAAGCCAAGCAGCTGATGCTGTGTGGGGCCTTCAATCCTCCCCAAATGTCCAAGTGTACTGCCCAGGAGATAGAAACAACACTTTTGGTGATAGGACCTATCACCTGATCTCTCTTTGGAGCAGACCACTTCCTCAGTTAACTGTTAACTCTGTTAAGAGGTTGGATTTTCTATGCAAGGTGATCCGTGGAACAACTCGTGCTGTTTTCCTCCTCTAGTGAAGGACAGTATTATTTTTGATTTCTGGGATTTTGATTTCTGGGCAATCGGTCCACTTCTTGCGGACAGCTGGTCCCAAAGCACAGGCTCCAAGAATTTAAAGAGGTGATGTGTTAAAAGAGCAGACACTGCTTTCCCCAGGGGTTGATGTTGAAGACCAGTCTGAGGACTGGAACTGAGAAAGGAACATAAAGCCTTCACAATCTAAAATATTGTAGCTGCTTGTACCTTCTGGGAGTCAGTGGCTCTGCAGGATCCTGAGATGTCTGTGGGTAGGGTGAAGGTCCCAGGCCAGGCCATGGCACTGGGATCTCTTTCTAAGCCTGTGACACCTGAGGAGCTGAGGCAGCATATCAGCGAGAGGTGCTGAGCTGGCTGCCAGCAGTTTTAAAGATTTGTGTCAATGCAGTTCCCAGAAGTGATTCATTCCTGTCCAGACACACAAAAAGCTATCCAGGCTGGCAGTCCAGGCTTGCCTGCGATGTTTGCGTTTGGGGAAGCCTAGTTTAATGTTAACTGAATCTATTTCCTTGGAGACCTTACTCAAAAATACAGGAGTACAAACCTGGGGTTACCTGCAGGAAAGGTTTTTCAATAGGCAGACAATGTTCCCATGTTGGTCTGTGGACTTGGACTGTGATTTTATGTTTGTCTGCTTTTCAGTCTAACATTAGTACCGCCATGGCTTTTGAATCCTTGAGTAACAGCAAAAAGTCCTTTCAAGCTGCCTCTTAGACTACAAGGCTGTGGTTTCCTTCTGCTACTGGGTTTGGTTTGCTAGTTTGGAGTCCATTGGTGGTACTTTCCCTCAGATGAACGACAGGCCACAGAAATGAATCAAAGTACTTGGGGCTTTTTTACTTGTCTTGAATGTCAGCTCGTAGTTGCATCTGCTTTATAATCAAAGTGTGGAATTTATTTGTTATTAAAACGTAGAATGTGGCACAATTGAAAGCTGCAGACAAAGCAACTTGAAGCTAAACTGAAACCTTGTTTCATTCCACAACATTTGGGGGAAATAGTTCAAATAGAGAAAATTAAGGAATTATTTAGTGACCACGTGGCATGTCTTGCATATTCACCTTTCCTCTTCTGCCTTAAAATAGCAAATACCAAAATTTTCAGTGTAGTACCACAGCATTTGGAGTTTTTGAGAGTGACAAATATTCTCCCATGGCTTTTTGTGCGTTCAGACCTTCCTGACCAAAACCTTGTCTTTTGGTTCCTTCTGAACCAAACAGTCCCACTGGAAAATAATGTGTACAGTTACAGCACTGCAGAAATAAAACTGGGCCCGCAACGTTGTACTCCAGGACAATAGACATGAATAGAATAGAATGTGAGACAAATGGAAGAAAATTGGCTGGAATCTTCTGATGCCTGGGAAATCCATGGTGGGCAGCAGTTAAGAGGCATTTGGGAGAGCGACAATCATTCATTCCAGTAAAGCAAATTAAGCTAAAACAACATCAGAAACCAGTGTGGTTATATGAGAAGCAGAGTCAAATACAGGGCAGTGGAAGAGTGGGAGAGTTATGAAAACAACCAGAACCAAGCAGAAAAGAATAATTAGAAAGAAAAATAATGATTGGCATCTCAATTAAAACAACAGGTAGCAGAGCTCTTCCGTTAGTGGCTTCACATACATCCTGGCAAAAATCTCCCGTATGTTATTGAACAAGTTTTTTCCAAATCAGAAGGAGCTGATCATTTGCTGGAAATCATCAAGATGATATTTATAAACAAACTGGGTGTGAGACTCCACCTTTGCAGCAACCTTTCCTTGTGGTTTACTTACATTTTACCCCTGATTTAACAAGCAAAACTGAGAAAACGCAGGTGACTTAATTTATTCTGTGTGAGCAAGCTTGAGAGTTACTGCCTGGGCAGTGGAGGAAAGGGAATAGCCATCTGTAATGAGTATTTTCTCAATGGACTTAAGTATGCATTTGGCAAATTACATCTAGTTTTGTGCACATTCTTACAGAATTTCATAAGAAATCAGTCATTTAACCTCTTTTTGCTACTGAGGTTCCCCTTTTTCTTCTTAAGTGTTGAGATTCTCTTCTCATTCTTTAGAAATAATTGTGGTGGGCAGAAAACGCTGCTTTTGCCTTTTTGGTCAGAAATTGAGGTTTAACAAGTCCAAGTGCTGAGTCCTGAACTTTGGCCACAACAAGCCCCTGCAGTGCTACAGGTTGGGGACAGAGTGGCTGGACAGTGCCCAGGCAGAAAGGGACCTGGAGGTACTGGTCGACAACTGACTGAACCCAAGCCAGCACTCTGCCCAGGTGGCCGAGAAGGCCAATGGCATCCTGGCCTGTATCAGGAATAGTGTGGCCAGCAGGGCCAGGGCAGGGATTGTCCCCCTGTATTCAGCACTGTTGAGGCTGCACCTCGAGTGCTGTGTCCACTTCTGGGCCCCTCAGTTCAGGAAGGACATTGAGACGCTTGAACGCCTCCAAAGGCGGGCGATAAGGCTGGTGAAGGGCCTGGAACACAAGCCCTATGAGGAACGCTGAGGGAGCTGGGGTTGTTTAGCCTGGAAAAAAGGAGGCTCAGGGGTGACCCTGTCACTCTCTACAACTCCCTGAAAGGTGATTGTAGCCAGGTGGGGGTTGATCTCTTCTCCCAGGCAACAACTGACAGAACAAGAGAACACAGTATTAAGCTGCGCCAAGGGAGGTTTAGGTTAGACGTCAGAAAAAAATGCTTCACTGAAAGAGTGACTGGGCACTGGAATCGTCTGCCCAGGGAGGTCAGGAGTCACTGTCCCTGGAGGTCTTTAAAAAAAGACTGGATGTGGCACTCAGTGCCATGGTTTAGTTGTTGAGGAGGTGTTAGGTCGGTCATAAGTTGAACTTGATGATCTCAAAGGTTGTTTCCAACCTAGTTAATTCTGTGATTCTGTGAAATGCTATCTTTAATTCCTGTCAGATCCTGTCAGGACTGTTAGAGTTGTCTTCCCAGAAGAGACAAGGCCATGCAGAATTCCCATGTGGTGGGAGGGTGTCATTTCCCACCTCCGCTGTGCCCTGCTGAGCTGACAGAGCTGTTGGACTTGGAGCTGCCACAGCCCTGTCACCTTCTGTGCAGCTCATGGGCAGAGGAGGGTGGATGAGTTCTTGGTCCCAGTTTGTGAGCAACAGGCTCAGATACACTTCTCCACCTACCTGGATAGGTTTTGGAGGCTGAAACCTTTGGAGATGGGCTCCAAGCAAAGCTGGTGTGGAAATCAGAAGGTTTTCTGATAGGTGTGAAATTTGAAAGCATTGTTTAGCAGAGCCTGGAATCTGTGGCCAGCAGCAGAGGAGTTAAGCATTGAGGATTTTTTGTATAGGCAGGAAAGGAAAAATTTATAGCTCATAATCAACCCATGAAAAATGTAGTCTGTGGTGTTTCTTTCCTTTCTGAGCTCTTGGAAGGCCCCTGTTCCTGTATGGGTCTGTTGAGTACAGAGTTTCTTTGCAAGGGCAGCAAATGTAAAGCTACTGCAAGATATGGGCGAGTGTCCAGCCTATTTCTGGAAAGCTGCATTATTCCCTAACACTCCAGTAAAACAGCCGGGCAGCAGGAGGTCACTAGGGCACAGTGTACCTCTTCTCTCTTTCCTGTTTCCCCTCTTGACTGAAACGATTTTGCTGGCAAAAATCAGTGTCTGTAACAGCTGTGAACTCTTCACCCTGCTCTGGGAGACTGTGTCTGTCTTAAACTCTGTTTATTCTTCAGCTTAAGAAAGTGGCCACCAACCAAGCCTCTGGAAACTGAGCTTAGTGTAGAGGGTGTGTGAACAATATTAGTACAAGAACTTGCCCTGTGGAGAAGCTCCTCCTTCCAAATCATGGCTGAATTGGTAAATGGTTGTAGGAATAGAATACCTAGCCTGGCTTTTAGTGTTGGGGCTGAGGGACGATGGTTTGTGATGTGGAGTGGGGAAAAGGAGCATGGAACAGGAGGAAATGCACTATTTGGATATGGAGTGAAGTACAGTGTTCCCTGCCTATGGTGGGAATGAGAGGGAAATGGCGTGGGCATAGGACAGTGGTGTTTGTGACTGTTGGTGCTGCTGTGACAGCATTCTGGATATTTGAGGGGCTAGAGAGGACAACTGAAACTGGGAGGGTGGTGAGAGGGCCTGGGAGCATCACGGGGAGCATCTACCTGTTGTGGCCTTTCCTGCCCTTGGGACTTGGAGCTGGTCTGGCACTGTTGACTGTGTCACAGCTTGCAATGAAACCTGAAATCCAGAATGTGTTTGCATGTTAATTTCTGATTGTAAATACTTTTCATAGCTCTGAAATTGTAATTCCAGCATTTCTCCTGTCAGCAAGCCTAACCAAAGAATATTACCAACAGATTTCCAAATACTTTCATTGAAGATTCAAAGTTGCCACATTATCAGAACAAGAAGGGACGGAAACAACAGACTTAAATGGATGTGGCTTGTAAAATGAAATCTGTCTGGTATTAAAAGTTAATTGAGTTTTGAGGAAAAACCAGCATAGTTCAGATGAGACACAGAGAGTGGGAGAAACTCTCTTTACTGTTTCTTAACTATTGGTTTATTTTGGCTGCTGCTGAGCAGCTGAGTTAGCCAGCGACTGCTGTGGTTTCCCAGCTTGGAGCAGGAATGTGCCAGTATTTGTACACAGCTCCAACAGAGTTTCCTGGGCTGGAAGAGACTTGAGATACAGGAATGGTTTTGGAGACGTGGAAAGTTCAGGGTCTTTTTCTCAGGAAGTTTAGGTGTTTATTGTGCCTTTTATTCTGCAATAAGCAGCTTAAAGTTTTAAGAAAAGTGGTTATTTTTTAGTAATTTTCTAGTTTTTCTGCACCGAGTTGAAAATTGTCAACAACATTGCAAATTATTTCTGGAAAAACATAGCTTAAATTGTCTTATTTTTGTACAAAATCAAGTTGAAATGATGATAAATCCCTGCAAATATAGGATCTAAGGGCATTCCCACAAGCATACATTGTGCAGTATCTAAGTACCAAACTAATAGGTGGGTGTGGATGAAAACCTACATGAACCAGGAAAAACAAATGAACAGATTACTTCCCCGCACTTTAGGCAGGGTGGAAACCACGCTGAGTCATCAGCTCTGCTTTCGCCTCATCGCCCTCAGTCTGTCAAAGGATTGTCCATGGGTTGGTGTTCTTTTAGCTGTACATATCTAAGAAAGTTTGGGATAACTTCCCTGAACAAGATCCAGTGGTCCTACAACTCCTTAACATCCTTTTCCTGCTCCGCCAGCATGAGCGGGACACCCTTTTTGCGTGGTGTAGTTTGACAGCCCCTCCTTGGTTTGGGCTGAAGATGAAATCAAGACTCTGCTGATACATTTTTAATCACTAAGATTAGCGGAATCAGTGTGTCTCCTAGGCTCAGCTCTCTTGGCACTCCCAGGCTGACCCTGGCATGGGCAGCCTCGTGCTGCAGCGAGGGTTTTATCCTCCCAGATGAGGCAATCCCTCTCACTGTGTGTGCCTGTGGATGTTAGCTTCAGGATTGTCTCCTTTTTCCTCTGTGAAAGCCACGGTTTCATGAGCAGGTGGGCTTTGTACCAAGACTGCAGATAAGGAGGAACATGGCGTGGAGGGATATGCAGCTCCAGTATGGTCCCTAGACTCTGCAGCTGATGAAAGGCCCCAGATGAAGCATTTGATTTAGCATTTCCACTGGGAAGGAGCCATGAATACCTTGTTTCCTCCCTGCTATTTTCCCACAACATCCCAGGGAGTTGTTATTGAGCAAACATTGAGCTTTTTCCAGTGGCCCAAGACGGAATGAAGAAATTATGTTGTGCTGTTGATGGTGTGTGTAATGTCTGGTGGTTGTAGTACAGCTCAGCACAGATACTTCAGGTGGGCTGTGAATGTCTCATGTGTTTGTTGTTCTGTTGGATACAGGTACGCTCAGTTCCATCTGGATGCAAACACTGTGTTCTCTCTATTTGCTTATAGTGAAATAGCCTCAGTCTTACGGGCCTGGCTCGATCAGTGCTCCGAGGATTTCAGGGAGCCCCCTGACTACATGTGTTTGCTGAAGTTGCTGGATTATCTGAAGAACAATATGCCCAATTCTGACATGGAGAGCAGAGTGCAGAACCTCTTGAAGCAGTTTCAGAACCAAGAAGTAGAAGCTGTTGGTAAGTTACTGTTCCTTCTCTCTTTCTGTCCTCCCAGACTGTAAGGTGTCCCAGGGATTTATGTGCAGTGCATTTCACCACCTCTCATGCTTATCAGTAATATTGTGAGGCTCACCTCCAAAAGTGACTTTTATCTTGTTTTTTTGTTTTTTAAAAGGAAACCCAACCTCTCTGTGAGGCTGCAGGCTCTGCGAGGGATGAAATAGTGTTACAGTGTGAGGTGCTTATGTCTGTTCATCCTGAGGTGGCTTGGGAAATCCAACACTTCTCTAATATTTAGACAAAGCTTTGAGATTGCTGCAGCAGTCAAGTGGTTAATTGTCAGCACACTTCCCATGTCACTGAGTTAAAACACACAGCTGCTCTCTAGCTGGGCTTCTCACTTAACCCCCCCAGCAGAAAACCCCAAACAAACAAGAAAATGAATACAGAGCTGCAACAAAATACAGCTTGAGTCACAAGCTTTGTCCTGCAGCTTTTCTTCCTAGTTACCATCTTGTCAAAGGAAGTGTCTGTGGGTGTTTGTTCCTATTGGAGTGGTTGGCTGCTGGTTTCCAAGGACAGAGGAAAATCTTCTTACGTTACTGGGGGACACAGTCTGCTGGAACAATAGTGAACTGTAGTCACACAAACCTGACACATCCCTGTATCCTGGTCAGAAAGCTTCCTGTGGCGGAGCTGGGAAGTGGGGAGAGCTCACGTGGGGTGTGAATGAGAACTGGAATCAACTTCCAGCTTTGGTAGAGGGGCGAGAGGGAATAATTCATGCCATAAATGATAAAGGAAATGCCAGAAAAAACCACTTTCATTCCATAAAAGTCATGTCCACCGGATGCTCCAGAAATACCATGTCAATGCATAATACTGTGAAATGCCAAATTAACTCAGTCATGAACAGAAAAAGGAGTAATGCCCAGAGCCCAGGCCTTTATTGAGTACCTTTATTGAGGTAAGGGAACAGGATGGCTAAGATGTCCGTAGTGCTGACCTTTCCTGGGTTGCTTCCCCCAGCTTAAACAAGGAAAACTCGTAAGAACTATATTTGGATTCATCTGTTCTTCAGAGTGAACAGAAGTTCCCAGCAGCCCTGCTTCTGTGTTTGTTTCCTCAAGTGACAGCTGAAAACGTTCTTTTTTGAGTCATAGGTGGGCCAATAGGAATGATAACATCTTCCAAATTGTGGAAGAATAGAGGCTGGTTATTAGAGTAAAATAAGAGGAGGGCAATGAAATTAAGCTGTGGGGTCTGCAGAGAAGAGTTTTAGGATTGCCTTACTTTTATTAGAGCTCCATCTTCGTACATTTTCTTTAAGAATTCCTGATACATTGTCTGCAATCGTTGTTGGTAATTACTGTCCCAAAGCTTTCCTGCTGTGTCCTGAATTTTGAAATTTGGGCTCTAATCCTACAGCTTGATTTGGGTAATCAAACTTCTGTTCCCTGCTGCCATCAGCCATGCCAGTAGATTAGACTGCAGTACCAGATAGGAAGATAAAAGCTGCTTATGGCCTCAATTCTTGCAGGTTGAGCAAGCAAAGCAAGGAGAGGCAGAGGTTGCAGGGTCAGGAGGGACATGTGCTTGCTCGCAGTGCAGTCAAGAGGCAGTCAGACTTTGAGAGGGCTGAATGGACCAGAGGGGTCCTAAGATGATGAGATACTTGAGTACAAGAGGATTCCAGCTTGTTGGAGAGTGGGGAAGAGACTGGTTACACATCTATGAAGGAGAAAAAGAGAGATGAAAAAAGAAAACAAAAATTTACACTGTGCTTCAGGACCTCATTTTAAGCATGCTGTGAGGTTTTGTGTAGGGCTGCAGCTCAGTGGTGAGGATTTTCAGTTGAATTTCAAGAGCCGAAAGGAAAAAGAGGTTTTACAAAGCCAGAAGGAGTGAGATTCTTGTAGCAGTTCAATCCAAGTCCATTTAATTATGCAAATTGTTACAAAACGGCCACGGAAAAGTGGCGCTAGAACAGAGGTCTCCATTTACCACACTGACCTCTGCTAATAAATTGTGCAATTAGAATGTACAGATGGAAATCGGCCTGTAGACATAACTTGTTACATCAAAACTGTAGCAATTTACATTAGTGATTATGTTTTGTTAATTACTGGAGGGAGGAACAATAAAGTATTTTGAAAAACAATGATTCTCTATCACATTATCTGCTGTTGTTGCTTTAATGCTCTACTTTAACTGGATATGAAGTCTTGTACAACATTCTTTGTTTTTGTAAATGAAATCTCACCAGTAGTAAACTCAGTACTTTGGTTGTTAGTCTTTGACAAGTCCCTATTTTTTAGACCCTCTTATGGAATTACTGTAGCCTTACAGTAAAAGGGATTAGGATTTATTTTCAGGGAGTTTCTGTTTGGCTTCCTTCTCTACCATGGGAAACAAGGGCATATTTCTTGGTGTTTGAATTTTTTGTTCCCAGCTTCTGGGAGGCAAAAGGTGACATGGCAGCAGCTGTGGAACCCTTTCCCTTCTGCGCTGGGTCGCGTCTCTCAGTGAGGACAGTTCTGCTCTCTCACCTCCTCTCTGCTGCCCAGTGCAGATTTAAAAGAACCGATCAGCAGAATATTGTAGGTGCTCACTGTATTCCATTTCCTGGGAAAAATTCCCTGAGAGTAAAGGTGAAGGCTGCTGGAATAAACTCTCTTCAATATAACCCATGTAGCCACAAAGGGTGCCAGTAAATCTGGTATCTCCTTTTATTTCTGGATAGAAGAGCATTCCTAATGCAGTATTTTGGGGATATAACTGCGGCCTCATGCCTTTGTAGTTTGATAATTTTTTTCACATTATAGATATTGAAAAGTAGATTAACAAAATTGTGCAATGTCAGTAAGGAATTTTTGTTGGGGTGATGATGATGTTTTTTCTTTCAGAAGAATAGTTAGCAAATGGGTAACTTTTCTCCTAAGATTTGTTCTCTGTATTTCTTTGTATTCCACCTTTTCTTTGCCAAATTAATCTTCCGATAATTTTTCTCACTCAAATGGCACAGTGTGGCCATTACATCAGGCAGGGCCCTTGGAGTGTTCTGCTGTGATACAGTGATGTTGCAAAATAAACAAACACCTGCTTTGATTCATTGTTTGCTGTATAAATTTACTGAGTGTTGTTTTCCATTCTGGCCAGATGGGTTTTGTAGCACTTCCTCCAGTGACCTGGTTGATGGAGAGGAACTGGAGATCAGCAATCCAGAAGAATTCTCCTCTTTTCAAGACCACGTTGTGGCAGAACAGCTGACATACATGGATGTGGTATGTACAGTATTGCATATAATATAACTTTAAATAAAATAAAATATGGGGGGTTTTTTAGTTATATTGCTATAAGTATAGGATTCCAGAACAGGACTGCTGCTGCGAGACAGAACACAACTCTGTGGTTATCCCTGGTTATCCCAGCTGCTTCAGTCATTGGGCTTTTCCTTCTGTCATTCTGAAGGTGGTGGGGTTTTATTTGTTGTGGGTTTTTTTGTGTGTGTGTTTTGTTGGTTTGTTGGGTTTTTGTTTGTTTGTTTTTTTAATGTGTAGCCTCTTTGGAAAAGTTATTACTTGGCACTGAGAAATAGCACATTTTGACTAGATTGCTACCTGGCTTAAAGATGTCTAGGTACTCTGGACTGTAATGCTCTGATTTTGCTTTGTCTGTATCAATTTCCTTCTAAATATCATTATATAAAAAAATTTTATCTCAGTTATGCAGCTGATACAAAGGTGTCCCTTATTTTCCCAGTATTGTTTAGCTGACAGTTCTTTTAGGGCATCAAGCCTATAAAGAGTATGCCAAAGTGTATTTTAAACTAAGAGAGAACCAATACTTACCTTTAAGTACCATATTAGATTTAGATCAAATTTGTCTTCTAAACCTGTATTTCTTCTAGTGGATAAAAGAGATTTAGGAGAAACTTGCTGGCTTACCCCACCTCTGTTTCACTCTAGATGCTCTTCAGAAGAGTTGTGCCCTACCACTGTTTGGGATCCATCTGGTCTCAAAGAGATAAGAAGGAAAACAAGAACCTGGCTCCTACTGTCAGAGCCACCATCAGTCAGTTCAATGCAGTCACCAAATGTGTCATCAGCACTATCCTGGGGACCAGGGAGCTCAAAATCCAGCAAAGAGCCAAGATAATTGAGAAGTGGATTCATATTGCACATGTAAAGCATTTATTCTGTTTAATGTTTTTTGGGTGGATGCCTTGGAGTGAAGGAGTTGGGAGAGGAGAAAGGGGTTGTACACATTGGTCCCAGGCCCTCTTAGCTCTAATTCTTTCTATTTCTAACCGATTTTTTGGTGATACCAAATGAATATTGCCCTTCCTCTCCTCAGTTCTTCCCCACCATGGAAATGGGGTTGATACTTCGCCATGCCAAAGCCTTAGAGAAGTCCAGATAGCTGATATCAGTAGCTCTTCCCTTGTCCACTGATGGAATCACTCCATCGTGGGAGGCCACTGGGCTGGGCAGGCAGGACTTCACCAGCATGTGGAATCACCTCCCTGTCCTCCATGTGCCTCAGCAGAGCTTCCAAGAAGATCTTGTAGCAGCTTCCATGCTTCTTAATCTTTGCATGAAGGGGGTTTTTCCATGCCTGCTGCTAATTTCCTAGGTTTTAATATTTTACTTTAACCTTCTTAATTCCCCTCGGAGCACTTGGCAGCTGGCAATAAACGAGACCTCTCTGGGGGAGACCATTTCAAGCACTTCCATGTGGATGTGTGTTGACTTCTAAGAATCATATGGATTCTTTTTGAGATATACAGAACAGTCAGAAAAAGCTGAAGCCAGAGGCTTTCCAACCTTGGCAGTGCACTTTTGTGCTTCCAGAGGCAGCATTCAGTCCTGGCCCTTGAGTTGTGGCAACTGCATGGTTCAGGAAGATGCTATGGGGAAGGTCTTGGACCTCTCCTGTGGCACTTACGTCTGCTTGTTTTTATCATCATCTGATGGATGCTTTATTGCCTGTGTGAAGGGATTAGGAAGTTTGATTTCCAATTTCTACATGCAGATCTAAGTTGCAGAGGGCACCAGCTAAAAGGGCCTTCTTCGTGGGTCAGGCTGGGAAGAACTTCGTCGTCATCCCAAGGCAGGAGGGAGGCCTGGGGAAGCCAGGACAGGCACTGCCGTCATCGCACTCACTCTGTGGCTGGAGAACTTTGTTCTACACCCCTGTTGATTTGGTGCTTCTCCCTTTACTTAATTCATACCCGTAATTAAATGCTCCGGCTGCAGCATGAAACAAATGAAAAATGTATTTGCATGCTCTGCAGAGTAATGGCACATACATAGCAGCTGGGTGCACATATACTTAGCTGCCCACTTCTGAAGACAGCTGCTTGCTTTGTGCATGCAAATGAGTGTTTTGAATAGTTAGGTGCCTGAATTAGAAAATAATCCACTCATGAAAGTACAGTTATTCACTGACAACTAAACTTAGCAGCACAGACTTCCACGTTTATTATCCCTTTGTGACTTTCGGATCCATTTTCTTGGTTCAAAAGATAAACTGAATACTTTCTCTAACTGCCAACCCTTTCTGCTCCACCTAGATCTAAGGTTCCTGAGCAGGAGCTGCCAATTTCACTCAAACAATATTTTCCTTAAAAATAAAAAGTAAAAATGAAATCATTAATGTCCTGTTATGCTTAAAATTTTTTATATCAAAGCTGTTTCTGCACAAGATTCTTTCTCGTTTTCCCTCTGTTAAGGACACAGCATGAAACAAAGTTATTCAAACCAGTCTTAAAAATTCTTCTTACATACAAATGAAAGCTTGCTCAAGTTTAGTCTGCAGTCAGTTGAATCACTGAGAACACTAAATCAAATATTAAATTCCTACTGTGCTCTAAATTATACAGCGTGCGGTTAAGTCAAGATGGTTCCAAATTGGATCTTCCAGTCCAAGCTTCTGTTGCACTGGGAAGAAAGAAGAAAAGCTGATGATTTGTGCCTCTAAATTCGTGTTCTCCCCAGCCTGAATTTCAGGTTGAACAAAAAGAAAGGACTCATTCTTCAACATGTCAGTCTCTGGAGAAGAGCTGTTACGTGGGGTTTTTTTGCCCCAAACCATGCAAAAATAGCTTTCAGGTCTGGTGAGTCCTGCCACATGTTCTTGAACTTGGTCTTTATCTGACCCAAGTGTCCACCTGCTTCAGGTGCTGTTGGCCCAGGCTCTCTGCTTAAGCCATACTTCGTTAAATGTAGCCTCCTAATTAGCACAGGGAGTTTTTTGTAGGTCAATAACCAGAAGAGCTTGTACTCTCCTTAGCTGTTCAGTCACTTTTAATGCAACTCATGAACAGAGCTCCTGATATATTAAGGTCTGACTTTTGCTTATGCTTGAGGTTGCTTTACATTTGTTCAGTCCTACAAAGGAAATAAATCATGTCTGTAAGGATCCTTTACATAACAAGCATTATTAGGGTAAGAATCAGATTCATAAAAATGTTGATAAGCAGAATTGGAGTTTGAATACATTCTCATTTCCATGCAGCAGTCAAATTGGCAGGCGTTTTGTCTGCTGGATTTGCATGTACAGACACCTGTGCTGAAGTTTGTGATGTCCAAGCTCTTGTTCTTGAGCTACCAACAGATTCCAGGAATCACGGACCAGACCTTCCCTCTTGCTTCCCTCTGCTTTATGAGGAATCTGTGCTACTTTTTTGAGTTTTTGGTTATCCTTTTCCACCCAAGCTTTTGCCACAGAGTGGCTGCATAAGAAACATGCATGAACCAGTCTCTCTGTTCAGATTTGATCCCAACTCTGGAAAAGCTGGGAAGGTTTTTCTCTTTAACAGTGTGCACATACTTGAATAACAGGTTATTCCTTTGCATGTCTTTATTTTTAATTGACACTGAGATGACTGAGGCTTTAAATTTTAAGTACCACATATAATAAAGAGGCGAAGCCTGGTTTTCTCCCTAAGGGGAAGAAGGGATTTGTAACTATAAAGAGCCTTTTAAGAAGTATAACCTTTGTGCCTTTCACCATGGCTTCATGGACTCAGTTCCACTTTTATTTTTACTGGGAGAACTGGAAGCTGTGATACCACAAATACATGAAAGTGAGGAAAACAAGATCTAAATGCCAAAGCTTGTGAAGTGTTTGGTGGCTGGAGTGGGGAGTGATACTTTTGATGCTCAGTATTTGCCCAGCTGCTTCTCAGCAGTGAGAATGTGTAGCAGGCATGACAGGGCTCAGACAGAGGAGCCCTGGTCTGTGTAGTGCTGACATTTAATGCTTCTGTGTTTCCAACCGCTCCTTTCACAGGAATGTAGGATCCTGAAGAACTTTTCCTCCTTGAGGGCCATCATTTCAGCTCTGCAGTCCAACTCCATCTATCGGCTGAAGACCACCTGGATGTGTGTTTCAAAGTAAGCCTTTCTCTCAGTTCCCAAGGGCCACAGGGCTCCGTGCTCCTGCTTTTCATCTTCTCCTCAATCTTCCTGTTCTGTTCCTTCACTGACATGGGTTCTGTCAGAAGAACCTCCCATTCCTGGGAGGCTCAGACCCCTCCTGTGAGCTCCTCTTCCCTATTGAGGGGACAGTCTGCCCTTGTGCATACTGGAGTCTGTCCTTTTTAGCACATGGAGTGTTCCACAACCTCTCCTGAAAAACTGTGGCACTGGCTTCTCACCCACCTCACCACTCCCAGGTCACCACAATCTTTGCCTGTTGTCTTCTCTCCCACGAAGTTTGAGGAGATCCAGCTTGATACAAATCCTCCCTACTCCTCTTCTGGTGCTGATATTTACATAAAATATATTCCCCAACTACAAAATCCAGTATTGAAGATAATATTTCTTCCAGGGGAACACTTTATTGTGTTAATAATATTTACTGCCTGCCCCACAGATGCCAGAAGTTGCTGTCTAGAAAAGATGGTGTTCTGCTCATTCAGTTTGGGGAAACCAGATTTCTTTGCCTTCGATAAACAAATTAAAATACCACTCTGCCAGGCAGTATCCCTCTGTATTTCCTCTCCACAGAGGTGGGATTTTCCTTCTGCTGCCCTGTGTTTCTGATCAAAATATTGCCAATCTTGTGTTTATAGTGTTGGGCAAAAAACTACTCCTATGCTTAAATGCTTCCAGCTTTCCAGAATGCATGGAAAAGGGCAAAAATCAAGTACTTTGGTTCCCTCTCAGCTGTTTTTCTGTTCCTCTGTATCCCCTGGCCCATTCTCATACCATGCACACAGTTCAAAGCCCTGCCCAGGGGCTGCTGATGGTGTTTCTTTGCTGTCAGATAAGGCCCAACTTGACTGGGAGCACCAGAATATCCCACCAAGTCTCCCAGGAGATGTGCAGCATCTCACTGGATGCATTTTGGTGCTGTTATCTTATAAGTCGAACTGTTAACAATTGATGAGAAAAAAACCAGAAACTTGCTTGGATTTAGAGTGCTTGCTAATTATGTAATGATTTAATCTTTTCCTGTGCAGGGACATCCTGCTGATGTATGAAGAGCTGTCTGAGATCTTCTCAGACCATGACAATTATCTGACAAGTAGGGAGCTGCTGATGAAGGTGAGAACCAGTGTGAGTTCAAAGCTTGTGATCTCAATGAAATCTGAGGTTTAACCCTGTTTGAAACCAGCTGCCAAAGCTCATCTCTTCCTCAAGGACCTTATGTGGTGCTTTAGGGAAGAGTGGGTTGTAAAACCTGAAGTTTTTACTGGACTGAGAGCTGATTTCCTTGTTCCTGGCAGAGTCAGTAGCTTTAGCCTGTAGAACATGGATAGCCACAACCACCAGGCTTTGGCAGCGTGATCTAGGTGGACAGCAGGTCTTGCAGCCCCTCAGCCCATGAGGTCACTGGCACCATGCCACAGCTTCAGCTAAGGAATCAATCTGAGATGTTTATCCCACTGTCGTGTACCTTTCTTAGAACTAGGAAACTTCCTTAGAACTAGGGCTGGGAATTCTGAAGGAACTGGCTTCCTACTCTGTGTGTGGCCAGATGGACAACAAACAGGGCTCTGTCTGAAGCAGTTTGACTTGTGCACTTGCCTGGGTGAACCTCAGTAAGCTCAGGAGCCTGAAAGGGGTGAGGAAGAATAGCAGGGAAAGGTTATGTTCTGCAAAAACTAAGGTATGTTTGTGGCAGGTTTTTTCCATTTACATAAAAAGGTTCCTATAAACTCACTAACCAATTAATTCTTTGGCAGTTCTGTCCAGCCAGTCTGGCATTTGTCCCTCAGCCCCTTGCCTTGGGATCTGAAACACTGTGTTTTGCTCAGGAATGGTGGGTGAACACGTTCACATCTGTCGGTCTGTTTTGTTTATCATCCATTTATCAACACCTGTAGGTAAATTTTAAAGCAGGTGAGACCATAATAAGCATAGAGGGAAAA
The DNA here is from genome assembly GCA_013397725.1 of Rhagologus leucostigma. Lineage (NCBI taxonomy): Eukaryota > Metazoa > Chordata > Aves > Passeriformes > Rhagologus > Rhagologus leucostigma. The sequence continues at coordinate 364,219 of VZTD01001446.1, read as the reverse complement.
ATGTGTGTTCAGAACAGCCTATTTAACTAAGTATTAAAAGACAAAACAACTCAGACTGAGCCCAGACCTCTGGCTCCCAGTAAATCACCCTCCAGCTGCCCTAAGTGGATTTGTAGAACATTTTGGAAGTGGCAAGAGGAGAAAAATTCCACAGAATAGCTAGAAGCTCTCCCCTACTTTTCATCTTGGACCATTTGGAGGATTAATATCCACTGAATGCTCAAAGACTTTGTTTTCTTTCACTATAAATAGCCCCTGCAGGGAAGCCATGTTTGACCTTGCCTGTCCATCCTGCAAGTCCAAGTGTGGAGCAAACAAAATGCCATTGGAAACAGATTGGGTGCAGAGAGGGAGCAGTGTTCTCTCCTCCTGAACAGACATTAATAATGATTTGTGACACATTTACGCAACCACTGGAAGAAACATGTAACTCCAACATCCCGTATGCATCCAGGGAAATAAAGGTTTAAAGAACTATGCTGAAATATTTCATCCATTCATAGAAAAGCTGGAATTGCGGGGATGGAAACCTATTCCTTTAATTTCCTGTGTTGTTTTGGATTAGTCAATAAGCCACAGTCGCTGGATCTCAGTGTTGCAGCATAAAAAAAACCAACAAAGCATTACATAAGATGGAGATGTTGTAGCAGGCCTGATTAGGGAATTAACCAGGAATCCTGAGGTCAAGAGTGTCGGGATAGAGCATCTGGACACCTGAAGTATGTCTGAGCTTCTCTGATTTAAACTCCCAGGAGATTTTCAGCAGCACTTGGCTTTGGCCAAAGCTGTTCTAAGAAAAATTGCCTCATAGTCATCTTGTGTGATTGTTGTCCGAAATTCCCAATCAGCGTCTGAGTCCCAGGAAATTAACACATGTACGTAGACACACGTGTCTGCACAGCAAATATTTTTTGGTGGCTTAACTTGTCTGGTTAAATGTATTTACTATTTTACATGCATGTAGTTGCCAGTTTACCACACTTGGATCCTCCATTAATTGCCTTTAATTCTCTTTTACCTCACAGGAAGCAACATCCAAATTTGCGAATCTGGACAGCAGTGAGAAAGAAAATCAGAAAAAGTCACAGAAGCGACTGCAACTTCAAAAAAACAAGGTGTGTTTGGAGGTTTTCCTCCCCTTTTTGAACTGGTAACATGATTAACCCTAATTGGCCAATTGTATAAGAAGCAAAATTTAGAAAGGTCTTCACCAGAGTGAGAGGGCAGGAGATGACTGATGGATATAAACATGTGGTCATCACTTCCAGCTGTCTTGTTTCTGTCCTACAAGAAAGAGTTCCATTATCTACTCTTGTTACACTTTAGAGAGAAACACAATTTCCATGTAGTAAAATACGTGCTACTGTAAATACTGGAGTTCTTGTGATAAAGAAAATTAGCTCTAGCAGAGCAGTAGTCTCATTTACTTTCAAACGAGCTCATGAAGCTTCTGACATACCAGCTTGAAAATTGCACAGGCTTCTACAGAGATTGCTTTGTAAAATGTGTCTGGGTTCCAGTCTGCTGGTGAAAATGGTTTTTGTCTCAAAGCTGGCAAAGATTTAAAAGGACAGGAGGAGAGAAATCTGGGATAGGGAGGCAAAAGTGCTGAATATGATTTCTGTCTGTGTATTTGTTTGACTGGAAAAAATACAGATCCTTTTGGATGGTAGAAACAAGTGTTTCCTTTGCAAGTGTAGAGCCAGCCTGAACTCTGCAAGTGCTGGCAGTTTAGAAGTTTAAAATGTGAATAATTAGCACTAAAATGCAGTGGATGGCTAGGGAAGATGGTCTCTTCTTGGAGAGAAAAAAATTGTGGCTTGATTTGACTTCACTATTACAAGTGAAGATAATCACACATCATTAAGTAAAAATCCACGGGGATGAAGTAGAAACTGCTCACACAGGCTGGCCAGGACCATTCCCCAGCTCCTCCTCTTGCAGCAGGTGACAGAGGGACCCTGTCTCTGGTCCTCAGTGCTTCTCCCACAGGCAAGGTTTCCTGGGGACCCACTGTTGGGAATCAGTGGTGGCAGTACTGTGATACAAAACCACTGGGTGATAACCTGTGAGAGCATCCTGGTCTCACTGGAATTGGATTTAAATTCTAGATTATCTAATGAGAATGATGTAATGAAAGAAAGTATAATTATAGGACTGCTGCTTGGTTAAGCAGATTACTTTCATTTCATTTTCTTACACAGGAGTGTTCTGGAATTCTAATTATTCTCATTTTTCAGTTAATTAATCCAGCATTGCTCTGCTCACTTGCAGGGAGTGATGCAAGGCACAGTCCCTTACCTTGGCACCTTCCTGACCGATCTCATCATGCTTGACACAGCCCTTCAGGACTATGTTGAGGTAACTTGGGGCAATTTTTGGAACCCTAAATACCCTCCCTGCCTCCCCAACTGAGTTTATCTGTTTCTATATCTTCTCCTTCTGCAGCTCTTAAAATATCTGTTTTCAAAGAGAAAAAGGAAGCAATATGCAGTGTTATTAACCAGAATTTGTGTGAATTTGAGTGCATTTATCTCAAGGTACAAGTCTGGCTCTTCTCTGATCCCTTCTCTTCCCTTCCAACAGGGTGGCCTGATCAATTTTGAGAAGAGACGAAGGGTGAGTTGAATGTTCTGTGATTTTTGGTTTATTGATACCCTCTGGGCAAAGCCATTTGTCTTTAGCAGCTGAACCAGACCTGGTGGCAGGAGACCTGTGCTTTCCAGAACACACAGTTAGTAAATATCTTCCTTCTCCTGCAGGAAACTCTTTGTAGGTAAAAGGCTGCAGAGAGCAAACCAGGTAGACAGGACTGAGAAATAAATGCTGTCAGTCTCTCCTTTCAGCCTGATCCTTATTGGTCAGAGATAAGTAATGTCCTGTAGGAGTAAAGGTGCTGGGGTTACCTTGGGCTGAATGAAGTCAGGCCAAATCTCCATCCTGGGGCTTGAAAGCAGACCTGGACTTGGCTGTGATGGAGCCATTTCCTGCCCTTAACTGCTCAGTAACCTGCCCTACACAATCCAGAGTTATTCTGGCAAAGTATATGTACTAGTGCAGTTACTTGCAGAAGAGCAGCACTCTCTGGTCACGTGCCTTAAGGGGGTAGCATTTTATGTTCCTCTGCAGCAAGTGTGAGTGCACATTATGGATCCTAGGAAAAAACCCCACCTTTATTGTTTGAAAACTGGTTCTTGAAATAGTTACTCAACTGAAACTGAACTTCTCATCAAGCTAAGTTTGTCCTGGGTCCCTTGTTGTATGTTTTTAGAGTATGGATGAATATCATCTTGTTTTATTAGACTTTCTATTTGATTATTTCTTGTCTTAGGAATTTGAAGTCATTGCCCAAATCAAACTCCTGCAATCTTCATGCAACAGCTATTGCTTGATACCAGACCAGAAATTCATCCAGTGGTTCAGGAGGCAGCGACACTTAACGGAGGAGGAGAGGTAGGTCCTCAGTGCAACTGGCAAACCTCTGTTCTCACCCCACACACACACCTGCGCGGGTCATGGCAGAGACATACAAACACTGGAGAGCACTAGTTTTAAAAACTATTATAAAGAGGTGAAATACCCCTTGGCTGTGGTAAAATGCAGGCAGAGCAGTGTTCCTCTTTGTGGGGCTGCAACCTTCTGTGAGGCAGGAATAACTATAATAAGGGTTCTTGGATTTCTTGAATGTTGCTGCTGTGAGATGTACAACTAAATAACATTGTACAACTAAATAACATTGTCTGCAAATATTCACCTGCTGGCCTCTGCCCCGCAGTTACAAATTCTCACGTGAGGCTGAAGCAGCTGCCGATACTAACATCCTGTCTCCAAAATCCCAGAAAAGCATGGTGAAGAGGATCAGCACGTGAGTATGGTAGGGCAGAGGGGGTTTGGAGTGGGAATATGGACCTGGATAACTCAAACAAGCAGCGCTGATTTCATCAGCTGCAAAACCTGGCTGGGGATCCACACTGCTGCATTGCTTTAAGGAGAAATGCAGCCTTGTGGCTGAAGCTGTTCCTTTGTGTTGTTACAAGCAGTCATGAGGATTATTAATGATAAAAGAGACTAGAACAAAGAATCCTTCCTATGGTGTCAAAAAAAGGAACCGTTTTAGTGCTGGATTATAATTCAGTACTTACTGTGTAATAACTTCCCTGAATGCAGCAGCAAAACAGAATAAAGGAGGATAAAGTCTGGTGTATTATTAGTTTAAATTGCTATAGACATGCAAAAATTCCTTGCAGGATTTTAATATGAAAATTAAGATTAGCAAAAAGGCATTTGATAGTGGAAACAATCTGCCTTCCAGCTGGAGAAGGAAAAAAAAATCATGGGGACTTGGTCCAATTTAGTGTAATATCACAAAGATTCAAACAGGAGGTGGGTAGAGGACAGGGCCATATAGCCAGACATGAGAAACAAGAGGCTAGTAGGAATGCAGGGAAAGCTGCATGGAATAAAGCAGAGCTCAAAGACTGAAGTAAAAATATCTGCACTCTGAATGTGTTTTGTAAATTAATACTGTAGAAAAGCAGTGAGTGCCACCTCTATAAGCTGTATTGAATCATTAACTGCATGCTGATGCTGCCTGCTCCTCTACTTGGTGGGTCAGCCCAGCTTGTTTCCCTTGACACTCCTTTAAAGTCACTTGACCTGCATTTAGAAATGAGTCTCGGAGAGGGAGAGCCTTTAATTTACACTGTATGATCTCCTTATTGTGTGCATCTTCAGCCTTCTAGAGAGAACCTGGTACCTGTGGCACCATGATAGAGGGCAGGAATTGGCAGCAGGGTGAATTTGCCCTTTGAAGCCCTTTTTTTCTATTAAATGAGCCTGAAAATGTGAAGAGACTGAAGAGGAGTGTTGTTCTAGTGGGGCATGAGCTGGTTGTGGCCTTGCAGCTGTGGGCACTCTGGGTCAGGAAGATGTTGTGTTAGCCTGTAACAAAGCCTCTGGACAAACTGTATGAACACCACAGAGGAAATGAAAACAATAGACCACTCCAGAGAGGAAGAAGCTCCAAAACATAAGAGTTATGAACCAAGGGACAGCTTTGCTCAGCCCAGCTCTCACTTACTGGCTTTTATGCTTTCTTTCCATACTAGACTTTTTCTGGGCACTGATGTGTTCACCCCACTCAAAGAGCAACCCCCGAAGAGCTCCCCTGTAGGAGGGAGCTCCGGGGAAAGCACGGATTCAGCCAGTGTTTCATCATGTGAGTTTAATCACTCTGAAACTGAGGATGCGTGTGTGACTCCCATCTCTAGTCCCGAGGACCCTCTGAAAAAGGTACAGCTGAGGCCTCTGCATGCTGCAGGCAGCTCCAAGACACTTACCCAAGGCTCCTGGCCTTGACTAGAGCATTGGTTTAAGTGGAATGGAGAGAGAAATGTGAAAAAATGGAAGTAATCCAGTCAGGGCTCTTGCGCAATGTTCTGTGTTGCCCCTTACAGTGGGTTTGTTCCTGTCGGGAAGCTTTTGAGCAAGGCAGAGGAAGAGAAAGGCAAACGCTGAGCAGGGGAAGGAAGGGGGCAGTTTCAAGGAGAATGGCAGAGAGGGAGGGGTGTGTGTATTTCCACTTGTGGAAGCAGGAGTGCCTGTGACACCCTCTTCTCCTTCCCAGCCCGTCCCAGCTCCTGGCTGGCCGGCCACAGCCTCATGCTGTTCCTTGGATCTGCTGCCACCTCCTGGGCGGCTCTTACTGCGAGGCCAGAGCAACCCCAGCAGTACAGAAATTGTCATTAAAATGCTGAAATCAATCAAGTGAAGTTCAGTTTTCCTGGAGGCAAGGAATCTCTCTGCCAGCAGGCTGGGCAGAGTGTGGGTGACTGAGGTTTTATCTGTGCCTTCTGCTTTCTCCTGTTCCTCTGGCACAGTGACACACCCAGACACACCAAATGTCTCCTTTGTGATAGCACTTTCCTTTCTGTTATGCAGATCTCCGGATGCTCCTTATCCTCCTTTTCTTCTGACTCTTCCACGAGCACACCTTCCTCAGGGGTGTCATCTTTACCCTCATTCTTGCTGGCCTCCAACGACGACAAGAGCTCTGTGAGCTCTGACAAGGGCTATGACTCCGACAAGGGCTCCATTAGCTCTGACAAGGGCTCTGGCTCCAGCAAGGGCTCGGACTCCAGCAAGGGCTCCATCTCTGACCCTGGCTCGGGCTCAGACAGTGGCTCCATCCCCACCAGGGACTTGGGCTTGGTGCCGAGCAGTGCCCCCAAAGTGCTGCCTGTGTACAACCAGCAGAGTGGGGGCTCATGCATCATCCGGGTCAGCATGGACGGGCTCCATGCCAGTGTCTACAAGAGTATCCTGGTGAGTGGCATGGCCCTGGGCTCGGCAGATGTGCCCATGGGGGGTGACTGAACCTATCACTGCATTTTGAGAACACTCCTTCACTGAGCTGGCTCATCAAACCTGGGAAAGGGAAAATGGCACATGGTGCCATGCAGAATGTGTGGAGCCTGATAGGAATTTGAAAACAGCTTTGGGGAAGTTTCTGGTCTGGAAATTGAAGTTTGTGTTTTATCAGAAAGCTCCAGGTGAAGCACTGTGAGCACATTCAGGTTTTGACATAAGATGCCATGTTTTCCCTGGAGCAGCTTTCCCCAGGAGCTGGTTTCTGGAAACAGGGAGCTGCAGGGGAGGGAGCTGACATGCCCTTCAATTCCGCAGCTTCTCCCTGTGAAGAAGGGAGAATTTACGTCCACTCGCCAGACCAGCAGCCCCAGAATCCAGGCATTTCTCTTTGCTTGTTCCACAGACATATCCCGGCACTGCCTGGTGCTGGACCATGGGTGATGTGGCTCAGCTCAGCTGGGAACCCTCAGGGCCTCCTGGGGGGAACAAACATCGGGTAGTTCTCAGCACCTTTAGTTCCTGATTTTAATGATCTCACCTCCCCAAATCCAGCAAGTTGTTCCCTGAGGGTCTGATGGATTTGGCTCCTGGGGAGACTGCAGGAGGCTCTGGAGGAGCCCCGTGTCTGCTCCAGATGCATTTCCACAGCACACAGCAAACCCAGCTACAAGGCCAGAAAGCTTTGCAGGATGTCCAAGGAAGTGCTTAGCACAGGAGCCTGCAAACAGCAGCTAGGGCAGCTGTTCATAGAGGCTTTTGTGGCTGGTGAGAATGAGGTCTCCCTTTGAAGGGAGCAGACCCTGGGATTTACTGCTCTCTCTTCTAGTACTGTATCTGTCGCCTTGAAGTAAAAAGCCACTACCTCCAAAATGTCATAAATACTAAGTTTAGTATATCAGTGCCTGCCCCTTTGTTACTGACCTGTTGTGGTTTTTTCAGCTCTCTGACATCTTTTCCAAGACCAAGCAATCAGGTTTTCGCTAATTATTAAATCACGAGAGTGGATGAGAAGAATCTCTCATTGCAACTTAACTTTCCAGATAACCAACCAAGACAGAATCCCTGATGTCACCCAGCGAGCCTTGCTGAAGCACAACCTCGAGCCTGATGCAGTTGAAGATTACGAACTTGTGCAGGTCATCTCTGAGGACAAAGGTAGGGAAGTAGAACTCTGCTGCTGCCTGGAAAGTTCTGTTGGATTTCAAAGGAAAGAGTAAAATGGGGAAGCATTAGAAATGCCATGGACAGGTCACTGCTGCCAGGGAGAACCCCCTTGCTGCTCTGTGGTTTCTGTCAGCACAGTCCCCTTTCCACAGGCAGAGCCAGCTCCTGGGCTGCCAGGCAGACCTCATGTGTGCCATCCAGCCATAGAGTGACCACAGGAATCGGGGGTGGGGGGAATGTTCTGCCTGTGGATCCCTGGGACCAGGCCCTTGGATCCCACCCATCATCAGCCTTCTCTGGGAGAAGCTGCCAGGGCCTCTGCCAGGGTGAGCATGGCTGGGGCCCGGCCTCCCCCTCCTGCCCTACTCCCTTTCCTGCAGGAAGCTGCTCCCGATGCCACTCTGGCAGAACAGGGAGCTTGTGCCGTCCTGCTCCTGCTCCCTGTCCTCTCCCAGCTTTCCTGCTGCTGTGTAGCCCTCTCCACTAATGCTGCTCTGGCCCTGTTCTGCAGAGCTGGTGTTCCCCCGCGATGCCAACGTGTTTTATGGCATGAACAGCCACGTGAACTTCGATTTCATCCTGCGGAAGAAGGCAGAGCTGGTTGGCTGAGGCTGCACCGGCACTGCCCTCCCGGGTTATGGGGAATCTGTCAGAATTTCCTGTTGAAAATGTGCAATTGGAGCAATGGGCAGCGCTGGTGCAAAGGCTGCGGGCTGCCACATTTGTCTTGAGGACACCCCATGAGCCAACTCTCGTGAGAAAACAGTCTCCTTCATGCCAGTATTATACAGAAGAAGATCATCTGAATTTATTTTTATAGAACTGAAGCAAGTTCTGAATACATGTCTGCCTAAATCAGCTGAAAACATTTTGCACTTGTTCTGCACCAGAGAATGACCCATTTTGGATCTTGTTTCCAAAGAACTTTAAAACGAATGAACTGCACTTGCATTTGTGTGCACATCGTGAGTGGGACAAACAAACACTACTTTGTGTTGGATGGAGGTCTTAATGTCATGACAGGGTGGTTTCCCTTGGACTTGGTTAAGCCATGGACCAGAACTCGATGCCTTTTGTGTGCATTCCCATGTGATGGATGGACCTCCTCCCAATGTGCAATTCCTCTGCAGGAGCTGAACTTTGAACCTTTTTAAAAGCCATAAGTAAGACGTTGGATTGTAAGCAGCCCTGATTTGAGACACATGAAATAGATACGGTATTTGTGGTTCTGATGGTAGCACTGTGCACCCCTGCCCAGATCTAGGAGTTATTATCCAAATAGTTAGCTTAAAATTGTTAAGGATCATTAGTTTTATCCATGCCTGGGCCTTTTCCCCCCAGTTCTGTGGCACTAATTTGCAAAACTGGGCTCAGGTAAGTTTTACACTACATTTGGATTTATCACTTCTGCTTACAGGTAGGTAAAACAGACCGACTCTATGTCTGTTGTACATCCAAGAGACCTATGGTAGGTCCCACAAGCCTGGTGTAGGTTGTAATCTGAACAATTTATGAATTCCAGTTGTATGTTTGTTTAGAGGGTGACAGAGGGAGGGTTGTTACTGAGCCTTAACCTTTGCCCAGAGTTACGGCAAGACTAGAAGTTCAGTTTTCTCTGCTTTTGGTGTCTGTACAGTGCAGTTCCTTGTATACATAGCATAGCTCCTAATGTATATAGTACTGCTCACTCAGAGGGTGTATGGCAGTGTTAAACTGAAACGTGAATGTTCTGGATTTTAAAATTACACTTTCCAGATGTTTATATATGTTATGTTTTTAACTGCTTACCTGTAATCTTTATATGATAAGTATATAAATTGTTTTTCATTAATATTTGCCTGGAATTGGTCAATTTCCTTTTATTAGTCCATGTGTAAAAACACCTCACACCACTTCCCTTGCTGTCACTTTCTTCAACTTCTCCACTTTTACTGTTTAACTTCTCAACAGCAAAGCCAAAGCCCTCCCAGTGCATCAGCCATGCACAGAGCCTGTGAGAGATAGGGATATTTTGTGCTATTTCTTGAGATTTCAGCTTAAAAGATTTCCGTAACTGGGTAATTTAGATTGCACACCAATTTTACATCTTCTGCATGAAATCATTCTCTCTTGGGTCACTGAATTACTTCTGAGGCTAGATAATACGAAAGAAGTGCTTTTGAGTGTATCCATTTCTCCCCATTGTCTCAGTCGTGGTGTTTTTTCCTCCTCCTCTCCCAGTCATTATCATGTGTTTTTCCCTCCCTGCACACAATACAAACATTGAGAGAAAGAGTTTACACACTACAGCCCCGTCTGCAATTTAACAAATCACTTCAGCATGAGGGGAGGCTCTTAAAGCTGCCCAAAAGTCTCACACTCACTCCCTGAACTACAGCTGCCCTGGCTACTTAAAGGCCTCTCATGTTACACCAAGGAACACAAAACAAAGAGTACCTGAATCTAATTCTTGAAGTGCCTCAGGTCACAAAACCCAATACCACAACCTTACTCCATTTCCTTCAGGATCAATACAATCCATTGGTAAACTTGGAAGTTCGTATGCCATATTGAGAGTGATAGCATAGGGTTAAAATGCTTCTAAAATTGCAATAATGAAACGTAGGCCCCGAGAACAAGATGGACATTCTGTTCAGGCCAGCCTGAACCTGTGTACTCACCTGGATGGTGGGAGACAAGCCTGAACCTGAATATTCACTTAAGGGGGGGTAAGGGACTAAGATGGATGAATTAATTGTGTAACTGCACCTGGGAGCTAAGATGGATGAGTTAATTGTGTAGCTGCACCTGGGAACAAGGGGGGCTGAAAATCACGCTTGAGCAAAAATACATAATAGATGATTGTTTAGGGGCTTTGAGATTAATGCATCGGGTAAATAATCAACATGTGATTATATAACAAGAAGGGTATATAATGTAAGCACCTGAAATCCTTGTCGGGGATTGATTTGGGTTTGTACCCCTCTCCCCCGGCGCCTCAATAAAAGCACCTTGCATGTAACCCGTCCGTGGTTATGTGTTTCTATGCTAACAAGAGCGCAACAGCACTTTTCCATCCTTAACCCAAAGCAAAGACCAAGCTGGTGGGTTCCAAGCAGTCTTACTGCAATTAATCATTTTTAGGACCTGCCACCACAGCCTGCCTTGTGAAGCTGCCAGAAGGCTGGTTCAAAGTTGGTGCTCCTGCTCAGTTTTGAAACCCATTAGATGAGTCAAAACAAATACAAAATTGTGTCAGGGACCCACATTGTGTCTAAGGCCTTGCTGTATTTGGCCCCGTCAACAGGATAATGAAGAACACTTTATCGTTTAATGGTGGGAACCTGACCCTTGAAAGAGAAACAATGTATTGGTCAATCGATAGGAACTTAACCTGTGAAAAGAGGAACAATACACACTGGAGCTGTTGTCAGCATGGAGGGGGTATCATGAGCCATTGTGGCCCCATCTCACATGCTGGCCAAGCATAAGATGCCGTTGTAACTGGAAGAATTCCAGTGCAGAGGAGGAGATCTAAGGTGTGGTTCTGGGGAGGAAGGTGGGAGAAGGACAAGATGCACACCATTTCCATCCAGGGGACGGCCTGAAGGTGCCCTGCCTGCCTGCTCCTCCTGCCTGAGCAGCATGCTCCATCTCCTTCTCCTGCTCAGCAGCTTTTCACGAATCCTGGGGTTGGTGTGTATTATTTGCTACAGCAACTGATAAAATAGAACTTGCTTTGCAATCACAATTGTGTCTTAGAGGTTTTTGTGCACGGGCATCCTCCTGAACCCCTAACATGAAACTGGCAACAAGGATGGGATGCCCAGAGCACAAAAACTGATGCTGTTTTGAGTGTGTGTAAGGGAGAAACTGACACTGTTCTGTGTGTGTGAGAAAAGAACAGGGCTTGGTCAGTGGAATGCATGGTTGCACCAAGGAACACTGTTCTGTGTATATGGGAGGCCAGGACTCGGTCCAGGTACCAAGTTGTTTGTGGGAAGACAGTAGTGTTTTTCTGTGTCCAAAGTGTGATCAGTCTCTCACACTTGTCCTGGCACAGTGTGGACATTGTAAACAGCTCAAGTACTTTTAAGATTCAGTTAGACAAAACTTTTAGTCCTTTGTGTTTGTGGTGTCACAGGATGATACCAGTAGAACAGTTATCGCTGTATTTTTGTCACTATCACATCCCCGTGTGAGTGCATTGGTAGAGATAATTTGTAAAAAGGAGCCTCGAGCCGTGGCTCTGCCAGTGGAGTGACCACTGTGTTACTGGATGATGAAGATGCTAAAAAGTTTATGGGACTTATATCTGATATGTATGTGCAAGCAGCGTTACGCCGTGTTGGGACAAGTAGTGTCACTCTGGTTGCAGTTGTTGTGGAAGGGTTTTCAGGTTGGTATACCAATGATGCTGCTTGGCTGTCTGCAGCCAAAGAATGGACAACTTAAGACAAGCGTGCAATCTGCTTAAAGCAGAAGGAATGAAAATTAGTGTAATGATGAGGTCTTCTGAACTCTATTTGGCCCAACCCCTGATGCCCAGGATGTGGAACACTCTCCTACAGGGATGCCCAAAGGGATGGAAAGCTTATCTTAGCCCCTTACTCTTACTTGAGCAAGGAAACCCAATTGAACAGGTTATTGAAAAATTAAGTCGATTAGGGGAGTTATCGAGATTGCAATCAGAGATCGACACAAGATCAGGGGAGAGCAGAAAAGCAGTAGAACCAACAAGGGGAAGTTGAGTGAATGGACCCACCTCTTTCATTTACTCCTCAACCAAGGGGTAGACAAGAAAGACATAGACGGACAATGAATACAAGTCTTATGTCGTATGGCACAGGATTCCCAGAGCAGGAGAGTGTGAAAGGTGCAGTACCCAGGGTTAGGGAAGCCAGAAATCCTGTCATTTAATCTGTCTGCACCTGTTTATCAGCGGACACACATGAAAGAAGATGTAGCTGAGGCAGAGGGACAAATGTCACTACAAATGAATAGGGAGTGGATCAAGCCCCCATACTGGACTGCCATATGTTGCAACGGGACCCTTGTCCCTTTACCCAACAGATTATTTGGTGGTCAAATGTAAGTAAGCAAGGGTCTGTGATTTAGGTAATACGGGGGCGGAGGTCACTATAATACATGGTAATCCATGTAAAATAGGCAGAACAACTGCCCCCGTGTGGAGATTAGGTGAACAACCTGTAGTGGGGAAGATTACTTAACTGAAATTGCAGACTGGAGATTGGGACCCTCATACACATTCTGACATGGTTGCTTCAATAGGTGAATACATTTTAGCTATGGATGTTTGGTGGGGTGCTACATTAGAAATTAATTGTACATATTGGGCTTTTGGTACCGCGCCGTGGCTACATGCCAGAGTTATCACTGTGGCACTTAAACAACAAGGAGCAGAATTCCCCATAGCCACAAAAAACTGTAAATATAAAGCAATATAAAATTCCAGAGGAAATGCAGAAATCCAAGCAACTATTAATGATTTGCCACAAGAGCTATTTGTTATACGCATTCCCCTTTTAATAGTCCTGTCTGGCCTGTAAATAAGCCAGATGGCAGCTGGGGAATGACTGTAGATAATGGGGCAGTGAACAAGAAATCACTCCCCATGACTGCTGCTGTTCTGGAGGTTGTTACACTAGTACACCAAATTCAGGCACATCCAGGAACATGGTATGCTGTGACTGATGTAGCTAATGCATTTTTCACAATTCCCATTCCCTGTCTCGCTCAAGATCAGTTTGCATTTACTTGGGGAGGAAACCAATACACCTTTACATGTCTTCCCCAAGGCTACAAGCATAGTCCTACTTTTTGTCAACAAACAATACACCACACTTTAGCACAACATTCTGCACCAGCTGAAGTACAGACTGTACAATACATAGATGACATTCTCATACAGGGACTGTATATGGAACAGGTGCAACAAGAACTGGATGCCATTATTGAATTATTGTTGCACTGTGGATGGGCAGTCAATTCTAATAAAATACAGAGTCCAGCTCAAGAAGTTAAATATTTAGGCATCACCTGGACCCAAAGAGTTCAACAAATTCCAGGGAAAGCTTTAGCCAGTGTTTGAACCTGGCCCACTCCAGAGGACAAAAAGGGAGTTACAGCACTTTTTAGGTGCTGTTGGCTACTGGTGATCATATGCACCTGGTTCAGCAGCGCTACTCAAACTGTTATACAAAGTTACCTGAGAAAAGACTCATTTTGAAAGGGGGACAGACCAGCAGACTGCTTTTGATAAAACCCGAGCAGCCATTTAGGAACACATGGATTTGCATCCAATGCATCCGGGACCAGTGGAACTACATGTTACCCTGGACAGGAATGTGGCCCTGTGGAGCCTTTCGCAGCTCCAAGATGGTCGAAGGTGACCATTAGGCTTTTGGTCTCGCTGCCTAACAGGTGCAGAGAGTAGATACGCAGCATTTGAAAAGGCCTTTTTGGCTGTGTATTGCGCTCTCCTTGATGCTGATGCCAGAACCATGGGCCATGAGGTGGTGGTTCTCACAGACGTGCCAGTAGTCACCTGGGCCTTAGTGCCGGTGGCCACTCACACAACAGGACACGCACAGGAGGCAACTACAGTAAAAATGAAGTGGTATGTACAGGAAAGAGCAAAACCAGGACCCAAGGGAGTCCATCAACTCCATGAGCTCATTAGTCAAGGACAGACAGGGAACCCATGACGTGCACAGTTATCAAACAGGCAGGTGGGGAAAACTCTGTGATAACAGACATTCAGAAACAAACTGCATGGTTTACTGATGGCAGTGCAGGGACTCAACATGGCAAGCTGAGGTGGAGGGCTGCAGCACTCAATCCAGCTACACGATTGGTACTTGAGGGGGAAGGAGGTAGCAGTCAGCTGGCTGAACTGATTGCTGCCTGGCAGGCCATAGATGCGTCACCACCCAATGCTATTTGTTATCTCTGAACAGATTCCTGGGCAGTAGCACAGGGGCTCGTAAATTGGCTATGCAAATAGTATGCAGATAATTGGCAAATAGGCACAAAAACCGCACGGGGAAAGGACTATTGGGCTAAGGTATGGGATCTCTTACCAGATCGAGAAGTGCGAGTATTCCATGTCAATGCTCACACTGCGGAAGAAGATGAAACAAAAAGGTGGAATGCGCAAGTAGATCTGCTGGTGCATGCAGAAGGGTGGATACCGGACCATGTCAAGCAGCTATACAGATTTTAGACAAAAGGGCACATGAGAAAGCTGGTGATGCGGGTCACGATGCTACAGTAGCATGGGCCAAGCAATGAGGCATACATATCCAGCCCAATGTAGCTACCACCACTGTTAGTTCATGTGATGTATGTCTCGCACTGCAAGACAAAGGGGTATGGGTACAACCTGTGGGACAAATCAAAAGGGGTAAAAGGCCTGCTGAGATACAGTGAATACTACATAGGCCCTCTCCCCGAACACGGGCGACAGCACTATTTTTGTGTTGCAGTTGATACCTTTTCTGGTGTTAGAGTAGCTGTCCCAAGTAGGTATAGCAACAGCTATACAACAATCCACTGTTTAGATACTACTGAACTGTACTATGGGACACCTGTAGAAATACAATCAAATAATGGATCACATTTCAAAAAGCACCAGGTAAAAGCTTGGGCAGAGGACCGGGGAATAAATTGGGTTTGGCATTTACCACACCATCCACAAGGGGCTAGCCTTGTTGAGCATCTAAATGGACTGCTAAAACAACAATTAAGGGGCCTGGGAGACAACTCATATAAAAATTGGTTGACCATTTTTCTGAGGCAATATAGACATTAAGTAACTGTGTTGTGGCTGGAACACAAACCCCCTTGGTGCGTATGAAAGACCCAAACACACAGCCTGTTAGGTTCCTTGTCACGTCAGTAACATACACGAATGCAGAAAGTGGGTATCTCTCCGTTACACAGAAAACTACTCTCACGTTCCACCCAGACCTTGTGATTAGAACACCAGAAGACCAGCAAGTGTTTTTTATACTCTGCTTTTACCCCTGCTTCAGTAACAAGTGGATTTATAGCATTAAATCCTGTACACCCACAGCCCAAGGCGCCATTCACTTTAGGCATTCGGAACACTGCTTGTTCTACCCACATGCTCCCTAGTGGAACGATAGGGTTATACCCTTCCTATCCATACAGGTCTACTTTTCAGGTGACAAGGTATGGTATCAACCCCCCACATGATCCTATCATGGCTGAGGTGATAGCAGCAGAAACAAACCAGGCAGTTACCATCGCTATTCCAGGGGAGTGGCGCTGGCACCGAGTACCCGCTCAGCACTTACATCAGCGGGAGTAATGGGTGGGAGGAGAGGGGGAGGTAACCGTTCTTGTGTTTATGTTTTAACAGGATACCTCCAACTCATACCCCTTGGGAACAAAATGTCTGGGTGACCCTGGCTAAGGCAACGGGACAAGATACCTTATGCCTTAGTGCTGCTGCACCCCACAACCCATTCACGACGTGTGTGATCGGGGTCCCTCTCACTGCTCGTGAGCTGCAATAGTTATGTAACAGCACCCCTGCATCTGCAGGCTACCAGAATGTGGCAACAACTGTCTCACCTCGGGAAATCTCTTGCTTTACCCCCACAGGAGTTGCGGATTTTAGGCACCTTGAATGCAGATAGTTGTACCACCTTCAAATTTATCAGCACAAGGAATAGCCTAGAGCTTGGTGGGTTAATGCCACAATATCATGGTATCAAAATGCTTCACATTGGTGTAATTCCACCCCAGCAGAACTAGCTTTGAGTTTTAGTATACATATGCAACTCCCACAGGTTATTTTCTTAATGTGTGGGGACCGAGCTTGGGCTGAAGTGCCAATGGCAAATAAAGGTGGCCCATGTACTCGTATCTCCAAATGTAACAATTGCTATATGGATCTGATGCCTTGAAGTGGGTACCTGAAAACAGAGGCTAGACAAGATTAAGAGAATAAAAGCAGGTATTTATTTGAAGGGCCTTCAAAGGTACACCCTGGGCAGTCAAAAGCCTCCGAGGGGCTCCACCCAAGATGGATGCTGGGTCATGGGTTCTTCACACTTTTTTAAGTTTGGTCCATTTGCATTTCAGGGTTAATTCTCCAATTATAATTTCAGTTAATGATGTAATTACCCCAAGTTTGCCCCTCCTCTCAAAGGCTTTTAGTTTACATATTTTGGGCCTGGGACAACAAGGTGTCCTTGAAAAGCAAACCTAGAGAGGCTTTGTTATGTCTAACCAGCATGAGAGAACAGTAGTTAACAGGCCACACGAAACTTCAGTTACACACTAGGCAGTATAGGATTTGAAAAATATAAAAGTTAAAACCTAAGGCAACAAAACCGAACTCACCACTGTCATACCTGCAGCATACATGCTTTTACTCCTGACTGCAGAGATAATGTTGAGTTCTGGAATGCTGCCAAGATAGTCACTGCCTCTTCATTAGCTCCTAGGGTTGCAAGTGCACAAGCCCTCAAGAGCCTGAATAAACTTGGCTGTCGGCTGGCAAAGTTTAGTAATGCTATAGCATAGCTATATCTGACTTGTTAATTGACGTAGACAACATTACACATGCTATGCTACCATATCGAGCAGCAATTGATTTTTTGTTTTTAGCACATGGATATGGATGCAAAGATTTTGACGGGTTATACTGTATAAACTTGTGTGACCATTCCTGCTCTGTCCATGCACAGCTACAGAAATTGTGGACATTCACTCAACACCTTGTAGAAAACACCAGCTGCAATCTGTCTGTTGGATGAATATGGGGTTGGAATCGGTTAAAGAAGGGATTAGTATTACTTTGTGCCTTAGGTATTGGGGTTTTATGCATTATTTGTTGTATTCCCTGTTTAGTATCATTAATACGATCCTTAATAGACAGTATGTTGCATTGTACTGTTGTTTGTATGGTGGAATATTGATGTGTTCCGACTGTGGACCATGCAGTGGCACGTGTCAGGGACCCAAGTCATGTCTAAGGCCCTGCCATATTTGGCCCGTGGTTGTGCATGTCAACAAGATAACGATGAACGCTTTATTGTTTAATGGTGGGAACTTGACCCTTAAGAGAAACACTGTATTGGTCAATTGATAGGAACTTAACCTGTGAAAAGAGGAACAATACACACGGGAGCGGTGGTCAGCATGGAGGGGGGATCATGAGCCATTGTGGCCCCATCTCACACACTGGCCACGTGTGAGATGATGCCGTAACTGGAAAAATTCCACTCCAGAGGAGGAGATCTAAGGTGTGGTTCTAGGGTGGAGGGGGTGAGGAGGACAAGATGCATGCCACTTTGATCCAGGGGAGGTCCTGAAGGTGCCCTGCCTGCCTGCCCCACCCGCCTAAGCACCATGCTCCATCTCCTTCTTCTGCTCAGCAGCTTTTCACGAATCCTGGGGTTGGTGTGTATTATTTGCTACAGCAACTAATAAAATAAATTTGCTTTGCAACCACAACTGTGTCTCAAGTTTTTTGTGCACAGACATCCTCCCCAGTCTGTAACAAAAATAAGTACGTGGAAAGTGGAAAAATACCAGAAAAATCCAGAGGTGTTTCAAGTGGCTCCTACTTTTCCAAAACACATTTAATTCTGGGGAGAGCAAATCTTGGGCAGCACCTGCCAAGGAACTGAAAACACAGGCACTTGTCACATGGGTAGAACCACTGGCATGACCCAGGTCTTGCCTATGTCAAAAAATGGAGAATTGTGGATATATAAACACACACAAACACACACACACAAAGCAAAGAACCAATCAGCAAGACTGAGGCCCTGTCTGCTCTGAAATGGACACAGGCATTTAATTCCTATATCCTTCATTTGTTCCTCTCCCATGAAACCACCATCAAGCCCCCAGTGCCACTCATTTCCCAAGCCAACGAAAAGGAAAAACGTGCACAAAACCCCCAAGCTAAAAACCCCAACCCTGTTGTAAAGTTGTTTTTCATAAACTGCTACCACTCTGC
Organism: Rhagologus leucostigma; assembly: GCA_013397725.1. NCBI lineage: Eukaryota > Metazoa > Chordata > Aves > Passeriformes > Rhagologus > Rhagologus leucostigma. The sequence continues at coordinate 345,684 of VZTD01001446.1, read as the reverse complement.
TTAAGGAAATCAGTTAAAGCAAACTCAAGCTCCCTGAGTGCCCAAACCAGTTCCACTTCTCAGCAGTTCCATCCCAGGCTGACACATCCCCACGTGCACATGTCCTTGCCCTCCCACGGCTGCAGGGCTGGCAGCGAGGCCAAGGAGCCCAGAAGCTCCAGTTCAAGGCTGTGCAAGTGATGAAGAGACCTTTTCCATCTTTCATTATTTGAATGAAGTTAAAAAAACAAAACAGGGACAACTCAAATATCTTGTACTTTTTAAAATCCATGTTCTGTTTGCTGGTGAGGAGCACCCTGTGCTGACACAAGGAAATGATGTGTCAGCACACAGGAAAATCCTCTGGCAAGGGGAAAGGAAGGAGAGGCTGCTCGTAAGCACTGAGGTGGGTCTCTCATGGAACAAAAAGCATGAAGGTGGAAAAGACGTGGCTCTCGTATCCACAGTGACACCTGACAGTGCTGGATGCTCACCGGGTCATGGAGCCCTGCTCCTGCAGGAGCTTCTCACCAACACCTCTGGGATTTCCATCGTCCTTTATACAGGCCATGTGGGCTCATGAAGCAAGAGACCTGCGGAGGAAGCAAGAGGGATTGTAAGGAACGAACCAGGCTGTGTGTGGGCCGACGGTGCAACCTCCATACTCACCAGGTTGTGTGGGCACCTGCTCCCACACGGACACCAGCAGGAACTTGGCTTCCAGGTGGGAACTGCAGAATGGGCACCTTTATACAGCCAGTGACTCCAAGGGAGAGGGACACAGCCAAGAATCCCTTGAGCCGGACTTCCATTAACCTCCAGTTAACATTCAGGGTCAGGCTGGAGGGGACTTGGAGCAACCTGGTCTAGTGAAAGGTGTCTCTGCCCATGGCAGGGGGTTGGACTGAGTGACCTTTAGAGGTGCCTTCCAACCCAAACCATTCCAGGACTCTCTCACACAATGAAGAACACACACAGCTACTCATCTTGCACCAGGTTCTATGTATTATCAGACCGGCTGACAGGTAATAACGTGTCTTCTGTAGCAGAAAGCACAACACTGATCAGTAATTATTCAAGACAAACAAAAATTAAAACCAAAACACCAGCCACACATACTCAATGCACAGATCTGCCAGCAGGTGAGTCCCCAGATGGCAATTCCAGGAGGGAATCCTCCCACTGCCCAGCAGCTCATGGTCTGTGCCAGCTGCCCTAAGCAGTGTAGTCCATGACCACCTGGCCTCTGAGAAAGGTTTTTTTTAAAAAAATAAACACCATATCCTGCTGGCATATGAGCCAACAGCAAAAACATCAGAACTCATCCAAAAAACAGACAAGTTTGCTCCTCATATGAAAAAATATCCAGGCAAGTCGCCTTTCCGTCCTGTAACACACAATTCTATCGGGCTGTTGAGACAGTAACATTGCTGCAGGTTTTTTTGGTTTTATAAGGAGAGTTTGCAACCTAACTTCTTACATTTCAAGTTCCCAAAACTCCTACACCTGCTTTTATGGCCTAAATAAACAGGCCTGCCAATAGGTTGTGGGGTTTTGTTTTCCTGAAGGACTAAGTTGAGGCAGGAATGAAGTAGGATGTGACATGGACCAACTCCGCCTGCATTCCCTTCAGGCAGTGCAGACACAAATAAATCCAGCCACCTCCATTTGCACAGCTTCCATGACTTCAGACATGCCAAGACATCTGTTCTGGATCCCAAGGCCTGTTTAGATGGGATGCAGCAAAATTAAAAATGAGCTGAGGGGAAGCCAGCACTGGTTTTGTACAGGAGTGTGACAGGGAGAAGACACAACAGAAGAGCACTGCTCCCCTGCATTGAACGTTTTGGGGAAACATCTTGATTCTGATAGGGATCCCTTTGGAAAACAAACCCAAATCCCCCAGATGCTTGGCAAACAGGGAGGTAAAAGCCTACAGACCTACAAGGAGCAACAGTGAGGGAGCAGCCCAGGTACAGCCACCCCGAAAGGCACTGACATTTGTACACCTCTATATATTAATCTTTATAAATACAGTGTTCTACACGAGGAACTGTGGAACGATGTCATTCCAGGCTGGTTTCTTTTAACAAAAGCTTGCCAGAGCTTTTGCTCAGATCTGGAACACTTGTTCTTTTTCTTCCTTGGTGTCCCACCCTGCCCTCAGCAGCCTCAGCAGGTGTTTGGCCCAACCCCGCGCACGGCCCTTGGGAGTAGTGAGAAGGAGACCACATGAAGAGCTGCTCTACAACTGTCAAGGGTGAAAAGCTAAAGTGTGAGGCAGGTTCAGCTGTCAACAGAGTCCTGGGGAGGTGGGCAGTCACAGCTCATCCCTGGATGACGGCGCGTCAAGGGACGACTGCGAGGGCAGGGCGTCCTTGTTCTGGGCGTTGCTGTGGATCTTGCCCTGCTGCCGGGACTTCCAGGAGTGTGTTCTGTCCCAGTCTGTTGATATGGTCTCGTTGTCCCAGATGGTGGAGGTCTCCGTGTCGCTGAGGTATCCCGGCTGCCCCGTGTAGTGCGTAGGGTAAACAAGAAGGGGTTCTGCTGAAAAGGCCTTCAAGTCTCTGGACTCGTAGTACTCCATGTACTTTGTGCTACGGAGGAGAGAAACATCATCAGCAAGACAGGAACCTTCACTGGTGCCAAGCTTGTCCCTGGGAGACATGGCCAATCCAGGGAGCAGGCTGGTCTGGGAGTGGGGGTAGGTGCTGCGGTACAGCTGGAAACATGTCCTTACAACCACACACACCTGTACAACCAAAGCCTGTTCCCAGCGACAGCCAAGTGCCTCAGAACCAGCCCACAAGCCCTGCCCCAGGCAGGGACAGTTCCCCTCTGTCACCTCCTTTGACCTGTGCCAGAAGGACACAACCAAGCACCAAAAGGAGACTCCATCAACCATGCTACCAGCAAGACCCAGCCTGTGTCCCCCTGAGCCACGGACGGACTTACACAGGGTGCTTGTTGTACATGATGGGCAGGAATTCATCCACGGGCAGCATTTTGCTGAAGGGCTCAGCCCCGATAAGCTTCTGAGCCCCATGGAAGGAGATGGCGTAGCCCAGGGTCCAGTAGGAGTAATCAGCTTCCACCAGGTTCCGGACATTGGGAACGGCTCTCTCAGGCTCCTGCACCTGCATCCTTTTCCGGCCAATGTAGCTTCAGGGGTGAAAAGATCAAGGAGATAGGAACCAAAGTGAATCCGTAGCAATCAGGACAAGACTATTCATGTCAGCCAGGGCAGGGCAAAGGTTCAATCCCAGAAGCAATCCCTGACCCAGCTCACAGATTTCTACCCTGCCCTACTCCCAGACATCCAAGTCTAAATCAGTGCGTGGTACAGCTGTGAAAGGCTTCCTAAGGGAGCTAAGATGACACAGTCTGAAGCTCAGGACTGAGCTGTGCTGGTTCCTCTGTCACAACAGTATCTCCAACATAGCTGAGGTCAAACAACACTGTCCATCATAGGCAGGGATGGTGCCCACGGGGCCTCCCGGCACCAGCCGCCCCAGAGGGCAGATCTGTCCCAATGGGAAGAGCCACCGAGAAGTCTGTGCCACTGTCCCCTGCACTGCAGCATCAATCTGCACCTCTGCCATGCCCTAGCAGTGCTGCCAACCTCCCCACGCACCCAGGAGCTCCCAGAGGAGCAGGAACTTACATCAGCTCCCAGTCTAACTGGGCTTGCTTGATGTCGTCCATGAGCTTCACGAGCTTCCTCTTGAACTGGTGCTCGAAGCGCACATCATCCTCAATGACGAGTGTCTTCTCCAGGCCCCTGCTCACCACCTGAAACACGAGGGCTCCAACATGAGCACAGGGGCCCCCCATGGGTGTCTTACTGTCACTGGGGCCACCCTGACCTGGCACTGCCTCCCAGACCATGCAGGCAGGGAGGGTGGAGAACCACTCTGTGACATAAACACAATATGCCAAATCACTGGAACTTGCTCCAGTCCAGATGCAGAATAAGGAGAAAAAAAACAGGAGTGTTTTTTTAACCCCATTTGCTTTTCAAAACCTTCTTGCCTTTCTTCTAAGCAAGCTTGCTGCAAGCAGGATATTGAATGGATTGTAAAAACAGTCACAAAGATGTTCTGATAAAAATCACTTGAAGCTGAGGGCAAATGAATCACAGAATCCCAGAATGGTTTGGGCTGGAAGGAACTTTAAAGACCATCCAGCTCTGCCATGGGCAAGGATATCTCCCACTATCCCAGGCTGCTCCAAGCACCATCCAGCGTGGCTTTGGACACTTCCAGGGATGGGGCAGCCACAGCTTCTCTGGGCAACCTGTGCCAGGGCCTCATCACCCTCACAGGGAACAATTCCTTCCCAATATCCCATCTAACCGTGCCCCCAGTGTCAGTGGGAAACTATTCTCCCTTGTCCTGTTCCTCCATCCCTTGTCCCAAGTCCCTCTCCAGCTCTCTTGAAGCCCCTTTAGGTACTGGAAGGGGAAAGGGGAGATGTGACAGGTCAACACTGCATTCAAGAAAACCCCTGCAATCCAAGGAAATCAGTTCCATCCTACACTTCCAGAAACCTGGGCTGGATCCGATGCTAGGACTGGCTATGCATCAGGATACAGCACCTTCCTGCAGGACCCCCGAGGCACCCCAAAATCCTCACCTCCTTCCAGATGTAGTAGTGGCTCAGGAAGCAGCCGATCTCTCCTCTGGTCAGGGGCCTGGAGGAATACGGGTCCCGATATCCCGGGAGCATTTCGATGCTGAGAGCTTTGAGCTGACTCGTGTTCAGTGCTCTGGGAAACAGAGAGTATCTATCACCACTGAAAAAAAACAAGTCAATTCAAGCCAGACACGGGCACAGCATAGGGAATGCTGCTGATGTTCAGGGAAAAGCCACACCTTGAGAAATTCCTACACTTGTTTTGCTCAAAAACACAAAGGAAAATTACCTTCTTGATTTACATCTCTAAATCAAGCTGATAAATCATATCCTTAACTCCACCCAAGACTTCTCATGGGACTGTCAATTATCTTTAACTCTGCCAAAAACTTCCTGTGGGACCATCCACTTGCCAGGTGCTTGGCTTTGATTAACTTTCTGAGACCTTGATAGGATCCAAAGTCTCCAAGACCACTAGATGGCACGTGAGCTCCTGTCTCCTTGAGGCCTTTTTGCAACTCACAAACTCAAAATTTCTGCCTTGATTTCTCATTATAAAAAGGTCTTAAAATGCCTTAGAATCATTAAGATTGGAAAAGCCCTCTAATATCCTCAAATCCAAGCATTAACCCAGCAATTCTCCCAGGGATGGGGCCTCCACCACTGCCCTGGGCAGCCTGTGCCAGACCACCCTTTCCACGAAGAAATTTTTCCCAATTATCCAGCCTGAATGTGCCCTGGCACAGCTTGAGGCTTTTTCCTCTTGCCCTCTTCCTTGTTCCCTGGGAGCAGAGCCTGACCCCTCCCTGGGTGCACCCTCCTGTCAGTGAGTTGTGGAGAGACAGAAGGTCACCCTGAGCCTCCTTTTCTCCAAGCTGAGTGCCCCCAGCTGCTCCTCAACAGACTTGTGCTTCAGACCTTAGAGTAAGCTTGTAAAGGGCTGCATCAGGGTTAACACTGTAGCACCAGAGCTCTGTAGCACTAGGATGGGCAATATTCCCAGGAGTTAACTGCTCCATTCACAGAAACCTACATGATTTTAACCTGATTTTGACCTTAGTCTGAACCCCAGTGCCCTGGTTCTCTCACAGAGACTGACTAATCGCAAAAGAAGAAACGGAACAGAACTGCCCCAAACAGAGGGTCAGGGAGATCCAAGCAGTGTTCAACTCCCCCCCAGCCAAGCCTGCCCTGCTGGAAGGAGGTCGGGGCATCCAAGGAGATGCTGTGAAGCAGTAAAGCACATTCCACTCTGAAAACATCCTCAAGCCCAACCAAAACTCACTTTCCATCCACAGCCTCCACCACCTTCACTGCAATCTCCTGCTCGTAGAGCGTCCGCAGCATCCGATCCCGCCGGTCCTTGCGACGCTTCAGGTTGATCATGAAAATCTGGATGGAAGAGAAAGACATCAGGACATCACACTCCCGGCTGGGGGGGAGGGAGAAGGGAAGTCCTGATCCAGCTTTCTCCAGCAGCCCCACTGGAAAATCCCACGTGTGTTCATTTCAGGTTGTTCAGAATTTGTCAAAAAGCTGGAGTTGGTTTTGAGTTGAAAGTGCAGAGGTTTCTTCTCTAACAACTACTTTTTATGGATATTCACGGAGGAAACTTGCTCTTTGAGGATGAAGAAAAGTGAGGGGAGACCAGTTAGAGCCAAGTCTATAATTTCCAAAGATACAGGATATTTAGGTTTATATCAAACAGAGTAACATGACCATCTGCAGCATCAGTCCTAGAGGAACACTGACCCACAACACTGCCACTGCCTGGATTTAGGATTATCAGTGGGGCCACCATCCAAGTACAAGGCCATGGTAAAGAGAGGATTTTTGTGATTACTTCAGGCACTGAAAATCCACTGTGATCTCTGCCAGAGCAGAGAGTCAAGGCTGGGAACAGAGATGTCTAGGCAGGGCTCTGTCCAAAGCCTCGAGGAGACTGGTGGAGGGCTGAAGCCCTCATTGCAGGTAACCCTCAGGGGCTCAGGGATATTTTTCAGTCCCAGGCAGACTGGTACAAGCATAGCCTCGTAGCCTGTGGAGCAAATCCTCATCTTAGTAAGAGGTAGAAAGAATTCCAGCTCAGTACAAAGAATAATAAATTGGATAAATAAAGTGCAGCCACAAAGGACAACACAGAAAAAACCTAGACCACCTGTGCCCTAAACACAGATGCTCAAAGACACACAGCTGGATTGGGTTCACCTTCAGGAGCCCCACAAACAGACGGAGCAGAGTACACCAAGATGACAAAGGCTACCCTGATCCCCACAACTCCCTCGGTCCCAGAGCCACCCTGGCAGCTGCACACACAGGGGCTGCTGGCTCTGGGAATAACACAGACACTAGGCAACCAAAGCCTGGCAGGTCCCTCTCCCCAGGCATGTTTTTCACCCCTGGGGGGTACCCAAGGTGGGCCAGAACCCACCTGTGAGTCTGGATCCCACACCTGCTCCCAGCTCTCCAGTGTCTCTCTCAGGTGAGAGAAATCCTTCCCTCCTGCCGCTGGAAAGCTGGAGAGCTTTCCCAAAGGCCCAGTTTCCATCACAGATGGAAGGGAGGCCAAGCTGCTCTGCAGAGTCAGATGCAGAGCAAACAGCATAAGAACTGGGGAGTGAACCTGCTTTTCAGCCTCACTTCTCTTCCTGGCTGGATTACAACATAGAATCATGGCATGGTTTGAATTGGAAGGGACGTTAAGGATCAGGTGATGAGTGAGAAGACAAGACAATGAACAACAGAACAGGCTCCTTACTTCATCAAACCCCATCTTGTCAGGGTGCTTTGGAGGGACAGAGATGTACTGAGAGGGCTCCACGGGAGGGCGATCGACTGAAAGAGAGGAGAGAACCCAAACATCACCCTCGTGCACACCCTGCAATGGACATAATGTGTCTACAGGTGTCTCCCTCACAGCCCCTCGGGAGCCGGGATGAGGAGCCACTGCAGGATGGTAACAGCAGCACGCATCACATGGCAAAGCCAGAGCCAGCAGCCATGTGCTAGACAGACATCAGGAAGAAAACATGGACATGCAACACCCTTTCCACACGAAAGATGCATTTGATCTGGGGAAGTTGAGGTATTTTGTGGATGGGGTTGACCTGACTGTGAAGCGATTACATCCCTAGGTAAAGAAGTGGTGGAAAATTTCAGAAAACTGTGTATCAAAACAATATGAGAGCGGTCAGGTCAGAATGCAGACTTCCAAGAGAATGAGAGCTGGGCCACTGGCAGGAGAGCTCTGTAGGCATTAACTTGGGGGGGTCCCTCATGGCAAGGGCACAGCAACTCACTCATGGCCTCGATCAGGGTGTGCACAAAGTTCTCAGCTTCCTCCTGCAGTGATTGCTGCGGCTTCAGGGGCATGGGAAGGAACCCATACTGCTCATGGTTGCAGATGAACATCTGTACTCCTGGGGATCACACAAAAGCAGAAACTACAATCAGGCCTGCTACCAGCGCATTTCACTGCTCTGTGGCTACATAGCCACAAACACACTCGTGCCAGGACCTCAGTCCCAAGAAGTTCTGCTTCATAAGCAAACAATTCAAAATCCAGTTCCACTTTCTGTTTTGCCTGGCTGGCAGCAAGTGGCCTCTCTCATAAAACCAGTCCCTACTGGCTGCCTAACTAACCCTTCAGCTTCAAGGGCCTGAGGTGACAGGACAAGGGAGAATGGCTTCCCCCTGAAATAGAGTGGGTTTAGATTGGATATTGGGAAGAAATTGTTCCCTGTGAGGGCGGTGAGGCCCTGGCACAGGTTGCCCAGAGAAGCTGTGGCTGCCCCATCCCTGGCAGTGTCCAAGGCCAGGTTGAATGGGGCTTGGAGCAGCCTGGGATAGTGGAAGGTGTCCCTGAAATGAGATGATCTTTAAGGTCTCTTCCAACCCAACCCACTCTGTTCTTTATCACTGCTTCCTTTTGCTTTGGCTAGGAAATAAAGGTGATACATTTTCACCTGTGCTGGCAAAGGACTTTGAGGAATACATATGGCAACAATCTTCAAAACACCAAGTCACCACCAAACACGGTCCTTTCCAGGACTGATTTTTACTGTGCCCTGAAGACTAAAGGAAAATCCCAGAGCAAGACACCAGCGAGGAGAACAGATGTGACAATGTAACACCCTTCTACTCAAAAGATTTTGCAACTGCTTGTTGAAGGTGGGAAACAGAGAGAAGGTGCAAAGCCTGTCCTCGGAACAGATGCATTTGCAGGACACAGACTCACCCAGTGGGAACATCCCAGCATCAGCAAAATGCTTTTCCCTCTCGGATGATAAGGATTTGCTCACCACTGGCTGTAACTCTGCCTGTCACATCAGGCAACATGCTCAAAAGTATCCAGAGAAGCCAAGGGAAGTATTTCTGCTGTTTTTAACTGAGTTCTGGTAAGGTCCTTTATTAACTAACCCAAATCAAAGCTGCTAGAACCCAAGCAACCAGCCAAAAACTGCCTTTGTCTTTTTTTTTTTTCCTGTATTTTTTTTTAATGGAACAAGCTTAACTAGCCCCCTCCCTCGAGGAAATAAATGAAAAGCAGCACACTACCTGGTGTGCTGATGCTTTCATCTATTAGTGCCCCTAATCCTTGGTATTTTTAGCAGAGCAGAACTGTCAGCACTAATGACCTCGGTGTTTCTCCCATTTTAAGTCCTACAAGTAAATTGCTGGCTATGCTACTTGCCAAAACACATTCAGCTGTCAGCTGTAATTTAGTTAAATGGCAGAATAAAAAAATACTACCTGCTGACATTAATGGATTTGGCACTGATCTAATCAACTAATCTTATCTGGCTCACTGATCTCTGTTCTTATCTTCCGCTGTCTTGAACACACTTAATCTGCACAGATTCACACCAGTGTTCCTGTTCTATCTGGGATAAAAGGTACTTGAAAATGGTATAGCTCCCATAAAGTGGGGATGGAGACTCACTCTCCAGCTCTGTTTTTATAATAAAGTTAAATGATTGCTACAAGGGATAGAAAAACTACAGGTATTTGTATTATTATTCTTAACAGGCTTTCAAGGCAGTGTCCAGGATTTACAGTCATGTCTCAAAACCACAGCAATAGTTAAGGAACCAAAATTGCCCCCACTTCCCTGTGACCAGACCTTCCTGCTGGCTGGCTCAAGAGCTTCAGAGACCCAGGCTGAAAGGCAGCTCAGGAGATCACAGAATCATGAAATGGTTTAGGTTGGAAGGGACCTTAAAGCTCATCTCATTCCACCCCCTGCCATGGGCAGGGACACCTTCCACTATCCCAGGTTGCTCCAACCTGGCCTTGGACACTTCCAGGGACCCAAGGGCAGCCACAGCTTCTCTGGGGAACCTATGCCAGGGCCTCACCCCCCTCACAGGGAACAATTCCTTCCCACTATCCCATCTAACCCTGCCCTCTGGCAGTGGGAAGCCATTCCCTCTGTCCCGTCACTCCATCCCAAGTCCCAAGTTCCTCTCTAGCTCTCTTGGAGCCCCTTTAGGCACTGGAAGGGGCTCTAAGGTCTCACCTGAGCCTCCTTTTTTCCAGGCTGACCTGGCTGGCTAAAAGCTCTCCTGTGAGTGCAAGGGGCTCTGCAGAGTCCAGTGCTGGCAATAACACACCCGCTCTCAGTTTTGTTCAGAGTCAGGACTCCCACACAGGCCACATCCTCTCACAGAGGTGAAACCACCTCTTTGGAGCATCACAGAACAGCTGCTTACAGCAGCAGATTCTCTGTTGGAAATCAATGGTTTGATCTGAGGCATTAAGCACAGCACTTGGCCTGGACAAAAGCCAACATCATTTCTGACTTCAGAGAAAGTATGTGAAATTACTCCAAAGAGAAGTTTACCTCGAAGCACACGTATTTTTCACATTTCTGAACTTGGATGTCATCCTTTTATCCTGGGTGACAAAACTCAGCCCAGGACACAAGCCAACAATCTGAGCAGATCAACGGGCCAGACAGCTGGAGCAAACTCTTTCATGTCATGGGTCAGTCCTGGAAAAAGCTAGTGTTCTAGGACAGAAGGAAAAAAAAATGGGTTTGAATCCCTGAAATATTTCTGAAGCAGCTGGAGCTAAGGCACTGCAGTTACCACATGTGCTGGAGGCTGCACTTCTGGGAGAACTGTCAGAGGGAAGAAGTGGGGGGCTGGATTTGAAGCAGCCTGCTTTGCTCTCAAAACTTAAACCTCAACTCTCCTCTGGAGCCAAGACATGGCAGTGATGGATTTGGCACTGCTGAGGAAATGCTAGACTCAATGGCCTGGGGGGTCTCGACTCTGTGATTCTGCACTGATATCCTGACTCTGAAAGTCAGGACCCTGAATCTGCTCTGCAATTCACTTCTCACCTCTGTCCCCCAAGGGTTTCAATTTCAGTTCTTGCTGCCTCTCCTCCATCACTCATCTTATCTGACACTCCTCATCCTCTCACAGCTGATTTTGAGAATGCCCTGCTCAGTCTGCCAAGACAACAACATCATTTTTGGTGCTGTCAAAAGCTGCCAACCAGACCCACCACTAAAAGGGAAGCTACAGGCAGCTGGTGGCTGCTGTGCTGGTCTGGGAACAGTGGGGAGGGAGGCTCAGCCTGCAGAACAACAACAACCCTTCTTCCCTTGGCTTTCTCCCTGCCTGCCTGTTCCCAAGAACAGCCCTTCCTGCTCTCCTTAACTTTACATCTTCTGCAGAGGACAGGGAGCACCACCTGCACATCACTCAGAGGACTCACGAACAACTTTTCCATGCTAATTCACCCCAGCAAGTCACCAACCCACTCATGATCTCTGAACAGAAGGCACCTATGGGTGCTGCTGATGTTTCAGCAATCTCTTTTTCCTTATAATGCCCCAAACTCTTCCCTTTTCAACACAAAGAACAACACAGATGGCCATTACAGTCCTGGGAGCCCCCTTCAGCTCTGACACTGCTACACACAGGTCTGCCAGCCTGGACTCTGCTGGAGACAGAATACTCACAAGAGCCATTCTCCAGAAATAATCAGGACTAAACATTCTCACCACAAGCATGAACAGCAGAAGCATCAGGCACTTAAGAGACACTGATGTCTCAGTGACACCTGGAGCTCTCTTCAAACATCAACAGCCAGAGATTTCCTCTCCCTGGAAGCACCCAGGGCCAGGCTGGGCAGGGCTTGGAGCAACCCGGTCTCGTGGAAGATGTCTGTGCCCATGGCAGGGGGTTGGAATGAGATGAGCTTTAAGGTCCCTCCCAACCTGAACTGTTCTAGGATTCTATGGTTTAAGAAGAGACTCTTGCCCCCACCCCTTTCCTCATGGACCTTTTGGAAGTGGTGACTTTAGATACCTCACCCCCAGACCACCTTCCACTCTCCCAAACCAAGGGTGGAGTCACACATTTTGTCTCTGAAATACTGCCCCATCCCAAGAACAGCCCCCACATCCTTTGAAGCTAGCAGCAATCCAAAACTGCCCTTCCAGTCACTTGCTGCTGGTTATCCCTGACTGGATCCCGGAGAGGAAAGGGAACAGGGTCTGAACTCCCCACGGAAGTCCACCCAGGACTTTTGGGCTATGAACCTGCAGTGGAGGTCTGTGTCTCTCTAGGAGTGACCCCTCCCCAGCAGAGGCCCTGGACACACCTGCTTGGCGACTGGAGAAGGCAAAGACCATGATATCATCGAAGCTCCAGGTGTAGTCCTGGTGGGGGGGGTAGAACGTCAGCTTGGTGGAGGCCTCCTTCCTCAAGTCAATAAGGAACGTGGAATGGATCATGGGGACAGCAAAACAGCCCATCCTCTTCCATTCCCGAATCAGGGGATACTCCAAGGTCCTCTTGTAATAGCCCTGAAACCACAAAACGGGGGGGGCTGTTGTTACAAGAGATCCCTGTTTCAAAGCTGTTTCTTAGCAAAAGCTAACGCCCTGACCTCTCCAGCAGAGGTTCACTAGGGCTCAACTCTCAGCTTTTTCAGTGTCTCCCATTTGGAAAGGGCTCAGTCAAGTATTTAGAAATAGTCTTCATTCCAAAACTTAAAAGATTGACCTTCTTCCTGCTTTTTAGGAGCTCTTGGAGATCCAAGCCTTTCCACTGCAAAATTCCCCTGCAGTGGAGCTTCAAACGTCAGACTATTTTCTCCTGGCTCTTCAAAACCTTTTTTGCACTTAGAGTCTCCAGCCTGATCCTGGAAGCTGCTGAGCATTCATGACATCCTCCACATTCAACAGACACAAAGTCCATTTAGTATCTCAGAAAGTAGGATCTGCAAATTAATTCTATCCATGGCTCTAAAAAAACCCATTTGTTGTCACTGCAGTGAAGGCAACATCTCAGTCTCCATCAGCTGTGTAAGAATCCCAGCTTCCTCCACCCTGGGGCAAGCAGGTTTGACACTCACTCCTGACTCTGCCTAGGGAGGCACTTCACTCAGCTCCTGGGTAATTACCTGTATCCAGGAGCTCTGTCAGCCTTCCAGCACTCTGGGTGCAACACCCACAGTGTGTGGCTCATATGGAAATAAATACACTGAATTCCTCCAGGAAGAAAGTCCTAGAACACCAAATTGACATCTGGATGGTTGAATCCAGAGCAGATTCTGGGCTTTATGGAAACAATGAGTCACTAAAAGAAGTTAAAGCTCCATTTATGTTCCATTTTCCATGAGCATTCAGGCACTGGCTGAGCAAATGCTGGCAAAACTTCTCTGCCCTGGGCTATGCGGGGCCATGGCATGGTGCATGTGCCTGGTTATGGATCTGCCATCTCCCTCACTGTGACCATACTGTGAGGATGGGATATCCCAGACACGGCCATCCTGACTGCCACAGGAAGGAGCACGTGGGAAGAGATGTGACTGGCATTCCCACCAAAGGAAGAGTTAACACGCCTACCCTTCAACAGACACCCCAGAACGCCTGCAGGTGAAGATGCTGGACACTCATCTTTCCTCCTCCAGTGGCTCACTCCAGCTTTTTGGGGCTGTCTCTTGCTCATAAATCATGTGTAGGCAAGGAGGGCTCCAACCCCCCCGTGCTGCTGCCGCGCTGCATCTCCCAGGGTTTGCTGCGTGACAAATAAATGTCGGCCTGTCTGGAGCTGGGCTTGGCTTGCCATGGCTCAGTGCCGGGGGGAGGCTGTGTTTCAGAGAATGCTCCAGCTGTTATTCCCTCCCCGAGTCCCCTGGGAGAGCAAGGCTGAGCACATGAAGCCCAGGGACTGAGTGCAGAAACAAGAGAAAAGGAAAAATAAAGGGACAACTTTCCTGTTCACTCCAGCAGGATTTTTTTTTAATTGAATTTTGCAAGATGCCTTTGCTGGGTTTCCTCTCTTTTCTTTTCTCAGCTAATGCTGGTGACGGTGGAAGCTTCCTACTAGAGAGGTAGGGCTGGGGCCAGTGCACATGGGCAGAGATCCACTTCAGCCTGTGGAGCAGGGCTGACGTACCCCAGTGGAAAACCAAGCTGACTCACAACTTAGCCTCAAAAACTTAGAGCGCAATCAATACTTTTGCTATGAAGTTTATATCTCCATTTTCAAACAAAGTAAACAAACCCAAGTGAAACAAGTAAATACATCTCACCACACCCCTTTTCTTATCTCTGTATTTACTTCCCAAGAATTTGGAAAGTTCATGACCTTTTCCTGCTATTTTTTATCCAGTTACTTAGTCTGAACTGTGGAACTCCTTGCCAGAAGATGGTGTGGGTGCCAAAAAATAGATTCGGACAGGGATTTCTGTAGAATAAAAAAAATCACTGAGATCTTTAAAGACAAATATATTCCTCAAAAACCCAGAAGGGGACTGCCAGAGGACAGAAAAGTATTTCGGGGGAAGTAACACTTTTTTGCCCTATCCTTATACTATTCCCCGGACATCTGCAGATGAACCTGTGCTCTGACCCAACGCAGTTGTTATATGGGTTAGAAGTAACATGAAAAGGTAACATTGAAAAGGTAACATGAAACTCTAATTTTTAGGCTCAGCACCAGTACCTGTTGCATGCATACTTCAGCACACACACTCTCTATAAGGCAAAGGATGTTGCCCCACTTCAAAAATCTTGTTCATAGAAAGATAACTTAGACACAATGGAGAGCTGTGGAAAGAAAAGCAAATTCCTCTTGGATTAGCATCACTATACAGAAAAACTGGCCTAAAATTATGCACCAAGGGTTTTAAGGCCATTACAGAAACATGGAACCACCTTAAAACAATTCTGATCTGTTTACCAGTATTTTTTGTGTGGTTAACACAGGATTGCATCCTGTTAACACCACCTCAGAGCTACAGCAAGCTTCTGGTCAGAAGAAGAAGGCTACAGTCAGAAGAAGAAGGCTACAGCAGCAGATGGGAAAGCCCGCAGAACAGGAAGGATGCCTGCTGCTCCAGAGACAGGGACAGGAGCCCTTGGAGAACACCACTCACACAGCCCCCCAGCACCCTCTACAAGGTCACCTGCCTGGGGAGTGATGCCACACCAGAAGTTGGAGTAGAGGGAACGGGACTCGAGCATCGGTGCCACCAGTGTCTTGTTTTCTGCTATCAGCAGGTTCAGGGTCTGGGGGTTGGTCAGTAAATTATCTGCATCAATAAACTAGAGAACGAAGAGGGAAAAAAATTTATTAACAGATGAAACAATATGATTCCCCTGATGCTTTCTTGGGAATGAGGCAGCCAGAGGCACATGACCAGCCCTGGCAGTGCCTGTCCCCTGTGCTGCCACTGCTAGGGCACCTCCGGCTCCTCACAACGAGAAAAGACCTTGAGGGGCTGGAGCACGTCCTGGGAAGGGAATGCAGCTGAGGAAGGGGCTGGAGCACCAGGAGCAGCTGAGGGAGCTGGAGGGGCTCAGCCTGGAGAAAAGGAGGCTGAGGGGGGACCTTCTGGCTCTGCACAACTCCCTGACAGGAGGGGGCAGCCAGGGGGATTCAGGCTCTGCACCATGGGAAGTTTTGATTGGATAGTAAGAAAAATTTCCAGGCATTGAAATAGGCTGTCCGGGGCAGGAGTGGAGTCACCATCCCTGGAAGTGTTCAAAAAATGCGTGCATCTGGTACTTGGTAATGAGCCTAAAACCCCAACAATGGTGAACATGGCAGGTCAACAATTAGACTCAGAGATGTCAGGTCTTTTCCAATCTTAACAATTTTATGATTCCATGACGTTGGCAAAAAAACACCCTAAAAGTAATGAGCTGGTGGGTTTGACTCCATAGGGCACAGGGCTGCCACAGGGAAACCTGTGGGCAGCTGCCCCTGGGCACAGCAATGAGATGGGCAGAGAGCTTCCCTGACTCCACACAACCTCATGCCAACACAGGGACCAGGGAGCTGCAAGGGAAAATAACACCACTGAAAATTCAGGACGAGTTCATTCTGTGAAGAGCATCAAGAACAAGAACAACTAAACTGCCCTCACACCTCACCTTGCTTGAAGCTTTGGGAACACCCTCCCTCACAGTGACAAAGGCAGCATCTTCCCACAACTGCTCTGCACAACTATTTTCCTTACATTT
This sequence comes from Rhagologus leucostigma, assembly GCA_013397725.1. Lineage (NCBI taxonomy): Eukaryota > Metazoa > Chordata > Aves > Passeriformes > Rhagologus > Rhagologus leucostigma. Next base: position 329,579 of record VZTD01001446.1, on the reverse strand, counting down.
CACCAGGTGAGGGTTCAGTCTGGGGGACCCTTGCAGGTACCTCCCACCAGCAGGACTGTGTTCAATCCTGATGCCTGTGGAGAAAGCTCTGAACTTACCCAAGGATCCACCTCTCCCTCACTGCAAAGTCTCTGGCTCACCAGACCAAGAAATGACCTACGACATCTCAATTTGTTTTTAGATGGAGAGAAAACTTTTTGACAGGCCCCAGTATCCAAGTGAGCATCTGGAAAGCTTTTACCTGAGGCCAGCTAATAAATCAAACTTTGTATTTACCAGGATATAGTCTGACCACTTCTCCCGGGCAGCGCGCAGGGCAGCCTGTCGCAGCTTCATCACATGAGTGAATCGGGAGCTTGGCCAATGTTTTGGCCCAATTTCTTCTGGGTAAGACCTAGAAATGAAAAAAAAAAGTGATGGTAATCCATGTCTGGGCTTTATTACATCAGAGAAAATAAAAAAAAAAAAAAAGAAAAAGAAGAAAAGGAGAAAAGAAGAAAAGAAGAAAAGAGTTCCTTTGCTGCCTTCATTATGAAAGCAAAACAGCATTAGAGTCACCTCAGGCAACCCAGGAGAGGTTTTGAGGGAGATTAATTCCAAGTTTTGTGCTGGCATGAGCACAGAGGGCATCAGAGAACAAGCAGTGCCACAGTTTTCTGACGACCCAGCAAAGCAGCACCATCCAACCCAGGAGCTGCTGTGGCAGCAGAGAGGGGACTCCTCCAAACTGACCTGCAGCTCACTGACTCTATCTGACCTTGGGTACAAACTCATCTGCCCTCTGCTAGGCAGCAAATCCAGCTCCCCTCGGCCCAGCAGAACCAGCAGAGCTGGGATGTGAAGATGAAGGCAGCCTGGCCTCCCCCGGGCTCTAGGCATTATTAGGAACTGTTAACACATCCTGGGAACAGCTCCTAAATCTCCCAACACCCGGCCCCACAGGCCCCAGCACAGCAGCAAAGTCATGTGCGTGGCTCTACCTTCCGGATCAGCTCCAAAAGCAAAGGTTTTTTAGCAAAGATGGAAGAGAACTCAGGGGCAGATGCCAATGAGGAATAAAAATCCAGGAATTTGAAACAGTGCCAGCATAAGTTAAGGAAGGAGCTAAGAATTTCAAAAGCTTTTTGCAGAACTTAAAAAGCGCCAAGTTTGGCAGGATGAAGAAAAGTCAATTCAAATGAAAGGATTAAAAATGTCAATAAAACCAGCATTCCCTGGGGGTTTGTACCACAAACTCCCCATCACTGCTGCGAGGAACTCGAATATAAAAACAAACCTAAAGGAAGGGGAAACTGATGTAATTTTCCTTGATGGAAGAAACTGAAAACAGAACAAACCCAGGAACAGCTGATCTTAAAAATAAATAAAAATTAAAGTAATAAAAACCCAACACACCATATTTCGAAGCAATGGTCCTGCAAGTCATGCAAAGGCATAATATGCAGAATTAAATCTAGTTCTCTGGCTCAGCACTTACTGAATATTTGATGTCTCAGAGCTTTCATAGATGCTATGGAATGGGCTATACTTTCTCTGCTTCCTTACAAAAAAAGAATGATAGTTTTAATTCCCTGTAGCTCTTGATGTAATTTGTTTACCATGCAAAGAGAGCAGCTACAGATGCTAAATAACTGAGAGCAGCTACAGATGCTAAATAACTGAACGGAAAATACTTTCTCCCACAAAATTCTGCATGAGCTGCTCCACTGAAGTCAGAGATCTTTCTACAGAGAAAGAGCTTACCTTATCTTATCTTACCTTTTTCCATAAGAACACAATTTTAATGGGACAGACCCCAGAAAGCAATTAAATCACATTTTAACGCTTGGACATTTGGTACAACTCCCGGTTTGGAAAGAGAAAACCTCCGGAATTTGGGCTGTGCAACCAAGAGCCCCTCCCAGGTACTCACGGGGGTTCCTCCATGGGCCTCCACTCCACATCGTGGTACAGGTGCTGCACATTCTTCAGCCACTCCCTGAGGATTGCTGTGGTGTTGTCAATGTTGTGGTCAGTGGCTGCCCTGGCAAAGCAAGAGCAAAGGGAGCACGTTAGCACTTTGCTTTACCATGGAGTGAGTGCTCTGTCCAGTCCAGCCACCGGAAAAGACAAGACACGCAGCCGGGGTTTAACCCCAGCTGGCAACTGAGTACCACCACTGTGGGATGGGGAAGAGAACAAAGCCTGTGGGTTGAGATAAGAACCATTTAATAACTGAAACAAATATCTGAAATGTGTTGTTAGTGGAGGGAAGGGACACAGTGCTCCCTGAATAATGGGTTTTTTCCCTCAGGGTTGAGCTGAACAGACTGGAACAGGAGGCACAGATTCACATCCCTGAGAGCAATCCCACAGAAATGCTCCCACAGGGGCCACATGCAGCTCTCTGCCTGCGATGATCAAGCCTTCAGGTCACAGGACAAGTGAGCCAAGTCCCATCCCAGCTGCTCCTACCCAGCTGCTTTCCCTGGGACCAGGGCTTTACACACCCAGCATGGGGCTGTGGCAGATCCCATCACAAACTCCTGTTACTGAAAGGGCTGTTCATTTTTCCTTGCTGGAATGGACAGAAAAACACGGTCCCGTGGCAGAGCACAGCTCAGCAAACTTCACTGGGAATTTATAATCCCTTCATATTCCTCTGGGAGTAAAAGCAGCCCCACAAGGTCCAGTGCAGACAGTAAAGACAGTGTGAAACACATCACTGAGGGGAGGTTGCTGGAAGCCCCCCCTCAACTGCTACACACTTCTTGTTTCATCCTCCAGCTCCAGAGACTCAAAGGCACTTCCCAGAACATCCTCCACCTTACTTAAAGCCAGAGCTCCCCGTAGCCAGGGGAGGACATGCAGAAAGGAGCCACATCCCAAACCCTACAGGTACTCCAGAGCTATTTCAGGAAAATACCTCCACTCCAAGTGACCATATGACCTTACAGATGAAAACCAGGGCATGAACCCTTTTCAGTTTGTGCAACAGGAACATACCATTCCCATGGGGTCTAGCCTGCTTTAAATTAAAAAAGAACCAATAACTTGGATTTTCAGTTTATTTATAATCAGAACAGCACAATCACTTAAGGCCAGGAGGCTTATTTGTTGAATATTTATTCCTGTGTGTTGAAACAATAAATAGTGAAAGTTCAGCAAGTGAAGAGAGGCTGGTTCCTGTGCTCTTCTGTGACAGAGCAAGGCTGGGCTTAGTCACGGCTTCAGGGTTTGCTTTTGACCAAGATCGTGACTCATGCTACACTGCAGATCTAGTTTGCAACGATGTTCGAACTGGACTAAAGCAGTCGCAGCGTTGACTTGGTGTAAGTCCAACTTGCTCCATGTGTTTTATGGGTGAAGCTCATCACCTGGAGCCCATTTTCACACATTTCCTTGGGCTCCCACACCCACCAAGGCATTTCACATGTCTCACTCTGCTTTCCTCTCATGTTCCACCTGCACAGCCAGCGAACAACAGCTCCAGAATTCCTAAAACACCAGAGAACTAAGAAAATAGCTTCATGTTCATGGTCATCACTGGAGCTGCAGTGGCACCAAGAAGGTAGCACTGGGGCCACACTGCAATTGGGCATCACACAAACAAGGCCGAGACGATGGCGGCCACCCTGGGGAATGCTGAAGGTCATCCCACAACATCTTCTTTTCCAGGTACAGACCAGCCTTAAGGACAATGGAGACCCTTAAAGTAAGCACACAGCTCCCACAGAGTCAGGTCCATGTGCCTCTTTCCTTCAGCAAGCCTCATCTCATTCTTTCTAACCTCATCCCAGTCTTTCTAATCTCCCATAATATCAGTGGGGACATATGAACGGATATGCGACAGTCTGGGCAGGGAAAAGGGAAGCTTCAGCTGCACACATATCAAATTAATCTCAGTTTTATGTTGGCTGTTCCCATCTCAGCCAGGAGATCCTTCTCCATTCAACTTTGTGCACACACAAGCCCAAAATGTTTTAGATGGGGAGCTATTTGCAGGGATGTGCAATAGAAACCCAGAGCTCTCAAATGAAACACAAATTTCCTTGACAACGTGAAAATGTAGTCATTCAACCTCAGAGAAAAGGATTAACATGATGGAAAGCTGTTTCCTCAGTTGCTCAGAGCTGCTTCATGAAGCCCAAATCTCTGACTAGCAGAAGAAACCTTGAAGTTGAATGACAGCAATTGGCAGAGTTAGAGCAAGACCTTTGTCTCCTCAAGCACAACGAGGGGGCTGAAGGATGCTCTTCCCATCACTCCTAGAGTACTCCATCCTGCTCCTGGTAGGGCAGCAGGCCCTTAACAAAATTCACCCTGGAAGACACCATCAGCCAACATCCTCCAGCCAGAAGTGAGACACGTGAACGGGAGCTGAAGGGATCTCTATATCTACCTACAAGGAATCTGCTGGAAGAAAATGGCATTTTCCAACCCAAACCATTCCATGATTCTATGACTTCACTGCCCACGCTGTCATGGTAATACAAGGAAGGTAAATTCACATCCCAGTAGACCTCTCAAAGACATGGATGAGCCAAGGCTCTGGCACAAAGGAGGTACAGCTCTCTCCAGGACTGTCCACCCAGCAGCATTTCTAAGCCCAAAAGTCCTCAAAGGCAATAAAGTCTGTTCCACCCTGGATGAAACATGCCCTATGACTAGCAGTTTGGCAAACCTTTGTTTTTCCAGCTTTGAGCTCAAAAAACCCAACCAAAAAAAAAACCAACCCAAACCAAACCAAACAAAAAACCCCCAAAACCCAAACAACCAAACCATTACAAAAGCAATTACTAGTTCCAGAATAATTAATTTAAGATCAAATAGCATCAGCACTGACTCCTATTGTAGTATGTGAACCAGTCCACCTTTCCCCCCAGAAAAAAATAGCAGCTTTGGAGTTTCCAATAGCACTGTGTGGAAAAACAGGCACATACTTTATTTTTCCCCTTTTTTTTTTCTGAAATGACAACCCCTGCACAAGAAAAACAAGCTAATTAAAATGTGAACTTCTCACTGGGAGCAAGAGGTCCTCAAGCCCTGAGAGGCACATCAGGACACTCCACATTATAAACACTTCTTTAGCACTCTGTAGCACTTCAAGAAGCCAAGTACAAAGCTAAGACTTCAGTTTGGTGGTGAGAACACATCACACAAGAGATGCTATCACCTCTGCCCACTTGCCTGTCCTGGAAAAGTGTTTTTCTCCATCCCCTTATCCTTACTGGTCCATGATCTGCACTTGACAGGACGAAGAGAGTGGATCACTGTAACCCAGCTCCACTCAGCTCACCAAGAGCATGGCTTGTCCACGTGGCCCTTAGACTAAGGCAGTGCCTGGATTTTTGAGTGTATTTTCTGAAAGCAGGTTGGTGAGCACAGCACCATTATTTGTGTGGGAGTCTTATCAGCAATATTATTGACCAGGCATCAGTTTCAAATCCTGGTTTTTGAGTGGATCAGCAACATCATTTTCAAGAGCTGATGAAAAACATCTAGAATTTAAAGAAAAAAGGTCCCCTACAAGATTTACAACCTAAAGCCTAAAGTTGGTGCAACACAACCAGGAAAAAAATGGAGGAAAAAAATTCTAATTCCTCACACTCTTTTCAGAAAGAAAGTTTAATAAATAGACCAGAACACAGCTCCAGATGGACACCTCTATTCCAGTGACATGGCAGCTTTTCCCCCTCAGATTTAAACCCATTTCCAATAAACAGAAGAAAAATTTTTTAAAAGTTTGAGTGAGAATGTTCATATAGGGGCTTCTGTTGACATAACTACAACCACTTCAATATTTACTCTGGCTCTAAGCAGGAGTCGTACCATGGACACAAGTCCTCATTGTTCACATTCAGCAAAGTACCCCCTCCCAAAAAAACTCATGGATAGTGCACAGTGGAAAATCCAAGCACGACATTAAGCACCTCCTGTATTAATTAAGTAATGTGAGTAGCAGCATATGAGGAAAATGGCTCCTTTTACAAACTACTCATATTTTTAGCTTGATAATGTCTCCTCAAATTATGTTTGCAAGGGGGAGTTAATTTAGACTTTGATGGTTGTTCTCCTCTTTTCCTCCCCAAAAAGGGAATTAAAAATAACAATCCTCCTTTTTCACTTCTTCACACTCTGGCCTGTTTTCTCAAGCTACTTAGTTTATTTACCTCAGGCACTGGGTCAGAGGAGAAAACTTTTACCTTAACCATCTGTATAGGAAAAATACTAGAGGACAAAATGCACCCTGTGTGCTGCTGGCTTGTCAGAGTAGGGGGTCATGCTGTGACACAAGCTGAGGCAAACTCCACAGCCAGGGCCCTGCAGTAATTTTCCTACTGAATTTAACATTTACCACCTTTTCCCTTCAGCAAACAGGGTGGGAGGGACGGCTTCAACAGGGGTCAGTGCTTCACCCTCAAGTAGTGCAGAGCTGAGTCAGGACTGGAGGCAGCCATCTCTCAGAAACAAAAGCTGTAAGGAGGCTCTTTTCCCTTTCTGTCAGTGTTTTGAAGACTGCTGGGCTTGAGGAGGGCATTGGGTTCACCCTTTATGGCTGTGAGAGCCAAACCTGGACACCCAGGTTCGAGTGGGTCCTTCCTATCTCTCCACTGAGAACATGCAAAGGATGACAGTGGTCAGGACGCTGCTGATGCTGGGGTTGCACTGAAAGTGGTTCACAGGAAGAGGATACACGTGGCTTTCCAGGGCTCCTGCTGCTTCCAAACACTGCAGAACTAAGTTGCGAATGCAACCAAATCCCAGGAAACCCCAGAGATATCAATTTTAACTGTCTCCCCTGGTTCCTTTCTGCCTGCAGCCAGGGATTCAGCTGACCCACAAGGCTTGCTATGGGATGTGGTCCAATACTGAGTTCCATTGAAGCAAGAGCCATAGGTTGGCCATGTGCCCTAAACTCACATGGTCTCCTCCAAAGTGAAGCCCAAAGTCAATGGAAAGCCTGTTAGTAGATCATTCCTAACAACTGTAACACAGAAACTGGTGACAAAAACACCAGTACCTCCTCTTGGCCATTTTCCACAAAGCTGAGCAGCAATAAAACATTCAGAGAGAGGTTACAGCTCAAACCAAAGCAATGGAGGAAGCACATTTCTGTGTGCTCTGTTCCAGAACTTGTGCTAACAGAGGTGCTCAAATATTCAAGAACGAAGCTCGGCCCTCAGAGCAGGACTCAGCATCTTCCTGAGCACCTTCTGAGCTGAGCTAGCACCAACAGGTATTGCGTGTGGGGTTCCCTCAGGGCTCTGAGGAGACTCCAGGGATTTCAGGCCCCAGAGGATTGGAAAATCCACATCACTGCATCTAGACCCAGCCACTATTAATAATTTATTCCAGCAGTCCCACACACAATGAACAGGGCACAGGATGGGAGTTTTAACCTCTGAATTGTTTAGATCCTGCATAAAAGCCTTTGGCTTTCAGTCCCTTGAGGCAGCCCCAAGAGCTCCTGGTCTGAGTGGAGCTGAGCTCCTGTCACCCAGGCTGCCCTGCTCATGCTGGGTGTGAGATCAGCCTGGCCAAAAATAACTGAAAAAGCAGAGTCCAGCCACGGAGCCCCAATGAGTCAAACATAAATTTGGATTTAGATTTCCCAAAACAAGCAGTAAATAAAGTAACAGACAAGTCATTTCTCCCTCCTCTTTTTGTCTGAAAGCTGCCAGGCTTAGAAAACCAAGTCAAAATATAAACTCCCTTGAAGTGGCAGTTTCCACTGTGAGCCAGGGATGAATTACCTTGACTAGAAACAGTGCAGCTAGAAGAGACTGGAGGAGAAGGAATGGATCCTAAAGAGGAAGGAAAAAACTCAAGACAGAAGCAAAACACTTCTGAAGCACAGTAAGAGGGATTTATTTTCAGCTGTGAAAATGTTTCTTTTACCACAGATCAATCCCCTGGAAGTGTCCAAGGCCAGCCTGGATGGGGCTTGGAGCAACCTGGTCTAGTGGAAGGTGTCCCTGCCCGTGGAAGGGGGTGAAACAAGATGATCTTTAAGGTCTCTTCCAACCCAAACCATTTGATTAGTCTACTGTATGATTTTAAATGGAGTTACTGTCAACTACTCTGTGTTCTCCTGCCCAGGATCTTCTCAAAAAAGCAACAAACCAAGCAGGGCTCCCTGAATCTTTCCAAACACTCCCCCACCAACAGGCAGATACGGCTCTTGCTCATCCAGCAGAGATGAGACTCAGGTAATACATGATTTTCTTTTTCTGGTCTGCCAGCCCTACCTCATGTCTGTGAATTTGAGACTCAGTATCTCAAATCTTCCAGGTACCAATGAGATCAGGGATAACAGACCATGAGACAGCTCCCAACAATGCAGTCCAGAGACTCTGGACAGATCTAAACCATCTAAATCACTTATTTTAGCACAATTATGCTCGCACACTTCATTAACAGGGCCTGAACATTCAGCCGAAGTTCAAAGAACTGTTTAAGCATTTAAATAAGTTGCCAAAATTCTAATGTATGTATAAGACTTTCTGGCTTCGGAGGGACTTTGCATTTATTCTAGGGTTTCCTTAATTAAGGACAGACTTTTGGAAGTACCTTCTTTTGTTTTTCATTTTAACTTGGTCCCCAAGCCACCGGGGCCCAGATGGGTGTCAGGGAGCTGCGTGGGAGTTTGGAACCAGTAACACAAGCAGCGCTGCTCCCCGGGCTGGGCGGCTGTACAAGAACAGGACCTCACAGCACAGGAATGCAGCACACAGGACTCCCCTCTGACTCTTTCCCTGTGCCCTTCAGCAGCTGTGGATAATGGATTTTGCTGGCAGCAGCACTGATTTTAAAACCTTCAGTGGTCTTCCAAGACCAAGTCAATGACTCACAGATGTATATAAGTGTGTACATACTTCTGTACTCACCAGGATCCTTGCTCTTTCCATGCTACCTCAACAAATACCTCACTTTCTTGTCCCTCACTCCCCACGACAGAATCACGGAATCCCAAAATGATGTGGGTTGGAACAGACCTTAAAGCCCATCCCATCCCACTCCCTGCCATGGGCAGGGACACCTTCCATGATCCCAAGTTGCTCAAGGCCTTGGACACTTCCAGGGATGTGGCACACACCTTCTCTGGGCAACCTGTGCCAGGGCCTTACCACCCTCATCGTAAAAAATTCTTCCTTATATCTAATCTAAATCAACCCTTATGGCTCCCTCATGCCAAAAGTCAAAAATTCCTGTGTAAAAGCCTCCCTGGCATCCATGTAATAGGAATTCTCTCGCAGTGCAAAGGAGGTTCCTGCTGCTTCAATCCCAAGTCCTCTCTCCATCTTGATTTAGTTCCCCCCATGCTCACCCTGCTGCTAAGCTTTAAAAGAAACAAAAAACCAGCTGCATCTTGTGAGCATTTCCAAGCAGATTTGGCTTCAAGGGAACAAGTCCCCTGAGGGAAGCCCAGGAAATCCCATATATGCAGGATCAGGGTGGTGACTGGCCTCTGAAATCAATTGTTCAAAGGAGGAGTTAATTGCAAGAGTTGTGTAATTTCTGAAAGGATAGCTTGTTCCCAGCAGCTAACTCAGACACCAGCTGATGCAGCTGTTTGAGATTAATGCAAGTGTGTAAGCCACTGGGAAGGAACACTGGGATTTAGAAACATTCTTGGCTCTGCTAACAAAAAAATGGATGGATTTCACATTTAGGTGCTCAGTACCACTGATTTTTCCATGGTCACATTGAATATGGGCCTGTACCACATTGCCAAGGGTCCCCCAAAACAGAAACACCTGAAAAGCTCTGGGTCGCTGCACTGCAGACATAGCAGTGCAAAGGTCCCAAAGCCTGCCTCACCCCTGGTGAGAACACTCACACCATGGACCACCAGACACCCAGCAGGGAGGGAAACATAGACCGAAGTCCTTTAGTAGCTTCCTTTTCTAATTTATGGGCTTTTTTTTTCCCCCTGGAAAAAGTCAGAAGCTTGCCCCACAAGTACGAGTAAGCACCCAGTGCTTGCCTCCTTGTCCCACATCACCCAACAAGAGCTTTCACCAGTTCTACACCGAATCATAGAATCACAGAACCATTGAACTGTTTGGGTTGGAAGGGACTTTGAACTCATCCCATCTGCCCCCCCACCATGGGCAGGGATACCTTCCACTAGCCCAGGTTGCTCCAAGCCCCATCCAGAGACGAAAAGGATTAGCTGAACATAACCAAGTTATGTGGGTGAGGCCGGTATGTTCCATTCTTCCCAACTGTCTAAGAATGTACCCTTCCAGGCAAGACATTTTGAAGAACTCGACTTAAAGTATGAAATATTACTTCATTACGAATCCGTTTTCATTCTAAACATCTTACAAGACTTAAAGTAATTTCAATACACACAGAAACACATTCTTGCTGGAATACTGTATAATTAAATGACTACAAACAAGTGATTTTTCACGTCTTGTCCAGTGATGGCTGACAGAAACAATTTAAGAAATTAGGGAACAAAACCGGAATATTTTAATTCACGTCATTAATTAGGAGTTCAAGCAGCAATAAGAAACACACCAAACTAATTCTGGAGCAAAGGACAACTTCTTTTACCAATTGAGAATCTGCTCTGTGATCTGGAAACTGGCAGGATGTTTCGTGTGACACTGGAGAGCTTTACACAATAACTGACCCTTTCACGTGAAAACTTTGCTGATAGGCAACAATAAAACCATTCTTCACAAAGGTTTTCAGCCAGCTTTTCTCTGAAGCCATCACAAACCTAAAATAACAGAGTAACAGAACAAGAGGAAGAGCTCAATGAGTGCCAGCAACAGTGTTCTCTGAGATGAACTTCAAATTTAGCATTTGGAGAAGAGGTCCAAAAATTTGGCGTAGTGAAATGTAAGAATAGGCCATAAACTGCTCTTCCTACAAAGTGGCAAAGGATGCTTGGCTATCCAGAAGGATTTTCCCTCTGGAAACAGAAAAACTGTCGCAGCGTGCCATGGCTCGTGCCACAGCCAGCAAGACCAAGTGGACCAGTGGGTCCAGTGGTTCGATACCCACACAGCCCAAGAACCCTAACGTTACGGTGAGTACCCAGAGAGCTGTGCAGGGTATGCAGACCATACCCCCATAATTGGCCACTGCCATCTCCTCCCCTTTTCCCCTCTAGAAAGTTCTCTGTAACTCGGTCCCCCATTGGCCCATGTTAATCCTCCCCGCCTACGCCATCCCTATTGGTCAAGCACCCCTTTTCCTGCCTTTGTAACACCCCCTTGCTGTTGTATCATTGGTTATTATGTGATTTCCCCTCCCTTTCTGTAGGGGTATAAAACCTCATATCACTGCCATTTTTTCGCTTCTTCGTGCCCCTTCCTGGATTTCTGTTGGACCCTCGCCTTCAATAAACCTTCTCCTTTTCCACAAAGAAGCCCCTCTGCCTCGTCTCTACCTCCTCCACGCACCCTTTCCAACGGTGGGCAAAGCGAACCCGAGCCGGGACTTCGCCCGCCCTCCTGCGCCGCGATCAGCCTCCACCTTCCCCTCCGGTGCGGGTGTATGCCCGGTGCTAGTGGTTCCTGCTAGCCGGCAGGCAGCACCGCGGCAGCCTCCAATGTGGGGTGGCTGGACGGCTGACCACCACCCCACCCGCGTCCAGAGAGGTCGACCTGAGCGCGTCCCTCTCGGCTGGAGCCGGCAGGTCAAAACGCCAGACGTTGATCGCCCTCCCAAGGAGGGCGCTGCTGCTTCGGCAGGCGTGCAGCTCCCCAGGAGCCTGCAGAGAGACTTGCAGCCACAAGGAGGACCCCTGCTGGCTTTTTCGTACTGGGATATTCCTGCGGCTTGGGCAGCTGGCTAGCAGCGCTGAGTGGCAACCCTTGGGAGCGCTCGGCATGCGGTGTGGGCGGCTCTAGGAGCTCTGCTTGCGCGGCAGCTAGGAGCACAGATCCACGGGGGGGGAAGAAACCCAAGGTTTTTGTTCTGCTTTACATTTTGCACCCGGGGGGGAAGTAACCTGAGTCATGGGCAATCGGCTGTCCCAGGTTCAGTGGGAGGTTTATACCCAAGTTGGGGAGTGCCTTCAGGGTTTTAATTTTAAGTTTTCAAAGGGCCTCCTTAAGAGGCTTGTGAGGTGGATTTTCCACCATTTTCCTGGCTTCTCCACCGACCGGGTCCGGGACCTAGGGTTTTGGACTCGAGTTGGGGAGAGGCTGGGGGAGTTTGCTGCTACAGGGGATAATACCGTATACCCGTATATGGCCGTGTGCGGCGAGCATAAACGCTCTTAGGAGGTCCCAGGGGGAGAGTGTCCCTAGTTCTCCCCCCCGGTTCTCTCCCTTCGTGTTCCCCTCCCCTCCACTCTCCTTCTCCCTATGTTCCTACGAGGGTCAGCCTGGGAGGTACAACCCGCCTGTCGGCATGGGGCTGCTTCCGTCTCCCCGGAGGGAGACGTCTCTTCCGTCTCTCCCGAGGCTGTTCCTTACCCTTCTCCGTCCGGGACTGATCACTCCGGTCTGAGCCCTTCCCTGAATCCATTCTCCTCCCCTTCTTCCCCAGTTTTGCCTTGGAACGGGTTTGTTGAGCGTTCCCGAGGTTCTAACCCCTTCTCGTCCTCCTCCTTGTGTCCCCTGTTCTCATGTCCTCTGCCAGCCCCGCCTCCCGCACCCTGCCCTCGTGATCCCGCCGCTCCCAGCAGCGGCACCCCAGCCTACCCCCACTCCCTGAACCCGTTTTTAGTGACTGCCAGGATGGCGCTGGCAGCCTCGTGGCAGGGCCTGCCATTTCGACTGAAAAACCATTTTGTCCACCATTTTGTGTCCCCAGTCCCCTCAGTTTCCCGCCACTGCGCACGGCTCCTCCCTCGCTCCTCCTTCCCTCTTCACTCCGCCTCTTTCTCATGTGTCGGTACCACCCCCGACTGCATTGTTGGGCATTCCTGCGGGCCCCTCCCATCCTCTCGGGTCCCTCCCCCTCCCGGGCTCTGCCCAACCTCTGACTCCCCCCATCGGAGGTTCCACCCCTTGTGGGTGTCACACATCTGGTTCCTACGCCTCCTCTTCCGGTTCCCACGGTCCCGGGACTGGAAGCTGTGATCTGGAAGGCCGGGTGCTGGGTGGAACAGAGGAGATGCAGGCTGCGCTGGTCATTTATAACCGGAATGGAGCCTACCTCCAGTAGGATCCCTTCCCTCATACAGACCAGAAGGAGCTGTGCAAAGCAGCCAAGGAATTTGGTTGGGAGTCATGGTACTTCTGGAGCTTGCTCCTTGTCACCTTTTCACCAAGGATTTTGGTCCCCCATGATACAAAAAATGTCATGGCCTGCCTCCTTACCCAGACAGAGTATCTCCTCTGGGAAAGGGCAGGGAAGAGGGCGCTAAGAGATCTTCTCACATCCTACCTCAGCAATCCCCAACTTGCGGGTCTTACTGGGGACCACCTTTGTGGAGAGGGTTCTTGGACCAAGCCCCAGGAACAGGCTGCGAACATCACAGAGCCGGTCCTGGACGACATCAAACAAGCCGCCCAGCGTGCCCTGTTCCTCACTCCTACCACCACCACCCCTAAGACTCACTTTAGGCAGATCCTCCAAGGGAGGGCAGAGCCTTTCATGGATTTCATCGAGAGGCTAAGGCAGACTGTATGTACGCAGCTGGAGGGACCAGTNCACAAATGGAGCTGCCACAGCACCGCTTACGGACGCCACCGCAAACAAAGACTCTACACTGGACTTGACCTTAAAGCAGACTTAGACCGAAGAAGAGCTCGTCCAGGGTGCGGTTCAGTTTAATACATGGAGACCAGGGAGGACGGTCCCCATTTATGTAACTTCCAGTCTCCTTTTTAAGGAGTCTGAGGACAGACTTGTTCTGGCCCGTCCAGTGATTCCCATCCCACCGGGGTCGGGAGATTTTTGTAACTGGACTTGCTGAGCGTGAGCACCCAAGGATTCAAGTTTTTCCATCCCTACAAACCTTCGATGGGGGTGGGGGGCTTGTTTTCCTGGTTGAATGTAAACATGCTCCTTTGTTTATCCCAGAAGGTGCCACTATAGCACAGGGAATCATCATCCCCAAGGATTGCCGGATGGCCCACCAACCGCCGCATGTCTTCTGGACTGAGGTGATGGGACCCAGTCAGCCAACCCTTGAACGCGAGTTGAGCCAAGGGGGTGAGGCAGTTCACATGCCACGTATGGTGGAGACCAGAGCCGATGTCACCGTGATCTCCCGTAGGGAGTGGCCCCGGGTATGGGAACTAGAACCAGTGGCCAGGAACATCGCAGGAGTGGGAGGTAAAGCCACGGCTTTAAGGAGCACCTGAAACATTGCCATCCAGGGCCCGGATGGACAATCGGCCACTGTCTGGCCATTTGTCCTCGACGCGGGGTTTACCCTGTGGGGTAAGGATACCTTTCCCAATGGGGGACTCGAGTTGTTATTTCTCGCGCCCAGGATTTTTAGGGCGGGCCACTGTTGAGTGCGACCACCCACGCTTAATTGGCTAACACACCGGTTTGGGTGCAACAGTGGCCTTTACCAGTTAAAAAGCTTCGTGCCCTCGAGTCTCATGGAGGAGCAGTTAGCCAAGGGGCACACTGTCCCAACGAATAGCCCCTGGAACTACCCCGTGTCTGTCCTCCCAAAACTGGGACGAAACGGCTGGAGGCTCCTCCACAATCTTAGTAAGATAAATGCAGTTATCGAGGACATGGGACCCCTGCAACCGGGTATGCCCTCGCCGTCGATGCTCCCCTGTGAGTGGAAGCTAGCAGTGATTGATATAAAGGACTGCTTCTTCCATGTACCTCTGCATCCTAGTGATGCTCCTAGATTTGCCTTTTCCATGCCGTCTATTAATTGGCAGGCCCCCATACACAGATACCATTGGATGGTGCTGCCTCAGGGCATGAAGAACAGCCCCAGCATCTACCAATGGTATGTCACGTGGGTCCTCTCCCCGGTCCGGAAGCAAGTACCATCAGCAATCCTATTGCATTACATGGATGACGCCCTTGTGTGTGCCCCAGACGAGACATGCTTGGATCTCACTTTAAATCTGACAATCCAGGCTATTGAGGCCGCAGGTTTCGAGGTGCATCCGGAGAAGATCCAGCACCTGTGCCCTGTGACCTACCTTGGCCTCCGCATCCAGGAGATGACTGTCGCTCCCCAGCCGCTCGTCATCACAGACGAGCCCCGAACCCTCCGCGACCTCCGACAGCTTTGTGGTACTGTCAGCTGGGTCTGGCTGCTACTGGGGATCTCTACAGAGAGCCTTGCCCCCTTATTCAACCTACTGCGAGGTGACGACGGTCTTGACTCCGCCTGCTCTCTTAACACCTGAAGCCCAGGAGGCCATTGGTAAGGTCCAGAAGGCCCTTTCTACCATGAAGGCGCACCGGATGCACCCGGAGTTACCCTTTCGCTACATCATCACGGGTAACCTACCTCACCTACAGGGCCTCATATTTCAGTGGGATGGGAAGATTAAGGACCCCCTTCTAATCATAGAGTGGGTGTTCCTGCCTCATCAACCATCCAAGAGCATCACCACGGCACAGGAACTGATGGCGCAACTTATAAGGAAGGCCAGGTCTTGCCTCTGTGTTCTCGCGGGGTGCGACTTTTCGTGCATCTATTTGCCATTCAAATTGGAAGATGTAGACTTCGCTCTGCAAACCAGCGAGTGTCTCCAGTTCGTCCTAGATAGATTCTCAGGGCAACTGTCGAGCCACCACCCCCCTCACAAACTGTTCAATGTAAATTTCAAATTGGTCCCTAAAATGCTCCAGAGCAGTGAACCGCTCTGGGCCCTGACTGTTTTTACTGATGGCTCAGGAGCTTCCCACAAGTCGGTGCTGACTTGGAGGAATCCCCAGACGTCCGAGTGGGAAAAGGATGTCGAGGTGGTCGAAGGATCGCCTCAAATTGCAGAGCTAACCGCTGTAGTCAAGGCATTTGAACGGCTCCAAAAGGAACCTATCAATATTGTAACTGATTTGGCTTATATAGCGAGGGTGACTGAGAGGACAGAGCATTCCATAGTAAAAGAAGTTTCAAACCCCAAATTGTATAACTTGCTCTCACAGCTTGTATTTCTGCTGTCCCACCGAGAGCAACCATACTATGTAATGCACGTGAGGTCACACACCGACCTCCCCGGTCCCATCATGGAGGGAAACTGGATGGCTGATGCTTTGGCCACCCCGGTATGAATGCCATCTGTACCAAGACCTTTCCAACAGGCAAAGCTGAGCCATCAGTTCTATCATCAGAACGTCCCGGCCTTGGTTCGTGTGTTCCACCTTACGCGCAGCCAGGCCAAGGCCATTGTGGCGACATGTCCAGATTGTGAGAAACACCAAATTCAATCTTTGGGTTTGGGTGTGTGCCTGCACGGCTTCCAGAGCTGTCAGCTCTGGCAGACCGACGTGACACACGTTTCCGAGTTTGGGAGATCTAAGTATGTCCACGTCTCAGTGGATACTGTCTCGGGAGCGGTCTTTGCCTCTGCCCATTGTGGGGAGAAGGCAGAAGATGTGAAGAAGCATTTTCTGCTGGCCTTTGCCACCCTAGGAATGCCAGCAGAAATTAAGACGGATAACGGCCCAGCATATGTCTCAAAGGATGTCCACCAGTTCTTCGACACGTGGGGAATCCAGCACACCACGGGTATTCCACATTCCCCCACGGGCCAGTCAATTGTGGAGCGAACCTACCAGATGCTCAAGAGAGTCCCTGCCCAGCAGTGGGGAGGAACAGAGACAAACTCGCCTACTGAGCAACTCTGCAGGGCCCTCTTTACCATCAACTTTTTGAACTGTTCTTTTGAGGAGCCTGACACCCCTGTATACCAGCACTTTAAAAGTTCGACCAAAACTAAATTAAAAGAAAATCCGCCGGTGCTGATTAAGGGCCCTGAAACCCACAAGACGGATGGTCCGTTTAAGCTGATAGCTTGGGGAAGGGGATATGCTGCTGTGTTGACCCCAGCTGGACCGAAGTGGGTGCTGGCGAAAAACATCAAGCCGCACCTATCCCCACCAGATGAAGACAACCCCAGGACAGCGTGGAAGAGACACTGACGCCGGACCTTGTCCGAAGAAGACCTTGCTACCCTCTTCCAGCTGCTCCTCTTCCCTGAATGTTTCCCTTCCCCCCCACCCATTAATCTACCTCATAAACGTAAGTGTTATTTTGCGAGAGGGGAGATTAACATTGGGCCAAGATTTCTTTATAAGTTGGACGAATCTTAGATTACTTACCCCCCCATTTGTCTTTGCCTGCAGAAATCCCAGTCATGTTTCCTGGAGTCGCCAGGATGACGACCACAACCTTCCTCCTGTGTTTCGGACTCCTCGTCCTACACGTCTCCAGGAGGAAGGATCAGATTGGTTTTCGAACATCTTTTCATCCTGGGGACTCTCAGGCTGGGTTTCTGTGGTGGTTAAAAACATTATTTGGGCCCTACTTATGTTCCTCTTAATTTTGCTTGCCCTCCCTATTTTGAAATGTTTGATTGTAAAATCCCTTAAAGCTACCTTCAGTTCCTTTTCAATAAGTAAAAAAGGGGAAGATGTTGCGGTGTGCCATGGCCGGTGCCACGGCCAACAAGACCAAGTGGACCAGTGGGTCCAGTGGTTCGATACCCACACAGCCCAAGAACCCTAACGTTACGGTGAGTACCCAGAGAGCTGTGCAGGGTATGCAGACCATACCCCCATAATTGGCCACTGCCATCTCCTCCCCTTTTCCCCTATATTTGGTTTCTCCTCTAGAAAGTTCTCTGTAACTCGGTCCCCCATTGGCCCATGTTAATCCTCCCCGCCTACATCATCCCTATTGGTCAAGCACCCCTTTTCCTGCCTTTGTAACACCCCCTTGCTGTTGTATCATTGGTTATTATGTGATTTCCCCTCCCTTTCTGTAGGGGTATAAAACCTCATATCACTGCCATTTTTTCGCTTCTTCGTGCCCCTTCCTGGATTTCTGTTGGACCCTTGCCTTCAATAAACCTTCTCCTTTTCCACAAAGAAGCCCCTCTGCCTCGTCTCTACCTCCTCCACGCACCCTTTCCAACGGTGGGCAAAGCGAACCCGAGCCGGGACTTCGCCCGCCCTCCTGCGCCGCGATCAGCCTCCACCTTCCCCTCCGGTGTGGGTGTATGCCCGGTGCTAGTGGTTCCTGCTAGCCGGCAGACAGCACCACGGCAAAAAACACCTATGAGCAGAAGGGCAGGAGATGCTCAAAGTTATATAGTTAATCAAGACCAGCAGTATTCCATATTTTCACATCAGACTCCCTGAACTTTCAAACTTTATCCACAGCTTGATGCAAAGGTCACTGAAACACAGAGTTCTTTCTCCTGCAGTGCCCTTCAGAACACAGCTCACCAGCCTCCTGAGAGCTGAGGGAAGCCCTTCACTCTGTTCAGTAATTTACAGTTTTTGTTAGAAAGCTTTCAACAACCCCCCTGTGCAGACCCTGCAACAGGACTGCCACCCCAACAGGTCTGTTTGAGGTCAGCTCTGCACTCAGGGCTGATCTCCATCCATACCCGGTGCCTCTCCAGTGGACCAGGAATTCCTTTGTTGTTGCTGCAGGCTGAATAGGACTGTCAACAGGACAAGAGCAGCAAGCCCTCCAGAGCTGTCTCCAGCAGGCTGCTACCTGCCTCTGTACTCAGGTGCACAGACACATCCTGAAGAAAACCTCAACAGTAAAGCATTTGGTGTATGCGTGATGATTCCTGAAAAAATGTGACACAAATGCTGGGAGACACCTTCCAGCTCAGCAGGGCTGGATGTGTGCATCTAGGGAAACGCTCACTAAATAACAGCTTGAAAAATGCCACCTTTGCAGGCTTTGCAGTCACATTGCAGGGGTCCACACTAGACCTGCAGAGCTGACTGTGGCACCTTGTGCTTTTTTGTGCCCACCTCCGAGAAGCCTCCTTTGATCAACTCGCAGAATATGCTGAATTTGAAGGGACCCACAGGGACCATCCAGTCCAACCCCTGGCCCCTGCACAGACACCCCAACAATCCCACCCTGTGCATCTCTGAGAGCGTTGTCCAAATGCTCCTGGAGCTCTGGCAGCCTTGGGGCCATATGCCCATTCCCTGGGGAGCCTGGTCAGTGCCCCAGCACCCTCTGGGGGAAGAACTTTTCCCTGATCTCCAGCCTGACCTTCCTCCTGACACAGCTCCGGCCATTTCCTCAGCTCCTGTCACTGGTCAGAGTGAAGAGATCAGTACGTGCTCCTTCCCTGCCCCTTGTGAGCTGTACAGAGAAAGCTGAGGCCCACATGTGCCCCACCGACACATGTCCATTCCACCAGAATAACAATCTGCCCTTGCCCACAAAGGCCTGGAAAAGGGGAGTTAGAGGCAGGAAGAAAGTCTGGACTCAAGACTTTGTCCCAAGCTTGGGACTGCCCTGGTGCAGCAGCCTCACCACAGAGTCACCCAGTACAATACCAGCAATGCATCCCAGGAGCATCCCAGCAAGCCCCAGCAGGCTGGGACAGTTCCTAAGCACTCCTGGGGCACACAGGATGATGAGCCCAGTGCAAAGTGTTATATTCCTGATGCACCACCCTATGGAAAAGTCTAATCGCGAGAGACAGCAAGAACAAATTGGAGGACATTTGGCTGAAGGACTCTTGGCCCTGTGTGTAAGCTGTCCCCCAAGAGAGCAAGGGGGACCAGCCAAGGGCTCCCCCGTCTGCTGGCAGTGCACACGCAGGGTGTCTGCCCACACTTTCCCTGCTCCAGAAATGAGCTTGGCTGAGCGCACACTACAAACAATCCCCTGGCTAATTTGCACTCAGAAATATGACTCTGCACTTCCCCATGAAAGGGCTCACTGTCTGGGCACGGAGAGGGCTGCAGCAGTGGCATGTGCCAGATGAATGGATTGTTACAGACACATGGAGAAATACCAGCGCCGCCATCAATGCGCACAGGGTTGTTGTCAAACCAACAGCTCTTTCTGCCATGCTCTCACAGAGGGAGCTGTGCCAAGTTTAAAGGTTTGGACCCCGAGAGATAGCTCCAGGCTTGCCTTGCACAGGCAAAAGCAGTTACAAAAATTTAATTAAGTTTTTCCTCACTGCTTATGCAGTGAAACTCTTTCCACCCCAAGGATCTGCAATGCTCCCACCAGGAGCGGATGATGCAGAACACAGACCAACCTAAGCCCAGTCAAGAAGGGTAATTCTGTCCCTGCCCCTAGAGCTGATTACCCTCAGGGTGTGTTGTACCAGGTACCCGACTTACCAATGTTACCCAGGGAAGTTGTGTCTGCCCCATCCCTGAAAGTGTCCAAGGCCAGGCTGGACGGGGCTTGGAGCAACATGGGATAATGGAAGGTGTCCCTGCCCATGGCAGGGGGTGGCACTGGATGGGCTTTAAGGTCTGTTTCAACCCAAACCCTTCTGTGATTTTGTGATTACAGAAGCAGACAAAGCGAGACTTTTTCCAAAGGAATTCAACTGCAGAGTAGCTTGAGAACAGTAGTTTTCGAATTGTGATCAGCAGATGTCTGTGAACTATTTCTAGTTTGCTTGTGAAAGGTAATAAAAAAATCTATCATACCTTAGTCAATGTTTGCAATGCAGCACAGAAAAAATGTTTGGTTTACACTCAGCTGATGGAATACCATTCCCCTTTCACTACTGCTGTAAGGGTCAGAGCCAACACCCTCCTCAGGATCAACACTACCCGCTAAAACCTCACTGTGTGATCCCCAGCACTGTCTAAGAAGACAGCACAATGAGCTATCTGTGCACCCAGAAACTCATGGAGCTTTAGACACTAAGAATAACTTCAGTTTATTCTTACAGAGCAAGATAACAGGGCCAAGGCTGGCACAGGCACATCAAAAACACTCACTCCTGCTCTCCTCGGCAGGCTGTGAATTACTGGCTGCTTGCAGGAAAACTGGGCAACTTTAAGGATTATAAAATCCCAGGTGTTTATAACATGTAGTACAGACACAGAGGAATAGAAACAGAACTAAATTTCTTGACTGCTTCTTCTACAGCCTCTGTACAAGCAAGTCAGTTATCTTTGGGATGAAAAACGTGAGCACAGAATCTGCTTTCAAAATAGTCAAGAGGTACAGCAAGAAAAGTCAACCAAGGATCTGTAACAAATTCCTCACGAGGAGAAGAGCTGCCATGTTTTACATCTTGTATCTCACAAGGGACCCAGGCACTGCCCTACATCACAGCAAGCCTGCAAGCTGGCTGGCCTTCCTCCTGCTGCTGGAGCACATCCTCTTCTGAGCCCCGGGGCTGTCCCAAGGGGCAGCCAACCCACTGCTGCACAGCGGCTTTCTAACATGAACCTCTGGACTGGTCATTCAGCACAAGACAAGAATCACAGAAAGAACCTCTAGAGGTTATCATGCCCCCCTTCCTCTAGCAGGGCCACCAAGACCAGGTTGCCCAGAACCACATCTGGATGGCTTCTGAATGTTTCCAAGGATGGAGACTCCTTTCTCTAGTGGCCAGTGATAGGACAGGAGAAAATAGAGTGAAGCTGCACCAGGGGAAGGTCAGCTTGGACTATTAGAAAAAAGTTCACTGAGAGGGATGTCACTGGAACAGGGAAGTCATGTCACCAACTCTGTCTGAGTTCAAGGAGGTTCTCAGTGAAGCTCTTTGTCACACAGTCTAGTTTTAGGTAGCACTGTGAGGAGCAGGGAGTGGGACTCCATGACCCTTATGGGTCCTTCCAACTCAAGGTGTTCTGTAATTCTATTCTGTAATTGTGTTTCAGCAGGGATCAGTCAAGTCTGCAGGCAAGGGAAAGGTTATCCTCACTTTTACGGCCAGACCACTGTGTCCATTAAATCTTTTCCAACCTTACTGATTCTGTGATTCAAGGCTTTGCCTAGAGCACAGCATGAGGTGAGGCAAGGAGTGAGACTAATCTGTCCACAGCCAGCCTGCCCCCTCACCACACAGCCCAGCAGTCCTGGGCACCCCAGCCAGCCTCTGGGCCAAGAGCAAAGAAACAAGAACGTGCTGGTAGAAACCAGGAGAAATCCTGGTCCAAGAGTTCCAGGTGAATGCTGGAGACAACACAGCTCCACAGCTCAGACACAGATCCTAACCTCCAACACAGGCTCCAAGTGCCATCTCACAGGCAAGTCACATCACAGCCAATAAGAGATTTGCATTATTGATCCCACTAAACATTGCCACCTGCTGAGGCACATTCTTAAGTCACTCCGGTGTGTGGCTGATGGGAAGCCAGAGAATCCTAAATGGCTTGGGTTGGAAGGGATCTTAAAGCCCACCCAGTGCTACCCCCTGCCATGGGCAGGGACACCTTCCACTATCTCAGGTTGCTCCAAGCCCTGTCCAACCTGGCCTTCCAAGAATTCACAGGGTTAACATCTCTCTCCAGCAAAGGAGAAGAATTTCTGCTTTAAAAACACTTTTCAGTCTGACCCACAGTATCAAAAACAAGTAAAGAAACTTCAAAACACAATAGCAAAAGTTAGCCGTGCTCCTGGAAAGACAGAGGCATGAAATCCACCCATGCTCTCTCCAGGTTCATCCAAAGATATCCAAGGTACTGCTGCTGGTGGGAGCCACCTGAAGCAAGCTAATATTGTCCACAAAACACATATCCCAGGATGCTGCTGCCTGCCATACGGTCCGGAATGTGCGGGTCAAGGCAATCTGTCTTTAAGTCAAGGCACATGCACCAGCTTTACAGTTTGCATTAACATTAAAAAGAACCACATAGAAAAGGTAATGCAAGAAAACCAAAAATAAATAAATCAAATGCTCAGCATGGTTCCAACTGGTTTGCCACTGTCCCTGAATGATAAAATGGCAAATGGCTGCAGAGCTTTCACCTCTACAGCAGGGAAGCAGTTTTCCCAATCCACAGGATAACCATAGGAGGAGACAGTTTGGGAGCCAGCCTGTCATTCTAGTGGAGAACACCTACAGAAGAGCTGGAGAAGGACTTTGGACAAGGGCCTGGAGTGACAGGACACAGGGAATGGCTTCCCACTGCCAGAGGGCAGAGGTAGATAGCATACTGGGAGGCAATTGTTCCCTGTGAGGGTGGTGAGGCCCTGGCACAGGTTGCCCAGAGAAGCTGTGGCTGCCCCTGGATCCCTGGAAGTGTCCAAGGACAGGTTGGATGGGGCTTGGAGCAACCTGGGATAGTGGAAGGTGTCCCTGCCCATGGCAGGGGGTGGGACTGGATGGGCTTTAAGGTCAGTTTCTGTGATCTCACATAACACTGCACTCACCACCCAGGCTTTAGGGACTTAGTCATGCCCCCTTCATGGATTTAATGAATTCAGACCCTGTTTCCAAGCACTTCAATGCCTCCAGGAAGCTCAGTCTCTTCACCACATCATATCTTCACTGTACTGTTAAATCAAGTTTGATGCTTGAGGCCTGACCTTCCCTCTGTGTCCATCTTCCAAGGAATTTGCAGACCCTCCTCCTCACCACCTGCACAAAGCCTGGTCCCCCCCACCACCTAAACATGCAGAGGTTGTGCAAGGCACCAGCCAGGGTGATGCCCAGGGTGCAGTTTGTTCCACCCACACTCCACCAAGCGGCACAGCCAGAGGATAAAGCATCTGAGTTAGTCACAGACTCCGGAATATCAGATTTTTGCCTTTTCAAGGATATTCAGAGCTTCAGAGAATACCCTTGAAAAGTAACCCAGCCAGAAATACACAACTCATTTAACCTTTCATATCCTGGGATCAAGGAATCAGCAACAAAAAAGCAGAACTAAAGTGTCAACGCTGGAGATCCGACCAGCTCTTCCCTCTCAGAATCAGTAGTTTAATAACCCAACCAAAGCATAATCTCTGTGAATTTACAAGACACACCTACAGCACGGAGTATTTAACAACATCGGACCAGACATTTCCCCTGCTCCACTGCAAATTCACAGCACACAAACACAGCAGGTTTCACTACCGTCTCCCTGGCACAGGTCTCACTTAGCATAAAGGAGTTTGTGCCAAACTTTGCTTTCACCAACACTAAACTAACACAGCCATCAGTGAGTTATTTTAGAATTAGACTTTGCTGAAGCCAGCATGGAACTTGAGACTTCATAATTCTGGCCTTATTTTCCTCAAGTAGCCAGCTACCCTGGAAAACAGAGGTTCTCTGAATTGCATGGAATGGTACACTGCTTGAAAATAAATGGATTATGTCATATTTGCTGGCAAATGGCTGAAAATGTTTTATACATAATTAAGAGAACAGAAAAACAATGACTTCAGCCAAGCAGGGAAAAATATATTCAACCTTTACAGATGAAGTACAGAGTTTTCCTGGATGTAATTTTGTCCATCCCATTTTAGATGAAGAAACAGTTGAAAAGGTGACAACCTCATATGCTGACAGGATTCTGAATGAGGGAGGAGGGAAAACACAACAAACACCACTCTGCTAGCATGAAATAATGAATTTATCAATTAAAATCTTCTGAAGTTTTTCCAGACAGATTTTACAGTGTTCTTGCTTTGAATGGCTAAGTGTACTCATCTGCAATGTAACTCTGGGATTGAGGTGATGCGAATCACAGAGGTCAGAGGCCACGCCCAGAAGGCCCCCAAAACCCACAGCAAGGGTCTCAACCTTGCCCCGAGGCAGCACTATAGCTTCATTTTACAGAAAGGGAAACAAAACCAAAGAGATTAGTGGATTTTCACAAGTCACCAGAAAAAAGGAGTGGGTGTCAGGACTGGGAATGATAAAATAAGCTAACACTCCTTCCAAAATATACACTGAAATAAACTACAGATATTCAGCTTTTGTAGAGCAGTTTACTTACTGCATTCATAGAGTACTTGTCAGACTAGTGGTAAATTTGTGGCCATGGCAATCTCAAGAACAACTTTTCCTCTGTGTTGCTTTTAAGAAACTCCCACAAGCTCACAGGCAAAAATCTCTCTTCCCATCCAAGTATTTTGCCTTCAGCACTGAAAAAAAACCACTGTGGGTTTTTGGATATGGGGTTCCTGATTTTTAGGGTTTAAGGTTTTAAAGCAGTGAAGTACTACTGGAGAGAAGAAAAAAATTTAAAAGCAAAGTATTTCTACTTTAAATTCCAAATACTTTGGGCTAGCTAAAATTTCTGGATCTGAATCTCTTCCATTTGTGATCTCATGTTTCACTCAGAGATACAGAAATCCACACGGCTTCTCCTATGGACACACATGTGCTGGACACATGGCTGCTGTGGGGTCAACACACAGGACATACTATGGATGCCAGAGTCAGAACACATGCTCTTGGAAAAGACTTACTCTGGACTCAAACTGATGGAAAACTCGTGCTGTGCTGATGGCTGACTTGACTCTAAAGTGAAGACAGAATAAAACAGTGAGGTCTCAGCTCTAATCTTGTAAGCTAAAGGCTCTGCAGCCCTCTGTAGGTAATGCTGTACATTTCCCATCCCCAGCTAAGGAAATGGGATCATGAAAACAGAGGGACACTTAGAGGATGGGACTGCTTCAACTGCAGTACACAACATCACAATTCTCCCTTCTGCTAGTCTGTTCTCTTTGTGTGGATTTCAGGGAGCAATCACTGGAGAGGGAAAAATCTCAGGGACCACCCACTGAAACAGGCAAATCTCTGGGAGAGCCAAGCACTGAAGGCTGCATCAGCAAGTGTGATGTGGAGAAGAATGCAAATGCACAATTTATTTTATCTCTTTAAGGTTTAATTCTGACCAAAAATGCACAGTTTGAGGATAGGTAGTTTTTTCCCCCATCACTGGCTGTAAATTTACATCACTGATGTAAATAAAGAGAGGAAATGGGCACTTAGGTCTTTCAGTAGCCGGTTCCTAGAAAATTGGGTAACTGGAAGCCCCACAAAACACACCTGTGCCTTTATTGTGCAGAGCATGGTTCCTAACCATGCCATTTTCCAATGGGAAAGATTCCCATTTAGCTGTCTCCGTTCCAGGGGATGAAGTGCACAAGATAATGTGCGTTCCATCCTCAGCACACCTGCCGGTGTTGGACTTGACTGTCCCCTCAGGAGACAGGGACACGTCAGGGACATGCTCTGGCCCAGGAGCCCTCGCATGCATCACAGCGCTTGTCCAGCAGCATTCCCAGACTTGGACATTTCAGCTCTCTGGGGCTCTGAGGCAATTGCAAAGGCTGGAAAACTGGAGTTTTGGAACACCTCAGCACAAGGCATTGCTGTGGTAGGGGTGAAAGAGCAGAGAACGTCCACCTTCAAGGAACCCACAGTCTCTCCACTGAGAATGTAGGAATCTAGTCCCAGGCTCTCCCTCTGCCAGGGATAAATGCCATTGTAAACCCAATCCCCACACTTCACAGGGAATAGCAGATAATATGCCACGACTTATGCACCCGCTCCGTACAAAAGAACATAGACTGTCTTCGAAGACTTTGGGGTTTACACAGAGATGTGATGTATCAGCAGACAAACTGAAATCTAAAGGCTTACTTTATTTCCTAAAGCTATTAAGTTTCTTAGGAGTTATGTTCAAAGGTGTTCAATAGATCATTTAATATGACCTACTGCACAGTGGAGGCAAAGCATCACCTAATGGCCCCATATGGAATTCAAAGACTTAGCATCACCTGCTTAACTCAAAAAACCCCTGACAAAACAAAAAACTCACCAAAAAAACCCCCAAAAACAAAACAAACAAGAAGCCCCCTAAAAACCACCAAAAACCCCCCAAAACAACCCCCACCAAACCGCAACCTGAACCAAAAACAAACCCCAAAAAACCAAAACCCCAGCACCTTTTTTGTTTTAATGATTTTCATCTGAAACCATCTCAGATCCTTCTTCTGAAGCCTTTCAAATAATCCCTCAACAGCTCCATCTCAAATCCACACAATAGCAGCAACTGATGTGCAACATCAGCTGCTAGGGAACAGCTGATATGTCATAGAAGTACCAGGCCACTAGAAGGATTTCTTAAATACCTTAAATAAAGATAGTTCATGGAAAAACTGAGAGGCTGGTTCTGTCTCCCTTGAGAAATCATTCTGCTCTTAAACTTCTGCCAGTTTATCAGTGGCTGCAGTTGGGTAGAACCTTTGCTTTGAAGAGTTTCATTAACCTTTTCAGATCATGTAACCCAATACAAGATCTAATGAGCTGAAATCTAGGGGTTTGGGCTCTTTATTTTGGTTTCTTCCAAGTATATTCTTAACTTCTATGCCAGCACAGAACTGGAAGAAATATACCTTTGTTGGGTCAGTAGACCTGGAAGAAATACATCCTCCTGAGCAGGAAAGGCTGGAGGTTTGGTCCAGCTATGTGTCCAAACTATTAGAACCAGATGTTTTTCTTAACCTCTGGGTCGTCCCAAAGGTGTCTTTGTAGTACGCAACAAGCCACACATCTGCAGGAACAACAGGAGCCTGGCCAGCTTTGTCGGGGGGGGGCGATTACTGCTGGGAGATGTAATACACCATCATTTCTCCTTGGAGATCTCACTCTGTTGGAGAGGTAAAAGACCTGATGCACGTTTCTCCTCAGCAGATCTCTGTGGGACACTGACTTTATTCTGGCTGTCATCTGTGATTCTAATTCACGTGCTCCATGTGCAGCAACAAGTTCTCCATGTTGTAATAGAGCAACAGCAAACCTGAAGGTGACTGAAGCTCTCCACAGGTAGAATCAACCAACACCACTGCACAATGAATTGGTGAGTGTAGAAAAACTCCTGCTTAGCCCCAGCCTAGCCCTGAACACGTATACCTCCCCCCTTAAATCTGCACCACGTATATGAAAACCGGCTCATTCAAAAAGCCAGATGGGAAGTTTGTAGGCAAAGCTGCTGTCAGTGAAAGCACCACTGACAGCAGCTTAATTCTTGCTCTGTGAAACAGAGCTTCCTTCAAGGCTCAGGTATTAGGCAAAAAATCCTGGCAGCAGCCTTCGTTTGTATTAAGTCAGAGCAGAGTTCTGCCAGCAGACGGCCATGAGCTCACTAGTCTGAAATAACATCTCATTGACAAGCATTTGTGGAAGCAATAACTTGTTTGTGTGGGAGTTAGGAGAGAAGGGGGAGCGAGTGTACATTAGGAGTGATAAAACATGTACCACAAACACACTCAGTAACTTAAAAATGATAATTTCCATTTAAATCCTGCTTCAAGTAGAAAAATTGAATTAAAAAGAAATCATAAATTAAGAGACAGTATTTAGCAGCAGTGACATTTTCATATTCCAGTCATACACGCTGAACCTACTTCAGAGTGATGTTTTGAAAAATGAGTGCAACTAAAGTCTCTGACAGCCAGAGCCAGAGGAAGAAAATATTTGAGGAGGCAAAAGACCCAAAAGCAATTATTATTCTCTACTAACCAATTTAGAGGAGTCTGGGTAGGCTCCTTCAAAGCCCTGGAGCCCATCTCAGAGACAAATAAATGGGAATCCCATCCAGAGCTTCGTACTGAAGGGGCACATATCATCTGGTGCAAACACCAGCAGCATCCAGAGACTGATTTATGTGAGTGAGTCAAGTAATACTAAGGGAGTAAGACTGGGAAAAATGAGCACAGTACTAGGCTACTGCTCTGTTGTTCCAAGAACTGGTTATGCTAAACCAGATACAAACAGCACAGAGCACATGCAGTGCTTGGTCCCTACCAGCAGCTGGCTTTTCTAAACCTCCAGGGCCTGAATAACCTGCTCATAGCTCAGTCTGCAGCAGCTTGGAACTCCCAACCCCAACCCTCACCTAAGCTGTCCTGTGCAGCAAAAGGGAACAGAAAGGATTCACCTCTACCAACATCCCACCTGCGTCTGAAAGTGCTGAAGGAGTTGGAGCCAAGCCAAACTAGAGAAGCTGTTGAGTTCCAGGCTCTAAAAATACAGAACTCTAGCTAAAGTACTTCCAGAAACCCTCTGAACACAGTAACAGAGGAAAAATGCCATCTAGCCAAGTCAACACCAATCGGCTTCCCCAACTCCGCCAGCACGCAGAATCCTGCAGAAAATTCAGATCTCCAAATCTTACTCCTCACCACAACCCTCTAAGGAACTCCAGTTCAATCCAGGGGCATCAGAAGGTCGTATCAGACACTCCACTATAATCAGCCCTTTTCTCCATCTGTAGGATCTGCAGAAGTAACTGAAGTTCTCAAAGTCTTCCCACTCCCAAGACCTAACTTCACTTTAATCCCTTGGGCAGCAAGGGATCACGTCCATAACACAGGAGATTATCTAACCTTGCTCCCTACTGACACACCACTCCTCCTCCTGACTTTTTAAGCCTGTACAACCCATCTGTAAAACAGATCCTTGAATATTTAGATTTCCAAGCCTGAAAGCCAACCTCAAGCTATTACAGCTATTTCTCCCACTGGTAATTCTAGCCAATTCTAGCCAAGAATTAAAGACAAATAAAATGCAGGTCAGCAGTTCCTGAAGACATCCCAACTCCTTTTAATCCTTCAGTTTACAGAAAAGAGAAATAGCTTACCTTTTACTGTTTTTCCGAAATGAAAACACAAATCTTTACCGTAATCATGCAGTTCCTATGCTGACATATCTTTCAATGTCTTTTTTTTAATAAGGATTTTTGTTAGTCTAGTGTAGTGACTTTTGCATATAACTACTGTGCTTTCCACTGAATTGTAAATATTTTTGTCATTGTCTTTTATGAGTTATGGTGTTAATTACAAGTTCTGATTAGACGACAGGAATGTATTTGTTGTGTTCATTTAAGAAGAAGAATTTGCAAGAGTAAAAACACACCCTCAATGAACCTCAAAGGGGGCTCATAGCATTAATGTGCAGCGGCCAAGGACACACTCTGGAACACCCTAACAAAAAGGGAAACAGCTCCCTGGAGCAGTGCAGCCAAGGGCAGAGCTCAGCACCTGCTCTGCTCCTGTAGCACACACCGAACCACATTTCAATCTCACTTACTTTGTTTTTCTGGTTTTCTTTTTGATGCAAAGAATTTGATGCAAATTTCTTTTGATTCTTTTTGATGCTTCCTCACGTGAATTGGGGAGAGCTGATGATTGATGGAGAGAGAAGAGTCTTGCTGCAAAGCTTTACAGGTCATGTTCCTCTTTGCTTCCTAGACATAAACTGTGGGAACAGAAGAGGTTTCTCACAGCTTTTCCTGTCTAAAATCACACTTCCTAGCTAACATCTTTTTACAACTTGCCTGAAGCAGACTTTTGGTTATCTAATGATACAGCAGTCTAACTATAGGAACTTGCTTAAATTCACTTGGCTGAAACCTGGTAGGGAATAATTCACGTATTTGAGCTAAAAAACAGAGGGAAAAAACCAACCAACCAACAAAACAACAAAGGGTTTGCATTTGTCAGAGTTTTAACATTTACCTTCCTTGTCACAATTAGCAGTTCAAAGTAGGAAGGCTGGAAAACAGCTTTTTCCTCCAATCCTGAAATGGTTTGGGTGAGAAGGGTCCTTTAAATGTCACCCAGTCCAACTTCCCTGCAATGAAGAGAGACATCTTCAACCAGACCAGGTTGCTCAGAGCCCCATCCAACCTGAACTTGAATTTTCCCAAGTACTTTGTAAGAACAAGAATGATTGAAAGTACTGAGGAAATAACTCAAATGACAACCTTAAATTCTCATTCTACCCCCAAAGGTACAACACAGCACCCGTTTTAAGAGCAGCTGTTGAGCCAGCAGCAAAACCAAGGTTCTGACCTGCTAACTGAAGAGATAAGCACCTGCTATCAGCTTCAGGATATAAACTAACTCTTCACAGTTAATGCAACCTCACTGTTGCCACTGGGCAAAATTCAAACCAGGCTGCAGCCACACATAACCTTCCCTCTGCAGAGAGATCAAAGTGCAAAACTAAGCAAACAATCCTTTTAGAATCAAGGGAAGCCTGTACCCTGTGTGGGGAAAGGAGAAAAAAAGCATAACTATAAATCATGTTTTTCTTCCTTACAGGAAAAAATGTTTAAGAAAAACCAAACCAAGAAAACCCAACAACAAACAATTCCCTTTTGGAGCAGAAGCCTTACAAAACTAATGTGAAAAAGCTTAAATGAACCCTACCAGGGCACTGTAGTTTACAGGGACTCCCACTATCTTCTGCTTCAGCATGAATTTAGATCCTCATGAGCTCCAGGGGGCACAGTCTCAAAATCCTGGTCCAGATCAAGATCTGCTTATCTTTAGAATAGGTGTGTCATTCCTATCAGTCCATCCAGACAGAATGAAAGGTAACTAGCTGGAAATCTATTCATTCCATGTATTCCAACCGCTCAGGCACCACACATGACACAAAGATCTCATCAACATCCATGTTTTAATAAATCCCCGGAAAAAGAGCAAGGACAGACTTTGCTGAAGGCATATTCCCACCCCAAAACAACACTGTCAGCTTTCATGCTGTTTTACCTGATTCTACAATTAGTTACATGTTAGTTAGGGGGAAAAAACATACTGACTACTTAAATAGTTGGTCAGAATGAAAGCAGAAGACACACCAGCCTTCACTCCTGAGTAAGGAGATTTCACTTCCCAAAATGTCTAACAGCTACCTCAAATAAGCAACCACTTCTCCCAAAGAAATATAAGAAATTCTGCTTTATAGGCCATTAACATAATTTCAGTCCTCTGCAGTGAATTCAGTCTCTAGTACAAAATTTAGCCTTTTTTTAGCAGAGCCACATTATGTCAAGAAGAGGAATAATGTGTTATGTTGCAAAACTTTACACAATCAAAAAAAATCACAAGCAAAGTGGTTTGCATATAACTTTGGTGACTGAACTCCATTTGAAAGCATACACCAGATCCATAGTCAGATCAGATGGAAGAAGTTTAAAATCAACATGTTGTTTTTAGGCTCCCTGTCAACTTTTCCAGAAAGAAAACTGGAGTCATTTTACAGTTAACAAAAGTGCTCTGGCCCAAGGACACCAGATATAGATATAGAGACAAACGCGTGTGCCTGCACACACAACCAAAACTAATCATTTCATGCTTAAAAACTGGATTCAGGCACTGTATGAGGCAAATTGTACACAAAAAAAGGAAAAAAGAATCACGTTTTTCTTCACTGATGAGCCTATTAGCAGTGCCACATGCCTGTATGAAGGAGCTCGGCATTCTACAGAAGAGGGAAAAAAATCCACCTCATAGAGAACACCAAAAATTTTCTTATTCCTATCTTTCTTTACCCTGAAATTCTGGTGCATGCGGGCCCCATTTAGCTGTAATCCACCCTTGGCCATGAGCACCATCAGTGTGCATGATGACTATCACCAGAATAAAGGAAATGAGATGCACAGAAATAGACTGCAATAATACGAAGTCTGAGACATCATCCCACAGGAAGGAAATTCCAGGTTCTGACAGACAGCACCCTATATCACCTCAGTCCTCTCTTGACCCCATAGCCCAGATGGTGCTCCAGGGAGCCTTCTGGGACAAGAAATGGCAGCAGTGCTGGGTGATGTCCTGCACACCATGTGCATCACAGACCTGTTTTTAGAGAATCCTGACCCAGTGCATGAAGAATTTCAGTCCCAGGGGACTCATATAAATAATTGCAGGTGTGTGATAATTTACATAAGAGATCAAAAAAGCCCTTCAGTCTCTGGTTCAGCACAAATCCCTGTTTTGCTCTCCTCAGGAAGGGCCCTGCCAAACCTCCCAGGGACTGACTCCTCTCCAGCAGCACTCAGACACCTGGGGTCTCTTCCTCAGGAATATGATGGGCAGTGACCAGGCAGCTTTCTGAAAAGACGACGTGTTCCACTTACCAGAAAATGCAAAAGAGAAAGGAGAAAAAGCGGTTGGAACAACAGTCTTTATCCCAAAGGTCTGCCACCCTCAGCCCACATGAATTTCCAACATAGTCCTTGAAAGCTGCCCAGGGATTGCAGAGTCTCCATTCCTGGAGACATTAAAAACCTGAACCGAAACAGTGCTAGGCAGCCTTCACCAAAGCTGGCTTTGAGCAGGGACCAGCCAGCCTTTGGAGGTGCCTTCCAGCACTAACCATCCTAGGAGATCCATGATTAGTTCAGCTGGAGAAGCACTGGAGAAGGGGAGAGGGCTTTGTCCCTGTAATATGAAGATGACAGCAGGAATTGGGCAGGCTTCCCCCTGGATCAGACCTAACTGATCCCTACTTCCAGATTGGCCAGAAATAAGGAACTGAAATTGCTGGTGTGCCAAATAAAAGTGAAATTGCCCTTTATTTTTTTAGGGGCAAATTAACAGGAGCACTTAACAGCCAGTATCGGTTGCAGCTGGTCCTTGGACACCTTCCCACAGCTGCCTCCCACCTTCCCCACACCTGAAGATGGTTCAAAAGACAGGCCAGTGCACAACCTGGGCAGCCTGGACTGGATGAGGAATCCCAACCTTGCGGGAAAGACAAGTCAGGGATGAAGTGGGATCCTGCCCTGGGCGGGAATGAACCAGATGACTCATGGAGGTCTTTTCATCCCTACTTTGAACACATTAAAAAAGACAAAAAATCTTGAAAACTAGATCTCCCTGACCTTTGAAAACATCCAAAGGCTTATCATAAACACCAGCCTCTGCTATTGAACTCTGTCCCACTGTTCCTTTGGGGCAACAGATTATTTTATTGGATTCCAGTCTCTAAACCCACCACCTGCACTACAAGGCACCAGGCAGCCTATGACACAAGGGACAGACACAGATAACAAGGCAGACCCTTGTCTCAAAAGGTGGGTGCCAGAAGACAGCAGCCAAATTAAATGGTTGTATTTTCAGAGATACAGAGCATGCAGAATTCAGATATAAAAAAAAAATTAAACAAACGCGCACAGTGTATTATGCTCACTAGTGTCACAGAACTCCTACACATTTCAAGATAGCAGTTTTATGGTGTTATCCCTGTACCTCTGGAGGGCTATTTATTCATTCTATGGTGATGCTGAATTGATTTTTGCCTTTTTTCTTTTATCCCAATATCCACACTGCTGTCTAGTAGACCCTAATATAAAGTGTAGGACAAGATGCTCTTTAACGACATCAAAAAAGCATCAGAATCTGGCAATTTGTGACCACAGCAGGAAGAAACTCCTGCTACCCTGAATGTTGCTATCACACAGCTCACACCTCTTTTATGGCTTCTCTGCAGAACTGCACAGTTTTTAGCTGAAGAGTGGTTTATGTCTTGCTATGCAGACCTCAGCAAGACAGCAGTAATTTTCGACTTCCCTTCAAATGTTTCTACTGAACAATTTCATGATGTCATTTGCTTCAGTTTGCCAACACTGAGATGAGGGAGAAAAACCCAAAGGACAAAAAAAAAAAAAAGGCAGATATTATGGATATTGGGATGGGAACAGTTCTTTAGCCCTGGTTTCCTATTTTTATGTAATTTTACTGCACCTTGGTGTAAAAATGACCTCAGCAAGGAAGTATTCATATCTGACATTTCTTGATTCTTCTATCTCCAGTCTTGATAAATTCAAGAATCTTGTGTAGGTTACTTTACCCTTCTACTCCAACTTCTCCAGCTAGAAATTGGAAGTATTTACTCCTATTCTTTCTTTTGATGCAGTCATCTAAATGCAAGTTCTCTGGCAGAAAGACTGTCTGCAACATCTTGCACAACGGGAACGTCACCTTAATTGCAATTCCAAAGCTGTGCAAATCCCATCTCACTCTTGATCCCTCTTAGTCCATGATTGTTATTAAAACTACATATTAAATAAATTTAAAATATGGACAAATACAAACAGGAAACTAAATTCCACTAAAATTTAAATGACAAGCCAAGGGAAAAGTCAGTTAATTTCTAAAACCTGTGTTTAATATTGCCACATGGAAGTCACAGCACAGGTGAGCACATCTGAAATGGATGCAAAACACCAGCGGACAGAAACAGGAGAGGCAGAGCCAGCAGACTGGAACTTCAGCATTCCTGAGTGATTAAGAGTGACCATGAAGATTAAAGTGACCTCACTGCTCAAAGGGAGACAAGGACAGAAAACACAGGGTGTTTGAAAGCCAACACTTCCCCGAGTAATAACAGCCATTAAAGTTTTAAATGATCCCTGCATCTCATTAGTTTGCCCTCTATGTGGAATTTTTCACATTTGAAGAGTAAACCATTAAAGAATAAGAAAATGTTCAGATATCATCAGCTAGTTCCAGACTAATAATATATAATTATGAAATATAATTATTATACTGATCTCATCAGCTTCTATTTTCAGCTACAACCAGTTCTTTTAAGTTGAAACCATTCCCTCACTGGAGCTGTGTTACAGTATATCGACTCATCTCTCAGCTGGGATTTATTCCAGCTTTCCACCTGTCTCACTATTGTTCACATTATCATTTCTGAAATATAAGCATACTCTGATCCCCAAAGCAGGCACAGATTTTCAAGCACAAAAGGATCTAATGAGTGCTCCCAAGCACCAACTCATTTATGCAGGCATTTGGTCCCCAGGTTACTAAGAGATGAGAGAGCAGATGGCCCACCAGGATGAAGCAGAAGATGAAATTACAGGCAACTTTCTTTGCTACACCATCACTTAATCTGAGACTAAGGAAAGTGTAAGGCAATGTGCTAAATTGCTGAATACACACACTTTTAGGCTGTCTACTGCAGCCAAGATGAACTTGCCTGACAAGCAAACATTCCATACCTGTAATCAACCAATCTCAAATAAACAGTCTGATAAAGCTCAAAATAAAACCCCACAACCTCAGCCCGCTAAAAAAAGAGGGTTGGGGCACGCTGACTGCGTAACTTCGGGGTCATTTTTGTCCAAGATAAAGATCCCTTTCCCTCCCTTTGCAGTTCTCCAAGCCCAGCTCAAACAATGCCGGACACCTTCCCTGCAAGTTTCCCAGCTGGGCTGGGAGTACAGGGAGCCCTGGGAGAAGTTCAGCCACATGAGCAGCACATCAGAGGAACCCTCTGTGGCTATAAAAAAGCTGGACTTGGGCCCAACAGCTAGGTTTTTTCTTTAAGCTCTCTCCTGCTGTGGGCCCCAGCCCGTTTCCAACAGCACTGGGTATTTGGGCACTCGGAGGGGATGGCTGTGACCCTTCCTCCTCCACAAGAAGGGACTATTCCCTCCAGCATTGCTCCTCCATGGTGACATGAGACCCAGCTCGGGTTCTGTGGCTAAAGCGGGGAGACTCTGCCATTCCCACTGGGACGGCCAGGTCCAAAGACTCCCAGACCGTCTGCAGCCAAATCTGTCCCGGGAAGCTCAGCAGGGCCAGGACAGAAACCTGAGCTGTCCCACAGAAATTCCGACAGTGAAATCATCAGCACAATCCCGGGATGACCTGGCCTGCACAGGCCAGGGACCGGCCCAGGAGGCAGTTCAGATGCAAATTCCCGATTCTTGGGGAGGGAAGTAAGAAGGGAAGGAAGGGTTTAACTGCAAGGCCATGGTTCCTTTGCCAGCTGGCCCCAGACCAAATGGCCTGCTCGGCTCATTAGTAGCCAGCAAGTCCTTCCGAGGCTGCTCACAACCATCTTCAGAATTAAGTAATAATTAAGACCAAAGGGAAGAAGGGAACACAAGGCTGCCCAGCGCACATCTTTTGCTCAGTATCAGGATAACAAAGCTTGAGATTAATTGATACAGACTACACAAAGGAAATTCAGTGCCTGCTTCAAACTCATTATCTCTTAACCCATCTTTACTGTCACTCATAAAGCTTCCTCCCTAGAAATCCGTCAGAGGAATCCACTGTTGAATTTCAGCCCTCCAGCTATGCAGAGAGAGCATATGGGAGCTTGAGAGATGATATGTTTTTAGTTTTCATTCTCAGGATCTACGGTTGGGCATTTTAAAATGCTGACTTACTCAAGAAAATGCTGAAGTAGAATATAAGTGGCAATGGAGGAATGCAAGTCCTTGACAAACACCACTCCCCTGCCCTCCTCCCCAAGCTATCCCAGTAACACAGGGACACAGGTAAACCTTGGAATTCATCTGTTGAAAGGACTGTCTGAAACACAAGATGCTTCCAGAAATGGACTGTTCTCAAGAGACTTGATAGATATCATGAGCTTGCTCTGAGTGGGTACTTTGTGTCCTGAACATTCCCAGCTCCGGAAAAGCTCAAGTCTTACTGGGGAGCAGAACTAAACCTCTTCAAGGAACCACTGCCACCCCACAGGTACCTCTCATTCTCTGTGGCAACTCAGAGCATCCTCAGAACTTCTTTTCCAGTGGCTGTGACATTTTAGTCATTCTCATTTTATAAATCTTGACATTTTCATCAGCAGATCTTCCAGTTTAGCCATGACGTCTGTTTGTGTGCAATCCTCTTAAAAAGGGAGTGTTTTCTTACAGGAACCTTAGCATATTTTAAGTTATGTTAAAATAAGTCCCCACAAATACTTTCACACAATATTGCCGAGACCTTAAGTCTAGTGAGGATAATGCAAGTAATGTACTGAAAAAATTGCAGAGCCAACCAATTACCTGCAGGACTTAAACCCCCCCCCCCCCACAAAAAAAACAAA
>VZTD01001446.1:69813-286851 GCA_013397725.1 Rhagologus leucostigma | reverse complement strand
GGGGCATTTGCCCGGCCCCGGGGGGCGAGCGGGGCACCGACCCGGGCACCGACCCGGGCCAGGGCTCCTCCGCGGCCGGGCGGGCCCCGGGGGCACAGGGCAGCTGGTCGGGGGCGGCTGGCGGCAACTGGATGACGACTCACCCCACGGTAGGCCGGGGTAGGGGTCCCTTGGTCTCTCGGGGGTCCCGCTCTCCCACCCGGGCCCCGCAGGATTCCCCCCTCGCGTCTCTCGAGGTGCACGTGGGGTCCCCCCAGGAGGGTTCTGGGGGGAGATGCCAATATAATCTATTATATTGGGTGTATCGAGGGGGGCTCCGGCCCGTGGGGTAGTTGGGGAATGCTACTGCCAGCAGGGGCGGAGGTTATAAGTCATGGAATCCCAGCTGGGAAACGTAAATGCCTTAAACTTCGACTCCATCTTAATTTTTACCACATCGAAAACATGGAGGTGTTTAATTTGGCCGTCGTCTTATGTTGATGTGCTGCAGCAAAAATAGGTAAAGTTATTTACTCCAAAATAGGTAGAATTCCACAAAGCTAGAGCTGTTCCAGAAATAGTTGTGATTCCTCTTGTATTTACTTATTTTGCTTGCTTTTTTAAAGTGCTGAAATACGGGGAATGTGGAAAAAGGAGCTTTTGAGATAGTGTCAGAAAACATGTCCTGCTTTTTGATTGCCTTAAAACTGGTTTGGGATTCTAGTGGCTCTGCTGGCTGTAGAAATGGTGTGTGCATTCTTAGTATAACCTGTACTTTCCTTCACCAACGTTCCTCTTTGGGTCTCAGTTCACAGAAATGATGTCACTTGATGTATCTGACAGCACTCAAGTCTACGCTGCCTTTCTAGTGTACCTGGACCTCTTAGAAGGTAAATCAAGGAAGTGACTTTATCCCAACAAATGTCTTTGCCCTTAGGAGCTGTTAAATTAATTGTTTGCACTGGGACAGGACCTTTCCTACAAAGTCCTCGGTACCCATTTTGAGACTTTTTGTGCTGGAAGTTTCTCTCCTCTGCCTCCCTGGAGCCCATGCAAAGATGAGGGCCCATTTCATCCAGCAGTTCCAGGTGCAGGTGTTCCAGGGCAAAGGCAGTCAGCATGGAAAAAAGAGCAAAAGAGGAGTAGGGGAAGGAAAAGGAGTGTAGGAAGGTGAAGCGACAAGTTCAGTGATTGAGCTTGTAATAGTCCTCACTTGTAGATTAATGTGAAGTTACTCAATCACAGTGTTTCACCAAAGTCACCATTTAGCAAATGGCTGCTGTGTGCTGGCCTGTTTTCTGGAAAGGGGGCGATTCCTCTAGTGAAGAAGATCATTTGCAAGTGTGGTAGCAGTAATTTATAACCATTGTAATAATATTATATAACAATATAGTAATTTATAGCAAACAGTAGGTGTTGTGCTTAGGGCCATGGCTTGGTGGAGGACCTGGCAGTGTCAGGTCAGTGGTGGGACTCAATGTTCTTAGAGGGCTTTTCCAGCCAAAATGACCCTGTGAAATCCAGTGTAGTCTTCTGGTGTCTGCTCAGAGTGGAGCAGAGTTATGTGATATATAAAGTTCTGCCTGGATTCTTCCAAGTTGGCTTTATGGGAAAGGGACTGTGAGTAGGCAGCCAGCCAGCCAGACTAAGAAAAATATTTCAGTTTTGCTTGGAGCCTGGTGCTTCTCAAGGTCAGGGAAGGGAGGAATTTTTACTGTCCAGAAATTACTGCGTCTCTTGCTGTTACACCTCTGAAGAAAATGCCTTAATAGTCTTTAAAAGAAGATTTCTGTAGTTCCGCGGCAAAAACTTCAGCCTTATCCCTTCAAGCAGGAGGTTAGAACTGTGTATTATCATTAACCATGCTTTTAGCACCTGTTCCTTCACAGTTCAGGGTGCCAATGAAGTCCAAATTTGGGTTACAGTGCTACAGATGACTAAAGCTGCATGGTTTTGTCTTCTTTTTGCCTTTTGAAGAGGAGCTTTTTCAAGACAGATCCCTGTTCACCATCCATCAGTGCAGCTCTGGAGCCAGCAGTCTGGTCCTGCTCCATGGGTTTCTTTAGCAGGATTGCTTCTTAGGAGGGAGATTTGGCAGATGACTGGAGTTTTCCTGTGAAGAGAGGGAGGGAAAACAAAACCTTAGATGTTAACTTAAATACCGTATTTGTTATTTGACTGATTAAAACTTGTGTTTTGTGTTCTGCCGTTCTTATCCCCGACAAACGCTTCTAGGGAAGAACTGGCATGAGGTGCAGCCCGTGGGAGTGGCAGAGCTGCAGCTGGTGTGTTTGCATGCCCGTGCCAGGAAGCAGGAGGGGCTCCAGGTGATGGTGCCAGTGCCTGCACACATCCTGATCAGCCACGAGAGGTGAGGGTGTGCTTGGTGCTTGTCTCGGGTTTCCACTGGAAAATGGAGCACAGATACATTTTACAGGCTGGTGATGGCTTGGTCAAGAGGGGAAGGAGGAGGAAATAGAGAAATATTAGAGGAAAGCAGCCTCTCAGCCTGTAAGCAGAGTCATTTTGGGTGCTGGAGACATACAGGCAGCTTGGAACGTTATGAAATCTCAACTTCGCATCAGTCTCTGCCTCTCCCTCTCTGGAAGTGGTTCTTGGAGGTCAGCTTCCCGCAGCAACTGATGCCCACTGATAAACGCTTCCTGTTGTCTGGAGTTGCGTACGTGCTAGGAGATAACAGTGGACACCAAATTATGTGTTTGAGAGACAAGGTTAGAACAGAAGACCTTCACAGCTTATGTTTTGAACATTCTTGTGCTGATTTTGTAGTCTGGGAAATGTAGCAGTGCTTCCTGAGTTGCTGAACTTGAAGGGACCTAAGAGGAAAGAAATCCTCTCGGAGCTGCCTAAAAATCAGCTTTTTTTATTGTCAAATTTGTGGATAAGCGTTGTGTGGTTTGGTCTGCTTTTGCTTTGAAACTATAATTTGGCTACTTTGAACAGGAAGCTCCTTTTACTTTAGATCTAGGGTCTCAGGTGCCTGTGATTTTTGACTTAATTTCCTCACACATGCAAGACCAATTCTTCAAGCAGAAGACAGCACAGCCATGAATTTGTTGCATTACAGATATTTGCAGCCTAGAAAACTTCCACTTCAGTAGTTTTACAGTCTATTTTAACTGGCCCCTAGAGCAGCCTCAGACACAGTATGATTTACTCTCTGATAAAGGCTGCCTTCTGTGACTGCTATTTGCCATGATGACTCTGAAGACCTGAACTATTTCAGCTGCATCGTATGGTTGTACATTTTTCAGTTTCTTCTGTTCCCACTGCTGCTAGGAGCTGGCTCAGGGCTGGCTTTACAAATCTTACTGGTTTTTGCTGCTTCCTCTTGCTCTGTGGGCAGCAGCCTGACACAGTGGTAGGTATCTAATTAATTGCACTTATTAGATATGTGTGTGCACTTTAGGAGTGATGTTTTTGCTTTTTATTTTGGGTTTTAGAAGTGACAGATCAAAGTCTTGCTAACAGACTTTTATCATCATTTTACCGTTTTTTGGGTGAAGGGGAAGAAAATTATTTACTAGATATTGATGGGGTTTAGTACTGGTTTTGTGCTGAAAAAAATACTATATTTGCAAGTATTGGTCAATCACACCTGTGAGCTTGGTGTTGCAGAGAAATGTGATGTGATCTCCACAGCAAGCAGGAGGTGTGTGGGGGGGGGGGGGTGTGTGCGTGTGAAAGGGACACGCTGCAACTCTCAGCTCAGACAAGATTTTAGGTGGGAATAGAAGGCAGCCAGTGAGGATGTGGTATCTTTGAGGAATTCTACCTACGTGCTGAGCTGTTGTGCTTGGTTAATTTAGTGTGTTTCCACCTGGGCTGAAAACTTGGGTTCTTGGCATTGGGTCAAGGCTAGGAGTATGTTCTGATTGACTTTTGATGGCAGGTATTCCACTGCATGCATGTCCTATCTTTTACTGTGTCATTGGAGCTTTTCACAGGGAGCCTCCGCACTTGTTTGTTCTGTGGTGGTGCTGTTTGCTCTGCCTCTGGCACAGGAGTGTCCGGAATCCAGTACTGGAAGGATGTGTGGTGGAGAGGCAAAGAGTGAATGCGTCACATTGATTAAAAGTACAG
Organism: Rhagologus leucostigma; assembly: GCA_013397725.1. Lineage (NCBI taxonomy): Eukaryota > Metazoa > Chordata > Aves > Passeriformes > Rhagologus > Rhagologus leucostigma. Next base: position 282,768 of record VZTD01001446.1, on the reverse strand, counting down.
TTTGTGACTAGGGTTTGCTGCAGAGCAACTACATAGGGTGTGTTGTCACTAAAATGAGCTGAATCCCAGGCTGCAGTGCCAGGTGCGTCCATGAAAGCCTATATGTGTTCAATATCCATGGATGTTGTCAGGCTGGGAGATTGTATTTGTGGTGTTGAACCTGCATCTGCATTTTGTTCAAAGCAGCACTTTGGGGTTTTGTGTTACCTGCTAAAAACAGGGGAGGAAGTATGAGTACAAGTGAATGCAGCTCACTTAGTGTTGAAAATAAGCCCTTGGAGGGATTTCGGAAGGTGAAAATGTTCTGTCTCTATTTCTGGGACTGGAATTTTGCTAACTGCAAAAGGAGCCAGTAACAGCACCATTTATGGGCAGCACTTCCTTGTTTAACCAGTAAGGCCTGGGTAGGGTTTGGAAGTGACACCTTGAAATCAGACTTCCATTTTCATTCTAATCTGTGTTTTTCTTACTGGTGGAAGGAAGAAAGTGATTCACTAGAAAATAATGGATTTTAGTACTATGTATGTGCTAAAAAAGATCTCACATTTGCAAATATTAGTCAGTCACTCTTGTGGGCTTGGTCTTCCAGAGAAATATAGGGGTGGTTCTCTTCTTCAAATCCACATCAGCCAAGCTCTGCTTTCCTAGGTCTCTCATGAAGTTCCCTACTTGGCTGCCACTGAGAAGTGTGTCCTTAAAAGGCCGCAGGAAAGTTGCTGTGGAAATGACCAGCAGGACACCTAAGCAAATGACAGATATGAGTGCCTTACAAAAAACCTATTCAATGTTTTTTAGCCTATTACAAGATTTCATCATGTCCAGTTTGAGCATGACAGTTAACTGCTGAAAGCAAAAACTGTTCTGCTTCCTAAGCTCACTGTCCACTTCTGCAGAGCTGGGTGAAGCTGCTCATCCAGCCCTGGGGCACAGGAACCCACTGAACTACAGAATTATGGGCTCTGAAGCAAAGAGTAAATGATCTTACACAGTCTTGAGAAGTGGCTTTGTGCTGTGTGTTCTTCAGATGAAGATTGCTGAATCTTCTGTGAGCAAAGCCCTAGGGAATACGATGCAATTTCTGTCTGTCTTGGCCCGCTCTGACCCACACACACAGCTGGCTGAGGCTTGGAGAGCCTCTGAATTCAGCAGGGACTCATGCTTGCAGGAGGAGTTTGTAGGTGCATTGGCTGGGGTGTGTTCGCTGCTCACTACAGCACCTTAGTGCACACCAAGTACCTCGTTGTCAGTACATTCCAGAACTGTGGCTCCTCAGAGTGGAGGAAGCCGTCAAATCCTGGGAGTGCTGCTTCAGAGCTGGCAGAAATTACTTGCATAAACCAAGCTCAGCAAGTTAGGAGAGCTCACAGTGTTGACAGCTGGATTTTTTAGATAGCCTGGAGAGCCTTGCTCCTTCAAGGACCAATGAGTTAGCTCTCAGATCTAATAGAATTGGGCACTGTCTGTCCTAGACAAATAACCCTGTCTAAGCAAAGTGTTTCAGATAAGCTGTCAGATTAAATGACACGTCACTGCTCTGTTTGTATTTTGCGTGCAAGTGTTGGAAATGAAGGATGAAGTTGCCTGAGGTCATGGAGACCTGTGAAGTTTGGGAAAGGCTTATTCTGTTAAAATGCTAACTTACTTTAGAAAAAAGCAATACGTAAATGTTTTGTTTTAAAGCTGATAAGCATCCTGAGAAGAAAATCTGAGGACTGGAATTTTCTGTCTTCAAAGTCTGTAGATTGTGACATAAATCTTGCTGTAAACTGAAAAATCTTGTTATTTTAAAGCACTGGAAGTGTGACGTGCATCTCGCATCCTCTTCACAGTTTTGTCAGTAACGCCCTTGCTATAAGCATGATTTACTCATACAGTAAATCACACCTGGAAAATGTAATTAGTGGCTCCTAAATGCAAGCTCTTTATTAGTATTTTTAATTTAATTATTTTAATTTAATATTTTAAATGAGATTGATGCAGCTCCCACAGCAGAGTTGGTTATGCAGTACTGTGATTGAACATCTAGTAATAAGTGTGTCCTGTAGAACTTTGCTGAACTTTGATACCTCCCTTTTGCATGGTTTGTCTTGTTTTCTTCTTGGACTTCCATGGAAAAAGATCTTTATATTCCTTGGGGTTTCAATTCCTTCTCCTGACCAGTGTGGCATGTGGTGTTTTATTTGCATTTATTTTTTTCTTTCCATTACAAAAACTGAGTTTCTTCTAGCATTCCCTGTTCATGTGTTTTGGGAATAAATCCCAAGGAATAGTGGTGTGCATTTACACCTTCTCCCAGCCCCACGTGCTCTTCCCACATATTTCAAGGCACTGGGTTAATGCTGCTGCCTGCCCTGCAGCAGGGTCTGGAGCAGCATTCCTGATGGTGAGCTTTGCAAAAGTTTGCATTGCTGGCTAAATCCAAGGAACTGTGCTCTCTGGGAGGTTCCTGTGCTGTGGTGCTGACCCAGACTGGGACAATGGCATGCTCCAGTGCCTGGGGTAATGATCTCTGCAGTGGCACAGAGACCAATTTATGTGCGGTCTGCAGCCCTGCCTGGCGAGCAGGGGAGGGAGCTGTTCGGGCTGGCCAAGCCTGCAAGGAATTATTCATCCAAGTATAAAGGGCAGATTGAAAGCCTTTGGCTTTTAAGGGATGGAAGGCAGTAGTTCCATTTCAGCTCAATGGAGCTCTGTGCAACCTCCATAAAACTGCTCTGAGCTTGCAGAGTGACACTGCTTCTCAGAGGCATTGCATGGGACGTGCCTCTGAAATGTTCTTTTGTTCATCACAGAACTTGATGCTTGAATTCTTTCCTATATGATTCTGCCCTTGGTTGGTTTTTGCAGAGTCAGTTGAAACCTCAGAGTCACCAGCTGTACACCTGGTTCTTTCTCCCAGAGAAAAGGGCAGTGTTATTTTGTTGGGAGCAGATACTGGTAAACACAGCACAGATTTCTGATGGGTGTTGAGATGCAAATTAGTGCAAAATTAAGATGGGGGAACTATGCAACATTCCTGTCTGCTCTCTGGATGGATTTGTATGGATTTTCTTAATTTGTTTAGAGATTTGTTTTATTTTAAAGACAGTAATTGCCACAGTAATAGAAGACCAGGTTAATTCACTGCCATCATTAAGTTTGAATGCAGCAGTAAGGACAGACGCAGGATGACATTGCCAGTGCTGTTCCCTTAGCTGCAGTGCTCCTTGCACAATGTTAAGTAAGCTAAACCTGCTCCTATGACTAATTCTTTGGTAGAAAAAAGCAATCCCTACTGACTCTAGTCTGTAGATAACTAGAAAGCCTTTTCTAAGCTGTTTTTCTAATGCAAAGTGTTTTAGAAATGCCAGCTCTGGATAAGAGAGTGTTTGAGGTGAAGTCTTTTGCATCTCCTGGAGCACGAGGTGAAGCATGAGTTTGCTTCCTGGGTGGAAAATGAGGGCTTTGTCCTGCTTGCATTTGATCTGATGGGAGCAGATCTGGATTTGAGGGAACATGCAGGCACCATCAGGTTTTAGAGCTGGGCTTTCAGATTAGACTGGAAATGTTGCACTGCATGATCTCCAACAAATGAGAATTCTTATTAAAAATCCTTAGTCTTATTCTACTTATGTGGCTTCTATAAAACATGAAAGTGTTTCTTATGGTGTCTGTATTCCCCTCACTTCAGTTATTTTTCTTTCACAATGCCATTGTTGAAGAGGTACCTTTTTTGTGTGGGACGCCTAAAGCTTCTGTGCTGCCTGTTGTAACATTCCCTGGCTTTTCATCCTGCGAAGAGGGAGAGGAGAGGAGGGAGTAGTTGCAGGGTATTTTAGCTTAGATTTCTCACTGTGCATGTGGCAGCACATTTGATTGTTCTGTGCACCCTCCTGGGGCTCTAGATGGTTTTTTTTACCAGGCATAAATCCCAAGAAGGTGGCATGGGTAGGGTTGTCTGTACCTGATGTCCGTTGCCAGGCTGAGCCTGTGGGTGAACACGTGCTCAGGTGATGGAGTGTTTTGTCTGCTCTCCTTGAGGAGGTGACAAAGTGACACAGTGCATTCTTCCAGCACAGGCTTTACTTGAGACTGTAGTGAAAACGTGCTGAACTTTTACTCAGACCCTGCAGAACAGCAGGAACTGTTTCTCAGCTGCACCTTTTCTCGTGTCAAGTCTCTCCATTCCGCTGAAAACTGGATGTGCAGACAGTGGAGTGTGCATGCTGGAATTCCTGTGGAAAAGGAGGATCCAGAGAGAGCCAGTCCATGCCAAAGGCTTGACCCCACAGCTTCTGTGGGGCTCAGATTGTTGGAGCACGGCTGAGGAACCAAGCCCAGAGTGGTCGTGGGCCCCTTGGTGTCAGTGTTCCATCAGTTATCAGTAGTTCCAGAATGTGTCCTGACACAGCTGTGACCCAGGGGGAAAGGCTGCTGAGGATGCGGGGGGATGAAGGTGGTTAAGGCTGTTGGCATCTGCCAGACTGCTGGATGCACTGAATTCCTCTGTTCCACTGATGTTTGACACTTTCAGAAACATTAAATCCACGTTTTTTAAAGCAAATTCATCTTTCATAGTTGTCATCATCTGTATGGTCTAGCAGATTGTACTGGTCATTAAGGAGCTTATTGGTAGCCATTAACTGGGTAATTTAAATCAGCTGGCTCTGTTGGGGCAGTGTTACCACATGGGCTTCTTGCCTAGAACTTAATTTCCATCATTGACTGCAGCTGTTGTGTGAGATGGGCAGGCTTAAGGGCTGTTTCCCTTGAAATAAAGGCTTCTTGCCTTGTTTAGGATGTCAAACGTGCATTCTTTGAATTTCAGAAGGCCAACAACACTTTGTGCTTTCTTTATTTTTCCATAGACGGTATTAGATGCATTAAAAAGATTACAAAAGCTATACTTTTCCAGCAGTATTTAATCTTCCTGCTCGTGGCAGACAGCAAGTGCAGTGAAATCAGAGGTTCTGTGGCTCCTTTGCAATATCTGCTGGTGGAGAGGAACATTGTGAGCAGGCTGGACACAGAGGCTGCTGGGGATGCCTTCACAGGAGGAGGGCAGGGGATTGGCATCTGACACAGACTTCCTGAATTCCAAAGCTTATCCCGCTAAAAGACAGCCTCTCACCACTTTGCAGATGTGCTGCAGTGCACTTTTGCTACAGTGGTATGCATGAATGAGAGCCCTTGTCTTAGGTCTGCCTGTGTGGAGGGAAGGGGGAAGAGGAAAAGGGTGCATTTATAGTTTTCATTCTTCGTCTGTGGACAGCAGAGTTAGCAGATCATCCTGATGCAAAGGCATGTCTTTGTGGTCCTTACATAAATCCTGGAACTCTTGTCTCCTGAAAAGGAAGAAGAAATGCGAAGAAATATAATTAATCTGTTGTCAGGACCTGGCTGCTGCTGGGATCATGGGGCATCTTTGAAGTCCTAGTTGCTAAATGAGGGGAAATAAAGTTTCAGGTGTCTGTGCTTGGCAGTATAAGAAGAAATCATGAGTTTCAGAAATGCAGAGGCCTCACTGCATCTTCCATCCCTGCCCCTAATAGACTATGAGGAAAACCAGTGACAGGTATTAAAGAAAATAGGAAGGAGCTTCTGCCCTGGCTGACAGATGAATCTAGGCCTCTGCCTGAGTCTGCACTGTCCACACTCAACACAAGTTTGGTTTCTTTGGCTCCTTGGGTAGCTGTGCCCTTTAATTTGGTGTTTTATCATTAATTCTATATTGCATTCCCAGGAGAACGAGAGATGAATGTCCACTGCTTCACGGATAGTTCTTTCCTTACGAGGTCTCTGCCAGCAGTCTGGCCTCACTAACTTAGAGCTTTCTCCCTGCGCTTGGCTGCTGAGGGTGGGGAGGCCCAGGCACAGGGTGCCCAGAGAAGCTGTGGCAGCCCCATCCCTGGAAGTGTCCAAGGCCAGCTTGGACAGGGCTTGGAGCAACCTGGGATAGTAGAAATGTCCCTGCCCATGGATGGAACTGGATGAGCTTTAAGGTCCCCTCCAACCCAAATCATTTCATGATTCTGCATGTGACAATTGGATTCTTGCTCTCTGCATATGTCAGGAAGGACATCTGTAATCTTTTCCCAAGCTCTTGTCCCCTACCTGGGCTTTAGCAGGACACTGTGGTGCTGGGGGTACCCCTGCAGAGGGGCTGGAAGTGACAGGAGCCAGTGGTGCCGAGCACAGAGTAAGTTACCTGCCAAGTGAACCTGCAGACAGCCTGCTGAGGTGGCAGTGAGAACAGGAGTAGACATCCCATTGTCTGAAGGAGTCTCTTGCAGTGTCTCTTCTTTGTGGCCAGCACAGTCTCTCTCACCTTTTTTGTTGTGTTGTTAGGAAATGTGCTGATGTGGAAGGGCTAGGATGGGGCTTTTCCCAGCTGTGGTATCTCTGTTGCATGAAGTGACTGTGTTGTGTTGCCTTGCTGTGTGTCTGGGCCAGTGGTGCAGGCAGGAGGGAAGGCCCTCCTGAATTTACCAGGCTAGATTATGCACAGCTCAGAACACAGATGGATCCTTAAGAAGGTCAGGGGCTTAACAGCAAGGCTTTCCAGGCTGCTGCTCATTCTCTGCCGTGTTCCATTTGGCTTTTATTAGAGGATCAAAGGAATTCTGAGGGAAGATGATGATTGAAGTCTGAAAGCTACTGCCTTTTGAGAGAGAGAGCCCTGTTTTCAGCTGCAGTGCCTGGCCTCAGAGCTGCCTGTGCTCTGCTGGGGGAGCACCTTTATGAGGGTGCATGAAGGCAGGACTGGTTTATCCTGGTGCACAGCTGAACTCCCCCTGGAATGTGACCTGTCCCAGCAATCTCAGAGGAGCCCTCTTGCACCTGACCTGTGGGGGAAGGAGGAAGCTCCTTGTGGGAATGTTCTGTGGGAAGTGTTACCGTTCTGTCCCTGGGCACCGCACTCCTTCAGGACTTGCTCCCCAGTCGGACCAGGAATCCAGGGATCAGTGTTTTCCTGAGCTCTGAACTGAAAAGTAACTGGTATGTTACTCTTAAAATAAGCTAAACAGGAAAAATTGCATAACTTTGTCCTGAGCTTTTAAGGAAGACATTATTTGTGCTGACTGTCCTGAAGAAGAGCATTAGTTTTGTGGCTTCTAGTCTAGACAGGGAGGTAGAGAAACCTGGCTTGAGCTCCTGGGCCTTCCACAGTCTGGCAGAGACCTGTGGCACAGGGACTGGAAGACTTACCTCTGCAAATGGAACAAGTCTTAATTATTCAGTTCTCCAACAGAACACCAGGTGTTATTTAATTAGATTTCTTATTTAAGTCTACCGAAAACAGGGCCAGTAGAGATTGCCATGCTAGGATTGTGGTGGATGAGAGATGGCTGAGGCACGTGCACACGAGTACACCTAAGCAAAGCTTAGAAGCATGTGTTGAGCCATTTCCAGCAGAGATATGTATAACTGATTCTGTTATTTTCTTTTGTTGCTTGATTACGTGACTTTGGATTTTTAGTAGAACAGATACTATGCTCACTTTAGTGAAGACAAGTTTGCAGAGTGAAAATAGGCTGAATAAAAATAGCAGTGGTGCCATTCTACCTTCATGCCATTGTAGGTGGTTGTGGACTCCTTTCTAAGTGATTTTTTTTCGTCTCCTAGGTTAAGGGAAATACTGAAGAAAGCCTCTCTCCCTCCAGAGGATCCCGACACCCTGCTGTCAGTTACCTTGGCCATAGTTGAGACAGACTCCACAATAATCTACTATAAAATGACTGATGGCTTTGTAGTGCCAGATCCTCCTGATGATACCGAAGATGTAGATAATAAACAGTGGAGGAAGAAAAGAAAGAAACTTTTCAAATGATGAGGACAGAGAAAACAAAACGGTTCTTGAACGCCTGTGCTCAAACCCAAACAAATGCATGAACTGATGTATTTGAGTAAGTGGTGTGCTAAAGTCTGCCTTGGCGTATCAGTGATGTGTTCAGGGGGAACAGAGGCTTGTGCAGCTGCACTGTGATGAAATGCCATTTGAAGTATGAAGTAGATGATGCTCTGAGACAGATCAGTCCTGACTAATAAATACACTTGGGAAGCATTTGCAAAGCCTATGTTTCCTCTCTATCTGGTCAGGTACGTAACAGAATAAACGCATCTTACCCATACTGTAAATATTGGTTACAGGGAAGTCTGAAGGGCTTCTGGCAGGACTGAAAGGTTTTGTAGTTTGCAGAGTGTCTTTGTCTTAGCCCTGTCAGAAGCACTCATGCTGCTCCCAGGTTACATTTCTGAATGTTGTTTTCTTTCCTCTGTTTTTGGAGAAAAGGCTTTTCGACAGAAATACCTTATTTTAATTTTTTCCCTGCGGAGGAAAACTGATTATAGCAGCACCAGAGGCAACTAAAACAAAGTATGTCACCATCTATGCTATAAGTGCACACTAGTTATCTGCTTCAGGCACCAACTAGGTTTCTAAAGCCATTGCCATTCCTAGGATTTATTTCATTATGTCTTTGGACATAGCTTTGCATATTGAAAGTGATTGCCCAGGAAGTGCTTCGGCTCAGAGTTAAGAGGAAAAAACCTGACTTCCAGTTTCTTCTGCAGGAATTTTCCACGTCTTTTGCGTGGAGATCTTCTCCAGGTTAAACTTGGAGTTCCTTGGCAATCAAATAACATCCCAGAGCAGCTTCTTGGGCACAGGATTGTCCGTGTGACAGCTGTGTGGCCAAGGATCACACATTCAGAAGATGAAGCAAAAGAGCTCTTTTTTTGCATGGGTAGAAGAATGGGAGAGAATCCAAGAAACCAAGCTGGAAATGAAAGACCATTTAAGCTTTGCTGTCCCTGGGACTAGAGTGGGTGTTTCTATGGCTGTAGAGCTTGATGCTAGTTTGGCCAAATGTGCTGGGAGGCAGAATGATCCCGCAGGGAGTCCCGCACACCCTTGGAGGAGGTGTGTCACTGTCACCCAAGCTCTGCAGGACACCTTTATCCCATACAGCCAGGGGAGACTCGGTGTCTGTGGGCTTCAGTCATGGAGAAAAAGAGAGTTTTTCTTTGCCCTTCTCAGCATTGCTCCCCTCGTGGAGGAAACCATCATTTTACTTTGGTCTGATGCTGTCCTGCCTTGAAGGGATCCCTGTGTGCTGACTCCTGCCGTGCTGTGTGTTGATATTTCATGAGATCCACGGCTTATTCCATAAAGCAAGTGTTACATCTGGCTAGGCTGCCTGCCACCAGGTAAATTATCCTTGTTACAAGCTGGTAAGTACTTCAGCCCCACAGGAAAGGAGGTGGTGGTTTGTGTGAAGGAGGCTGTAACAGATGCAGCATGTGGCAGATTTGTTATTTAAGCGACATGCTTAACCCCAAAAGCAAATTCCTTTACATTTGCTTCAATTTCTGGGAAATACTGCCAGTTTGCAGTTTGCTGCATGACTGATGCTTGGCTTTACCCTTCATTTTATCATTTCTGTGCGCAGAAAGAGGAGCATAACTTGAGCCTCCTTTTCTATACACTGAAAGCTGCTGACCCAGGCTTCACAAGTCAAGTTGGAGAGACTGTGTCCAAAGGCTTTGATTTCTGTTTATTCTTGTGTCCCACTGAGAAATGATTATAAGGGCCTTTTTCCAGCTTCCTTAAATTGTGGTGGTTCTTTATTTCTGAGGGAAAAAAACCACAGAAGAACAAATAATATCACAGCGCTGTTTGTCCCATAAGTATTATAGTGTAAACACGGGGATGTTAAATAAGCTTGGAGCCAGCTGTGCTGTTCCTTTACATTCTACTGAAGTATTTCTCTCAAGTCAACAACGCACAGACTGAAGTCTCTGGTCTTCCAGGCACTGAATAAAGATGGGAAGAGACTTCCCGTAGAAGTGTATCAGTTCAGAGCAGTAGCGTATTAACATTCCTGAATCCCTAGCATCCTGGTGCTGTGCCCAAAGTGTTTCAAGCATAACTCTGCTTCAAGTGTTTGTGAGACATCCATGGAAGCGTGACCCATGACATTGCTGCCAATCCAGCACTTATTTCAGCCCAGAAGATTTTGCAGGCTCCATACTGCTATCTTGTAGAGGTTTTTTTAGGTTTTATTTGCCGAGCACAGCTTGATATGTTTTACTGAATGCCCCTGACCAACAGAAGGTGTTTTAAAATCTGGAGAGTGTCATTTTTCAGTAGATTATTGTTCCAAGCCTTTCCTGTCTGCGGAGGGATGTTTGCATTGACGCTTCCCCACCGAGTCAAGAATGACAGAAAAGCAAAGGGCTGTTTTGGCCTGGCTTTGACAGCGAGACTTGGCACCCACTTACGTAAGGGAGCCTTTGCTTATGCAAACTGTGTCTCCTTGAGGCACTGCTGGCACCATCACCCACCTGTCCTGGATGCAGCCTGACTTTGCAGCGCACGCAGAAGGTTTTATGCGAAGAAACGCCGGTGGAGAGGCAGGAGAGCTTTGTCAGGTCCATGAGGAGGAGCTGTGGTTGCCAACTGCCAGGAGAGCTCCCACAGCCCTCCCTGAGTCCACACTGAGCACGGAGGGCTGTTTGGGCAGCAGCTCCTCCTGTGGGAGTGTCCCAGGCCTCCTTGGCTGTGTGTGCTCTGTGGCAGCGCAGGGATCTCTGGGTCAGCATCCGTCTCTGCTTCCTGGGCATACCAGCATGGCAGCAAGGCAGAGGCCAGGTAAAGGGGTGTTGCTTCCACATCCTAAGCACAATCCCACCCCCTACAAAGTGGCCCTCAGCATCTCTACAAAACATTTCTGTTTCTCAGGAATCACTGGAAGAAAGTCGTGGGCTCTCTTAACCCATACTTGAGCTAGGCACAGTTTTCCACAGGTTCTCCTGCTGGGACACAACAGTGAGATATCAATAATACTGCTAAAGCTAAGCCATCTTGATCTTCCTCTTTTCTGTCAGCAAAAGCTTTTTTGTTTAATTTAAAATATTTTTTTTCCTGATAAAGAATCCATATGAATTTATTAATCATCCTACTAGTATTGCAGATCTATAGGAATTAGATGTTTAATAGCTTGTCCAAGTAGTTTTCAGGAACCTAAATGCTATCAACTAGCCTGCAAGCCCTGTTCTATGTAAATGGGCTACTTGTTAACCTCCTCTCGTCTTCCAGGGACAAGACCTGAGGGAAGGCTGGATATCAGGAAAAGGTTCTTCCCCCAGAGGGTGCTGGGCACTGCCCAGGCCCCCCCGGGGAATGGGCACGGCCCCGAGGCTGCCAGAGCTCCAGGAGTGTTTGGACACCGCTGCCAGGGATGCCCAGGGTGGGATTGTTGGGGTGTCTGTGCAGGGGCCAGGAGTTGGACGGGATGACTGATCCCTATGAATCCCTTCCCATTCAGGATATTCCATGCTTCTAAAAATAGCTGCAGCTGCACCTCATATTTCAGAGTATCCAGGGAGCTGATGCCTTTTCCATTTCATTCCCTCCTTTCTCAGATGCTCCCACTGAGACCCCGGATCGCCGCCTGCAGCAGACCTGACTGAATTAATGATGCTCTGACTCCTGCTCAGCTCCATGCTGGATGTTGTGTTTGTGGCACCTGACAGACAGAATTTGTTGCCTGATGCCTCATTAGTCATTCTTTGCACCCCCACCTGGCTACAAGTTTCTCATTTATCTCGTCTGTCCTTCGAGCTCTCAATGCCAAACTAGAACGGCTCTGCTCATCTTTTTCATTGCTTTTTTCCCCCCTCTTTCTCACTGCTCTAGTCATCTCAGCAAGTGTCTTACTATTGTTCACTGCCCTCTTGACCCACATTTCATACCCTTAAGCTACCCTCACATTTATCTTTCCGTGCTATCTGGAAACTTGCTTTCTTTCCAAGCTTCCCCCTTCTGCTGGGGTGCCTGGATGGTCTGTGAAGAGCCATCTATGCCTTTCTCTGCTCTAATCCAGGTACCAACTGATCCTCTCAATTCCACCAGACCAATTCCATTTACCACTAAAAATTTGGGTAAATTCTGAAGCAAAGTCTTGTGAGCCCTGTGCCAACGTCCACCCAGCATAGAATCATAGACACACAGAGTATCCTGAGCTGGAAGGGACCCACAGGGATCATCCAGTCCAACCCCTGGCCCTGCACACACACCCCAACAATCCCACCCTGTGCATTCCTGGGAGCGTTGTCCAGACGCTCCTGGAGCTCTGGCAGCCTTGGGGCCGTGCCCATTCCCTGGGGAGCCTGGGCAGTGCCCCAGCACCCTCTGGGGGAAGAACCTTTTCCTGATCTCCAGCCTGACCTTCCTCCTGACACAGCTCCGGCCATTTCCGTGCGTCCTGTCTCTTGTCACAGGGAGCAGAGATCAAAAGGCTCTCTCTCCTGGAAAGCGCTGCCTTCATGGGGCAGAGTGGCTGTCACCCCCTTTTCCATAATCCCAAACACCCCCATTAACATCCGCTGTGGATGTTCTCTGGATAAATCCGCCAGCAGAGCTGGCTGGAGCTGCCGGCTATGTCTGCACCAGAGGGCGCTTGGAGACTGCCAAGCCGGAGTCTTCCTCCTCTGAGAATGCTGGAGCTTTGCAGAACTCCACTTACACGCCTATCCTGCTTCTCCTAAATAAAAGAAGGGGGAAAAACCCTGTCAGCAGAAACACCTGCCATGGCACTTCTTCCTACCTGAAGGAAATGGTATTACTTAAACCTTCCTGGAGAAGGGCTTTGGACAAGGGAATGTAGTGACAGGACGAGGGGAATGGTTTCAAGCTGACAGAGGGCAGGGTTAGATGGGATATTGGGAAGGAATTGTTCCTTGTGAGGGTGGTGAGGCCCTGGCACAGGTTGCCCAGAAAAGCTGTGGCTGCCCCATAATACATAAATAATACAGTATTGTACAAAAGAAGTGGCCAAGAGAGATGAGAAATACTTGTTGTGCCTAAAAATATGTTACATTCTGCAGGAAATTGTAGAGCAAAAAAAGAAACTGGTCATTCTCCCAGGAAAATCTGATTTACTGAAAAAAATCAAAATTGAAAATAGAAGAGTATTAAATCACTTGGAGTCCAGCATTTAAAAATACATTGCTTATTTTCCTGAGAGGCAGGTTGCTGCTAGTCAGGCATTTATAATAATCCTTAGGAAGGGATGGGCTGAGCTGGTGCCCCGACCAAGGTATTGCTAAATCAAAATTATCCAAACAGTAATTCTGATTATGGGCAAAATGGGTTTAGAAATGAGAGAGTGTGATAGATGAGAAAGTGCTTAGGAGAGAACTAATGAGTTGTAGATATCAAGGGAAGCATCAGGGGGAAAGGAGGTGACTTACGAACTTGTTCAAGGATTGATGTTGGGTCTGGTATGGTTCGTGTTCTAATTGATAGTGTTGGACTAAACCTAAGCACAGAGTCAATGAAGTGGCAAGGCAGCAAAAAATATGGAAAAATACGGAACTTCTGTGTTGTAAAGGTTGGGTTCCAGATTAGGACAAATGGAAACCAGGCTTTGAACGTATTGGCCATGCTCAGCAAAGGGCCACCACATAACAAGGCTGTGAGAGGACAATTCCATGACCTCTCAGGCAAAACATTCCCAGCAGAGCTGTGTAGCCCGGCAGGTCCCAGAACTGAACAAGGCACCTGCCAGCCTTGGGCACCCAGGGTCTATCAGCCAGGCTGGGGCATGGCGGGTCCCCCAAGAAGAGAGGTGTGCAGGACCTGCTGTGGAGTCAGAGAGCATGGCCAGGACTTTACACAGGTATCTGCTCATGCTCAAAGGTTTCTTCCCACCATGTCAAACTCAGTTCTCATGGAAGTGGAGGCACAGGCGTGGGATAACACCACAGTGAGGAACACCAGTTCAGCCAAGGCTCAGCCGGTCCCTCAGCCATTAGAGGGTTACACACACACAGACCCTTTTCACCACGCTGGGAGTGAGGGAGAACCACTGCAAGCTGCCTCACACAGCAGTGGAGGTTGTGTTGGGGTTACACGGTAGTTCTACTGGGAAGGGGAACATCTGGCTTAGATGAATAATCAGGTGAGTGATTTCCCCTCTTGTCTTGTATGTTGTCTTGTCCTGTTGAAGCTCTACGTGAATGGCAAAGGTTTGCTGGGAGAGCTGGGTCAGGAGAGTATCTGCATCCAGGAATTTGGTTTCAAGACTACCATGAGAAATACAGGCTGGGATCAGAGCTGGCTGGAAACAGATTTAAAGTGTGTCTTTTTAAACTCAGCTATTAAAATGTGTTGTCAAAGTAATGCATTCAGTTAGAAGAGTATTGGCAGAGCAAAGGGAATTTACACAGCAGCACAAAAAAGTCAAAACCTCTGGATGGTAATTTCCCTAACTCAGACTAATTCACATCTATCTTGTTCCCCAGCAGCATCTTTAATTGCTGGAGCCTCACAAAAAGCCTGTGTGAGGAAAGGAAGATAGTAATTAGCCAAGCTTTTTTCTCGCCATTGTTGTGAGCCTGCAGGGACTGGTCTCTCCAGTATTTGTTACCTGGTTGAATCATTTTGTTGTAGTCGGTTGGTAGAAGGGAGAGCTGGGATGGAGGAAGGGTGTTGTGTTGTGCAGGATATCTCTAGTGTACTTTAGAGACGTGAATTTTGTGGGCACGTGTCAAAGAAATTCCGCAAAATCACAGCTTTTTAGAACTATGAAAGAAAAATCCTGATGTTAATGTAGGCCAGCTTGGGCTTTAAACTGAAAAATGGCTTTAAACTGAAGGAGAGCAGATTTAGATGAGATGTTAGGAAGAACTGTTCCCCTGTGAGGGTGGTGAGGCCCTGTGCACAGGGTGCCCAGAGAAGCTGTGGCTGCCCCTGGATCCCTGGAAGTGTCCAAGGCCAGGTTGGATAGAGCTTGGAGCAACCTGAGATAGTGGAAAGTGTCCCTGCCCATGGCAGGGGTGGAATGAGATGAGCTTTAAAGTCCCTCCCAACCCAAACCATTCTGGGGTTGTGTTATTCTAGGAAAAATGCTGAGAAGACCTGAAACTGAACAAATCCAGCAGAAAAGCAGAGTGGAGCAGTGGGTGGAGTCCTTCTCGGTTGCTGCCCCTCTACACCTGCAGCACCCCGGGAGGGTTTGGTACGGCCTGAGCAGCCAAGCAGCTTTGAAGTGCTGGTTTTCATCCTTGGAGTCCTGCCACAGACACAGACTTCCCATAACAGAACCATGGAATCATTTACTTTGGAAAATCCCTCTAAGGTCACTGAAATCAACCATCCCCCCACCACTGGCAAGGCCAGCACTAATCCACATCCCCAAGTGCCACGTCTACAGGTCTTCTAGATCCCTGCAGGGATGGGGACTCCACCCCTGCTCTGGGCAGTTGTGCCAGGCTGGACAACCATTTGGATGAAGAAATTTTTCCTAATATCCAATCTAAACCTCCCCTGCTCCCCTGTGGTGGCTGTAAGAGCCTTGTCTCCCCAAGCAAGGTCCTCCTCAGGTTTGGTATCACAGTACAAGAGGGAATTTGGGTCTGTTATGGGAAGCTTCAGGGTTGCAAAGTCTGGTACTAGGAGATCCCAGAATTCAGGCTGCTTGTGCATCCTGAACTTGGTCTTCTTGTGGATAAGTGTTAAAAAGTCCTTTGTTACAGTTTTCAATACTTATTTTTCCATTTGGTAAATGTGGAGTCACTCAAAAGTCTTTCTTCTCCTTCTTATCAGCATGTAACTTTATAAGTTATTAATCAAAGGGTGTCTGGATGTGGCACTGAATACAGAAGTCCTGCCTTTGGGACGTTTCACCAGAATCTCAAACAAAGCACAAATATTAGTGAGTTGCCAGCTCTGTAATCCTGTGTAATTAGATGAGGAAATTAGACAGGGATGATGCTGCTTCCTTTTGCAGCCAGAGATCTGAGGATCAGAGATTAAGACTGTAAGTGTCTACTAATTTCCAGTGTTCAGTTTCAGATAATGAGAGCTTAACTTTTAAATTTCATTTAATTTAATTGCTCATGCCTCGCAATTCTACTGCCCTTCACTGGTTCAACCTGCTGTGGAAGCAATAGCTAAACCATAAAGTCTTCACACCTTGAAGAAAACTTCACTTTAGGAGGCTGAAATGGCATCTAAGGAGGAGAAGGGACCTCGTCAGGGATACGGCATGATCCTGAGGGTTCTCAAGTCCCCCTGGAAATAAACTCATCACATCGATAAAGCTCTGCACCTCCTTGTTTGTTTTAATTTCATCTCAGAGATAAATGTTGTGCAATAAGCAATGTTAAGACAGCTACAAGTGTCAGTCTTCTGGCCAGGGCTCAGCACAGCTCCCGATACTTGGTGTTCCTGGGATGGGGAGTTAGGCTCCGGCTGAATGTTGCGTCTCTCAGCACTTGGCCCTTGAGCCCAGCAAACTGGCAAAAACATCTATTTTTTTTCCTTGGATTGTTTTTCCAATATATTAAAATCTTAGTGGGTTTTCTGTTGGATTTACTGCGCCCTTCCCAGAGAGTGGCTGCTCTGGGATTAGTGTGCAGTTTTAGAATCACAAGATCACAGAATGGTTTTGGTGGGAAGGGACCTTTAAAGGTCACCCAGCCCAACCCCCTGCCATGAGCAGGGACATCTTCCACTGTAACTTCATACATCGCCGATTGGATTTGAGTTCTGAGCCCTGGTCTCCCCCTTGTTGGTGTTGTGCACTGCTGTGATACGCATCTAGACACACATAAACCCTGCTCTTCAATACATCCCACAGCAGCAAGCTGCTCCTCTTTGCCCAGAGTCTCCAGATGGTGCTGAAATCCTCAGAGCTTTGGGGCTTTATTTGTTTGTTTATTTTTAGATAACTTCCCACACTTGGGCCCTCATCAGGATGCCTGAGCCTTTCCATTCAACGAAACAATGTCACTTTTAGTTCATTTTGTCCTCACTGCCGGCCCCCTTCCCAAGCAGGTCTGCGATGAATTGTTGTGCTTTATTATTAGTGTTGGTGTTGAAGTTCAGTTTCTGAGTCTCTTGTTGTTTTTTCCCTTCCCAAAATAAATTTGCAATTACCCCTGTGTTGTGATGTCAGTGATTTGCTTACCTCCACACTGGATCTGGACTAAGTTTTCCAAGGAGGCTTGGCTATTAAAAAGCAAAACAGAGACCCACTGATCTCATGTGCTGAGCCCCAGCCCCACTGCCGGTGTCTTTGTGGGGGTAACACCACGTCCACCCTCACTGCTTCTGTGCTTTTGGGGAATCAGCTCTCAAAATCAGCATTTGGCAAACATACAACTTTAACCAAGGGTTTTTCATGGGGGGGGACAGGTTGAGTACCTCCAAGGACGGCAAAATTAGCAGCCCTATAGAAGAGCAGCTCAATTGTGCCTTCTGCAGTTCTTCCTGAGGGGCAGCTCCTCCCGAGGGACAGCTCCGATCTCTGCTCCCTGTGACCAGTGACTGGACCCAGGGAAGGGCTGGAGCTGTACCAGGGGAGAGTCAGGCTGGCTATCAGGAAAAGATTCTTCCCTCAGGGAGTGATGGGGCACTGAACAGGCTCCCCAGGGCAGACTCTACCATGGCCAGCAGCTCCCTCCATCCCACCTCATCCTGGCAGGGAACCAGGAGTTCTCTTTCCCTACCTTTGGTTTTGGAGCGAGTGCTGCAGCTCCTCAGTTGGTCAGGCTATATTTAGCTGCCGTGTAGTGGCATTTCCAGCTTTCTATTTTTGTAAATCCTCATTTCCCAGGAAAGAGGCTGAGCCCCGGGGGGCAGGAGCTGTATTTCTGCTGTGTGACTGCACCTGTGCTGGTGCCAGAGCTGGTCCAGGCAATGCCTACAGCTCTGCCAGTGGGATCTGATGCACAGCCCACTCCTCTTCCCTAGAGCACATCCCACGGCCGTTTCTCCTTCCCTTAGAGTGCCTGCAAAGGTTTTTCCCCTCCTTGCCCACATCTCCCCATTGCAATCACTCGTGCAACAGTTTTCTTTCTCCTTGGCATCCTCCCTGCTGCATCCGTGGTCAAGCCAGGGCACTTTAGGGCTTCAGGCTGGGTCACACTGCGTTGCTTTCTGCCCACATGGGGTTGCATAGAGGTAGATGCATAAATATAGTATATAAATAGCATGATAGATGGTATATAAGAAGCATAGCAAGGTGGCAGGAAAATAACAGCGAATTAATCCAGCGTGGGAACATCTGTACAAAAAGCTCTTTGAGTTCTTTTCTTGGTGGACCAAGAGTTTTAGGCTGTACAGGGTTATTCCTTAGACACCTTAAAAACCATCTGCTGGCAGCGGTGTCCCCTGAAAAGACCATGACTGGTCATGGTGGCTCTGGGACCATGGATGTGAGATCCAGAGGGATTGGGATAACTTCCCCAGGGAAGCATGGAGGCACTGGGCACCTTCCCAGCTCTCTGTGCTGGCACTTTTGCAGCTTCCTCCCCAGGCAGTGACTCCAGCAGCAGACATTTACTGGGTTTTCTTTAGTGTGAAGAGCCCTTTCACAACCAGGTGATATGTCAGCCCAATACAGCCCTGAAATGCATCACAACATGCTTGGCTGGTCCTTCAGGCTGGGAAAGGGACCTAAATCTCCCATTTCTTTCCATGACTTTGAAGCAAAGCTTTTCGAAGGCTTTGCTGTGAGAGGTATCAGGGTGGACCCAGACCCTGTGGAGCTCCCACAAAAGCAAGAGAGGAAAGGGAGAAAAGTGATGTTCAAAACACAAACACTCTTTCTGGGGTCCAACGGGGTCCTTGTGGGGTTTCTTCCTAGTGCAGCAGCTCCTTGGCCTGAGAATAACCTCATATGTCTTTGAACTTGTGATCAGTGGGCTCTGGCCAGATATGCAGAGTACCCAGGAGAGCCTCTCATTAGTGCTGAAGGTAAACCTGGGTTTCCCTTTCTCAGTGCTCAACAGGCAGCAGCTTCCTGAAAGAGCATCTCAGGCTAAACCTATTCTTCCAGGCTGGGCCAGCATTCCCGCGCAGTCAGAGGTATTCCTAAATGCTCCTATATATTAGATATGCCAGTGTAAGCCATGGAATTGAAGAAAGAGGGGAAGACTTTGGGTTGGTGACTTGGGTTGGTCATCCAGGCCCTGCAATTGCACAAAAAGAGGCCAACCACCTACTTTGGGCCACTCAAAGCCCGCTGTCACCCAAACACTTTGAGCCATCCAAAACCCCTCGTCACCCAACATTTTGGTTTTTTCTGAATACCTGAAGAGGCTGTACCTCAGACTGTGATTGAAAAGGCTGTCACAGCTTATCAGCATGGGGACAGAGTTTGGAGGGGGCGTTATTGCCACAAGGAAAGAAAATTGAATGCAGGGCAGGTTTTTCTCACTGCCTGCGGGGTTTTTTTCAGCTGGAGTGCTGGGTCTCAGCAGGGCAGGGTAATTCAGGCCTACAATGAGTAACTCACCCAAAGTCTGGAATGCAGAGGTGCTGTTGGGCTCGGGCTTGAGAACTGGAGGAACCTGACGCTGAAAATACAGCTCAGTGACTACTCCAAGCCCTCTTGGGCTGATGGGGACAGCACACCATGACAAGCCACCACCTGATGCTCATTATTGCCCAGACAAACCAAAGGGCAGAAGCCACTGAGCTGGATTGGGGAACACAGGTCTGTTTTCAAAAGCTCATTTGTTCTTTGTACCTGCCAGTGTCAAATCATCCACACAGACAGCGCACAAAAGATGAGCCATTTAACCCAGCTCTCTCCTGAGGCTGTGTTTAGTTTTTATGCTGTTTTCACATGGGGAGGTGCTCAGGAGGCCCAGCAGTTTGCTTGTTGAGTTTGTAGTCATTTCAGAAGCTGCACATTCCCTCTTGTAAACTGATTTACCTGCTGTGAAAAATGGACGTGGGGAGGAGCGAGCAAATTCTGCCCTGGATTTTTCCTTCTTCCTTGCAATAAACTGTACATTCTCCTTCCAAACGGATGTGTTATGATATCCTTTTCAATTGTACTCTGAGGTCAGTGCTCCATGGTGTACACGCGCTTGAGGTATTCCTGAATTCCATCTCTCATTTGCTTTGATACTTTTTTCCTTCCTAAATTATACTGTGGGTTTATGACACAGTGGGCTGAAGAATGGTTCCAATATGGGGATAGAGCAGATAGAAGTGTAGTTACCTTATTCTCTGCTTGTAATAAAAAACTGAGCCCATAAATGATAATATTTATTATATAAACCAACCCAATAAGTTATTGTTGTTTCCTGGCCCCACCACAAACTCTACTTGTCCACCTCTCCATCACTCACAAGCACCTGAGCTGGGAGAAGTTGTTCCTTGTCAAGCCCAGTGAGCAAAACACGGAAAAGTCAGAAACCACCTCAGTATTTAAAAATGGAGAGTCCATTGTACCTTCCTCTGCCCAGATAAATTTCTTTCAGCCCCTCTGCTTCTCCTCAGACAACATTTCTTCTGATGTTATTCCAGGGCTGATACCAGGCTCCTTTGATGCGCTGAAATTCCCCAAAGAACAATACCCAACACTTATCTGCATGTATATATTCGTTCTCTCTGCCTCCAAAGAATACTTTCCTATGATCTTCCAATGTTTATTTAGGTCATTTTTGTCTCGATCCAATTTTCTCTTTGGAGAAGAAAGCCTGCATATGTTTCTTCAGATGTCACTCTTACTCTGTACAGTCACCATAAATATGCAGCTATGAAGTCTTTCCTCTGTGTAAACATTGAAATATAGAGAAACTATCCCAGTTATCTCCAAGATTTACCCTTGGGGTACCCCTTCCCCTTGAAGTCTGTATAAGCTTTAGTGTTCACTTCAATTAGAAGCATTAACCCAACACCAAGGCAATTTCCAAAGCCTCCACCCAAGTTTCCACTACCAGAGTTTGCTTCTCCCAAAGCTCCCAAGACATATTCTGCACATTTCGTGCTAGTGCAGCAATTCACTGTGTCCATTGGAACTTAAAAGACACTTTTTACAGATCTGATTTCAGCAAATTTCTGGATATGAAACTGTTTGAGAGCAGGAGTGGCCCCAGTCAGGAGGCAGCCATGTCCTGCCTCTCCCTGGGTAAGGTGCCTTGGTGACCAGCTGTCCTGCTACAACCAGCCACCACAAGACCACAAAAGAGGAAAACAAGGCTGGTTTTGTGTCTAGTTATCAGACAGTGAAAGATATTTCAAGACTGCCAAGCCAGCATTAGAGGGATTTGCTGAATTTCTGCTGGTTTTCTGCAATTCGCCATGGCCCAGGTATCACTGGCACACACAGAACCAGTTTGTACTGCAGTGAAAGAGCCTCCAGCAACACCCAGCTCAGCAGGAGCAGGGCTTGCTCCCTGCCGTTCCAGCTCCTGAGGCCACAGGGACTGGAGCAGAACGGTGCTTGAGCCAGCTTTTCCCACGTGGGACAAAGAGGACAAATGAGCATCTGCACCATTCAGCTCTGAGTCTTTGGGAGATGCTAAATGTCTGCCCAGGGCTGCTGGTCTTTTGTAGGCACTAATCTGCTGATATGACAACTGGATCCACTCAGATGGATCCTGGGATAAGCACAAATTTCCATAGCAGGAGACTGCGTGGGCAAAGAACAAAGCCTCTTCCTGCCAGCGGAGCCAGGTGCCAAATTCTGCTCGCTGTAATCTCTCGGTGAAACTACTTATCTGAAAAGGCAGGAGGAAGCTGGCTCCAGTCCTTTGCATAATTAAAGGCCTGGTGCTCTGGGCACGTACCTTTGGAGTAGAAATCTTATTCTCCCACTTTTCAGCTCCCAAGGAAACATGGTTTAGCTAGAGTGACTTGGAGATGTGTAGGATCAGGATCTGTATCCCTTGCTTGCCATCTGATGGGTCCAGAGCCAGCTCCAAGCCAGGTGGGAGCTCACTTGATATTTCAGCCATGGGTATGAGCCTGTGAGATGAGTATTTACATCTCATCACATGATTTAAAAGCTGCTTTAAGGTTTGGGAATAAGTAGTTCTGTTTTCATATATACATATCCGTGTGTGGGTGTGCATAAAAACACA
The DNA here is from genome assembly GCA_013397725.1 of Rhagologus leucostigma. Classification (NCBI taxonomy): domain Eukaryota; kingdom Metazoa; phylum Chordata; class Aves; order Passeriformes; genus Rhagologus; species Rhagologus leucostigma. Next base: position 260,898 of record VZTD01001446.1, on the reverse strand, counting down.
TAGGTGTAGGTGAGAGAGGGGGCTATTTATATCAAAAGCAAATTTGATAAGGAAAAAAAGTATTTTTGAGTGTCTGCGGATGTGTCACTATGGCCTCTCAGTGTCTTGTCCACTGGAAGTTTTTTCTGACAGATTTTACTAAGAAGTTTGTTTTTTGCACTAAGAGAAAAGCATTTATTTAACCAAGCTCCTGGCAAAGAATAAAGGTTGGACTGTCCTACTTACATCAAATAATTTGGGTTTAAAGGTTTTTTTATTTCTCTGGTGGACATGAGTGGTCAAGTTTAATAATCTTTTTAACCTCCATTTGTAACTTGTTACAGCAAGGTGAGCAAAGGTCTTTTTGTACTCCCATGGAGAGCAAGACAAACTCTTTAAGGAAAAATATCCCATTGCTCTGTTATGGCTCTGCTTTCTGCTCCAGCAGCTGCACGACACGGCCTCCTGGCTTGTTCCTCACCAGTAGTTTTACTACTCATGGTCCCTGTTTTTTGCATGGCTGTGAGGGACATCCCTGTGCTTTTCACCCACTTTCCTTAGTTTTTTGCCTGGAAGCTTTGCCAAGAGTAGTTCCTTACAACACCTGCCTAGGAGCAGGCTGCATTACCATAAGGCTGGGATGGGAAACGCATAATCAAATATAGTGCCAAATTATGGAGGGGAGCTTTTGAAAAGAGAGAATCACAGGATCCCAGGAGGGTTTAGGCTGGAAGGGACCTTAAAGATCATCCAATTCCACGTACCCTGCCATGGGACACTTCCTACTAGACTTCCAGCACAGAGCTTTTCCACAAGAGATGGAATTCCACCCAGTGAGGTGAGGACCAGCATCTTCATGGCTCACCTGTGATCCTGCCCCTATGAGTGCTAAAACTCGTGCTGTTTTAATGTCCTCAAAATGCCAGACCAGCTGTAAATCTGGTGGATGACCTTATCCAAAGCAGCAAATCTGGATGTGTTCTGGCTCTGGCTGGAGCAGGGTGAAGGCCTGACCCAGCTGAGCCAGCGCTGCTGAGGGGAGCTGGGCCAACACTTGGGCTCTTTCACATGACTCTGAGCTCCATGAGGAGCTCCCTGGGAAGTGGATTTGGAGGTCTCTGGAAAGACAGATATTCCTGAGCTGCTTCCCAGCTGCTGGTGGTTAAAGGCTCATGCTGCTGAGGAACAGCCGTCGCACACTTACGCCGGCAGACAACCTATTTTTGCATGACTAACCCTGAAACTCTGGATGGGATTGAAAGTCTGGCAATAAGAAGGTTGTGTTCTGCATGCAAATGCAGTTATAATTTTGCTGCTGGGTTGTTTATATTCAGGCACTGCTGCTTAAGGACATAGCTGTAGAATCAATAATGTTAAGAAAGCAGCAAATTAACCAACAACTCATTTATAATGTCAATTCTGTCTGGAAAAGTGACTATTACTGCTGGTGCTGGAACAAGCCTGATTGTTCAAGTGGGTTGAAATGCATCTTCTGTGTCCTTTGCTGGTACAAAGGTGGCACCTCAACTGACAATTGATTTCATTCTAGACAAGCTTGTCTTATAACTGGGGGCTCATCTTTGGACTCTGTAGGTGGATTTGGGTCTTCATCTGCATTTAAAATTATGTTCATGAACAGAGATTGCTTTGCAACAAACTGATTTAAGGTCCAGCATGACTGATGTAGTCAGTACACCAGCTTGAGGTGGGGTGAGGTGAACCCTTGGCAGAGATGGGTGGTGCTGGTCCTTCCCTTGGTCACTCCCTGCTCTGTTGTGCTGATATTTTGCAGGCAGTAAACACAAATACTTGCAGGGTTACTCTTTCCACTGACATGTGCCTCTCAGGTGCTCAACCAAAGTCCTAATCCCAAATCCCTGTTACAGCAGAGGAAATCTGCTCCTCAATACTCTCCTCCTTAAACCTGGCTGCCTCTGTGATGCCTTGTAAGGTTTTATCCCCCAGGTCTAGGAGACACCTCTGACACATGTAGTGGATCTGCTCTGATCTCACAATAAATCCACTGCCTTGAGCAGGACTGTTTTCCAAGATGGGGTTTTCACATTTCAGTATTGATGCTCTCAGCATGGATTTCTAAAACCAATTTTTTTAGAGTTCATCCAAGATAAATAGAAGAAAAAGGTAATAGTATAACAAGCTGGCTCCTACTGACTTCAGAGGGAGCCTGGATGCAATCCAACAGTGTTTCAGGCCCACAGAGCACCTTCCCTCTGACTCCAACAGCCTGTGCATGCTTTCCTAATCAATGCACTGTGGTGCATTAATGCACTGGAGCTGCTCATCTCCAGCTGCACAATTTGTGAGCTCCGAGGTCCTGAGCAGAAACTCAGCCCTGGTGACAATCCCGGGATTAGAGCTCCCACTGGCACATGCCTGTCTCAGCTCTGGGATGCCATTGCTGGGTGCTGGTCCTTCAGCAGAAGGAAGCAGCAGGAAGCGCATGGCTCCTGACAGCCCCTCGCAGCCATTGGGATGGGAACAGCTCCAAGAGGGAATACTTAGCAGATGAAAGATGTTTGTTTCCAAAGTCATTGGGCTCGGATAAGCTAATCCTTTTTGTCATCCCTCAGACTCGGAAGTGACTGTGTGATAAGGCCTGACAGGGAAACTGTCAGAACAACAGGGAAGGCAGACCACTGCTGTCAAACACTTGACTTCTCTGTCCCCCTAGGTCTCTATTAATCCATTACTGTGCACTTGGGCCATCAGTCTTTTGATCCAAGAGCTGGACAGGAGTGTCCAGCATGTGAGCAGGTTTGAGTGAAGTCTGTCCCAGGCATTCTCTGTCAGCTCAACAATCCCACATGGAATATGTATCTTCTTGCAGACATCTGCCCACAGTCCTTGCCATGTGCTGGCAGCTGACATGAGCTGCTGTGCATGGGGTACAACTCCCCAGAGGTGGAAGGACAAAACTGGTTTTGCTCCGAGAAAATGGAACAGAGACTTGTCCACACCAACCAGGTAGCAGGTTTCCAGGTCACAACTCCTCCTTTTACTGGTACTGGATTACGGAAAAGTCCACAAATGAAATGCAACCAACAACAAAGATTTTGTGTACCCATCTGCCCAGATGGTTCTACCCATGGAGGTGTTGAAGTTCCTGACAAGTCCCCAGGGCTATTTTACCACCACTTGACCACTGGAGCACAAGTCCAATGAGGGAGCTAGGAAAGGGGCTCAGCCTGGAGAAAAGGAGGCTCAGGGGGGACCTTCTGGCTCTGCACAACTCCCTGACAGGAGGGGGCAGCCAGGGTGGGTTGGGCTCTGCTCCCAGGGAACAGGGACAGGATGAGAGGAAATGGCCTCAAGCTGTGCCAGGGGAGGTTCAGATTGGATATTAGGAAAATTTCTTCACTGAAAGGGCTGTCCAGCCCTGGCATAGCTGCCCAGGGTAGTGGTGGAGTCCCCATCCTTGGAGGGATCTAAAAGCTGTGTAGAAGTGGTACTTGGGGACATGGGTCAGTGGTAGCCTTGGTAGTGCTGGGGGAACAGTTGGAGTTGATCTTAGAGGTCTTTCAAAGCCTAAAAGTTTCTATGATTCCATGACCTTTCAGTCTGAAGTGTTGCTTACCTTGACTCAGGTTTCCGAGGGCTTTCATAATAACCTCATTCTTGGGTATTTACTGTGACTGGGGATCAAAAAAGAGACACATCCCCAAAGCTGTCCACAAAAGCCAGAGCAACACCTACTTTGAATATGTCCCTAAGATATCCCTGTTCTGTGCAGGACAGAGGTTGATGTGACATCCATTCCCACTCAAGAGACATCAGCTTGGACCAAATTTAATCAACTTCTGTAACCTAAGAAATTCATGGGTGAAGGTAGGAGCCTTGGCAGAACAAGCCATCTTACTGCACCTTGCAGAAAGGATGTAAATTTAAGATTTTTGTTATTCCATTCCCTTGTTGTGTCAGGGCAGGGGAGCACACGCACCACTCATCCTTTCTTTGTTCTAGTGGATATTCCAGTAGGAACTCTGACACTCCAGAGCAAGCCACCGTGAAAAATTAAAGGATGTCTTACATCTGACAGCAAAGATATTTATTCCATGCTCTAGACCGATGCACGATGACATGTTAGACAAAGCAGTCCCTGCTGGTTCACCCTCCCCTCAAGATGCCCTGGCTGAAGCCTGTACTTCAGACATGGGAAGACATTCTCTCCACAAGTTTCAAGCACGACAGAGAGGTAGGTCCAGTCTAACAAGCCCTGTAAAAGCTCTGTTGCACCACTGAGAGCTTCCTCCTGCTCTACACCAGCTGTGCAGAAACATCTTCCTAAGAGGTGCATTTTTACTTTGATTTTGTTTTGGTTTAAATAGCCTTTGAGGCCTCAGTTTGCCTCCTGTAAAGTCTGAGCCAAGTACTCCTGCAGCCTCAGTAACCCCACCTACAAAGAAAGAAATATCCTAAACAGCTTCTGTATAGGATGTGAGAGATTCCCAGTTCATGAATAAACAAGGAGAAATAAAACAACCTTACAAAAACCCACTGCTTATATTGAAGCAAAATGTTTCTGTGACTTAAAACCTATTTTTATAGCCTTGAATGGCCTAATGGGGGATTATCTTATTAGCTCTGGTGTTGGGGGATGCACAGGATACCTTACTGGTGACTTTATTTTCAGCTTTTTTGGATGTGGACATTGGCAGCACAGGAATTGGAAGCCAACTTGGCTTTGAAAGAAATCCTGTGTTCTTCATCTCAGCACTTTATCACTACCAAAGATACATTTGAAGAGCCTTGGAAATTTGGAAAGCCAGACTTTGCTCCGCTGAAGCCACACAAGGTCAGAATCAGTGCTGGGGAAATCAAAGGTGCTGATGTGTGCATTTATCGTCATAAGGATGGACACATCCCAAGGCACATGGCATCCAGGTGCAAGGGATCATCTTCATTTCCAAGGGATCATCTTCATTTCTTTGTTCACACAAGCTTCTTTCAGCTCTAAAAAGCTCATCAAAGCCCATGAGATCACGGCTGGAACCTAAACACTAAAAAGCTTTCAGCAGTGATAGCGCTTACAGAATGAGCTTCCAAAGAGCAGGTGGGGAGAATGGAAATGAGACAAGATTTCCTTCTAACCCCTGATGTGATGAACAGCATTACCCTGCAATGTGTCTCTTTTCTGCAGCCTCCAAAGCAGAGCTTGTGGAAGAACAGGGCTGGAAACCATTTATCTGAATTCTCAGCAGCTGCTCTGTTCAGCCACGCTCAAACCTCTCACTTATTCTCTGCAAGTCATCTGTAAACAGCCAGGGAAAGGGCTTTTTGTTCTCACAGAACATTTGGGAAGTGCCTCTGTGTGCTAAGTATCCAGAATTGTGCATGTACAAAAATCTGTTTGTTCTTCCATTGACAGAACCTCCCAAACATCATTCATAAATAGCAGCTGGCATGACTGTGTGCTTTGAGAACTGCTGAAAATGGTTTTTAATAGTTCCTATCTTCATACTTACAGAAAGAAACATTCCAAAAACTAGGAGGAAATCTGTGAAATAAGGGATTTTTTTGGTCCTTTGTACAGCTGCCAGATAGTACGTGCAAAAAAAAAAAAGCAGCATTTGAGGTTCCATGTCAGGGTAATTCAAAGTTCATCTGCTTGTGGGGGCAATTTAACAAATTCGTCAGCTAATGTCCAGATCCAACAGGTCCCCCCATGGCTACACCTTTGTCCACACCTGCCAGTGTTCCTGCTGAATCTGATTTAGCAGCCTGACACAGCAGCCGTGGTGTCCATTCAGAAACTCATGCCTGTTTTTGGAATCCAGTCATGTAGGACGTCCCCTCTGCCTTGCCTGCGTGCGTTGCCAAGGCAATTGCCCGCTGCAATCCCACCGAGATTGCCAGTGGTGCTCCCAGTCCACCATTGCCATGGATCAGCTGAGCGGAGCAGTTTGAGTGATGAAAATGGGTTGTAAAAATCCAGAAATGCTGCGGAACAACAAAAGTCAGCTTATCCATGTTTTTGCCTCATTATTCCCTGCCTATGAGCATAGATTCCCTTCTCCCCAGACTTTAGGGAGTGCTGCTCCACAGCCTCATCTCTTCTCATGCAAATAAGAGCTCCCTGTGCATGAATAAGCAAAGAAGGTTGTGTTTTCCTCCTGCTTTAGAGAATTCAGCCCGTCTGGAAGCAGAAATGACATTACTGAGGTGATGGCACAGGGCAGGAGGAAGGAATAGCAATGGCGACAGAGACGTGTGTGAAAGCTGAAGGAATACATCCAAACTATTTCACAAGCACTTAAAATACTAATTAACAAGTCAAGATGCATCGAGGACAGCAGTTATAATTAAACAAATAATTTGGCTGCTGATGCTGCCAGGCTTGCTGTAGTACAAGCAGCGCCTTTACATGGCACCAGACAAGAAAGCTACATTCATGTCCACTCTCGCTCTCCTTCCGGTTTCATCTAAGCAATGAGAGCAACCGTTCCCTTCCAGTATTTTCCACCTTTTTATGCAAGAAGGAGAAGGGAGAGAAGCTGCAGGTGGGCTTGGGCTGGCATCTGTCTGGGCTCTGCTCCCAGAGCTTGTGTACCCTGAGGTGGCATCAGGATGTGGGGTCACTGCAAACAGGGCAGATGCACTTGAGACACAAATCCTACCTGGCCCCACTGATGCTGTGCTTCCCTCCGAGGTGCCAATCACTGTTGTTCTGCATTTGCCTCTTTCTTATAAAGGAAGTCAGCAAGGATAGCACTTTGCCTTATTTCTGTGCAGAGAACCTCATTTGGTGGCTCCTTCTTCCAATTTCTTTATCCTTGGGCCAGGGATACCCACGGTGCACGTCCCCAGTTGCTTTTCTTTACAGGAGACGATTTATTTGGTAATAAAACCCAGCCATTTGGCACCTCTTGTCGATGGGATGAATCCCTCCTGTCTCCTTTAGTGTGGTGCCACTAATCCATTTCCTTCTCCATGGTTTCCCTCTAAATGCTTCACACAACCTGGTGTCTGCCTCATCAAGTCTGATAAACTTTCCTGAGGGACATTTGAACAACGAACAGGCAGTTTCCAAGAGCTGGTCCTTCCTTCTCCTCACAAAGGTGAGGAAACATGCAGGACACACACTACCCCAGAGCCATCCCTCGCACCTGCACAAGGGAACAAATCCAGAGTTTCTTGAGTTGAGTGAATTTGTGGGAATTTGAGGGTGGCACTTCGATAACTGAACTTGCAGTAGCCACCCGGTTCCAGGAGATGTTGCTGTGCTTTCAGCTAAAGAGCAAGGGGATTGCAAAGAGTTAGGGAAAACATTTTAAGTGCTCTTGGAGCAAGTAGAGTTGGGGACTGTGACAGCATGAGTAAAAGCTGTGTTTGGGGAAGTTCTGCATTTCCCAGGCTGCCGAGTGGAGATGAAGGAGGCATCTAGGAAAAAGCAGATGGGTGTTAACATCCAGGGTTGGGTCCCTGTTTCTGGGCTTCTCTCACACCTCAGATGGTGCTGCTTTTCCATACTTGCTAATCTGATGCCATGCAGGAGGCAGGTCCCTGCCTTAGTAAAAGTCCAGTTCTTCCCAGTTGCCTTTTGACCCACAGCAGGAAAAACATCCCACTGCATGGCCAGTTAAGCACGACTCTCTAGAGAACAAGACAACAAAAGATATAAACACTTCATCTAAGCATTTAGACAAGAGTCTGCATCTTATGATAGCACCAAGGCTGTGAGCAAAGTTGCCAGGAGGGCTGGAGAAGGGCCAGGGCTCAAGTCAGAGAGGATCTGACTGGAGGAAGCACTGATGTGCCCGGAAGTCCTGGTTTAACTGGGTCTGTCCCGGCACGCCAGCAGGATCAGTCAGTGTGGTGCTTTGGGGTTTGCTCGGGGCAGAGGCTTTGCGCTGTCTCCTGTCACCCCTCCCAGGATGCAGCTCTGGGCACAAGCTCGTTCCCAGTGCCCATAGCAGCCAGGACAGACACCTCTTTGCAGAGTCACTCCAGTGCTCGTGGTCACCCTGTGTGACCCAGCCTGAGGGGCCTGTGGCCTGTGTTTGTTTGCAAAGAGCGGCTAGCCTACGAGCAGAAATAAGGACAGCCAGGGAGAACAGGAGCACTAAGGTTGTGTCTGTTCCCTGTGTGCACAGAAGGACCTGCAACATGGCATTGTCAATACTCACACCTGATTGCCAAGGTGTGCTGACAGCCCATCTCGGCTCTGCTGGCAGCCAGGAGCACTGTCGTGACCTCTTTGCTGTTGGCTCACCAAGCTGTGTCCTCCCCATCCACCATCCACTTCTCCTTCCAAGAGGGTGCAGGACATCCCTGCAGATCTCTCACCAGTGAGGAGAACCTTGGAGCTTGGCACTGCTGCAAGCACTGTCTCCAACCCAGACACAGGGTGTCTGTTGGTGAAGCCTTTTCTCTGAGCCATGGCTTCATCCAACAGGAGCTGTGGAAGCCAAAATCCCTGTGAGAGCAATGAAAATGGTGTTTGGGGTAATTAAATTCCTCTGGGTGAGTTGTGCTCCCTGCCCCAAGGAAAATGCCATCTCATCAGAGACAAACACAGATGTTACAGCAAAAACTAAGAGATGATGATAACAGGCAGGGACACAAGGGCTGCTCAGAGGGTTGAGTCAGCATCCGTTGGCCTGCAGCGCAGGGGATGGGAATGCTGAAATAGCTCTTTGTGAAGCCAGCAGCACTCCAGTGCCTAATCCCTGTTAAACTCCACTTCATCTGCTCTGCTCCCAGGTGAGTGCATCCATGCAGGGTTTTCCTAGGTGGAGAGGGATCCAGGCTGTGCAGGTCCTATTCATCCACCCACTTCTGTGAGGAGTTATGCACATGTCCAGGGCCATCCACACACAGCCAAGTACCTGAGGCACACATCGAATGCTGTTGTTCTTAGAAAGGACCTGAGTCTACAACAACTAATGACGAGAAGCCAATAGTGTCTGGACACAAGTCTGGTAACGGCAGTTCTTTGTCATGCTCAAGACGGCTGTGGAGGGGAAGCGATGTGTTAGGAGCACAAGATGCCACTTTGTGCCCAGTGTGATTCCTTACTGCAGATGGGAGACAGTGCCTAAAAAATTCAGGGCGCCTCCATACTTTGCACAGAGCTTTGATGCCGAAATGGAAAGCACTCCTCGAAACAGAGCCATGCTGCTGCTGCCTTCCTGTCCAGCCTTTAACCTTCTAGGTTTTACTAACAATATGTCAAAAATAGACTAGAAATACAACTAGGATATGTCAAAAATAATGGAGAGCAGGGAGAAAACATGCTGATTTTTAAGTATTCTGGTTTTTTGACTGAAGGCAGCTGTGGGCACAAGGGATTGGATGCTGAGCAACACAGAGATTTGAAATCTCCATTTGCTGTCACTTCTGCCCATCCTAATGTCTGCACCTCAGGACATGGACTGGTACAGGAGGAGCAGCTGACTCCAGAAGCATGGCATGAGAAGAATTAATGGAAATATGTTTTTTGTGGTGACCTCTGTATTGGCAAGCTCTGAAATATCAGCTAGAAAAGCACAACATGGAGGTAGTGGTGGGCAAACACTGGGTCAGCCACGACTGCCAGCCTTGAGCAACTGGGGTCCAAGTGGGTATCTGCAGTGGGGAATTCATTTGAAAAACATTTGCTTTCACTAAAGTGTCTCAGAATTAATAACAGCCTCAAGGATGCTGCAGAATTGCAGCTGGGGCTCCAGAGGCTCCTAGTCTGTCCTAGACCAATTAGGTCTACTGAAATAGCTCTGAGCAACCTGATCTAGTGGAAAGTGTTCCTGACCATGGCAGGGGGTTGGAATTAAATGATCTTTAAAGTCCCTTCCAAGCCAAGCCATTGCAGGATTCTATGAAATAGGGCCATGGCAGGGACTGTTTGATCTTTAGTGATGCTGAGGTCTCAGCTTGCACGAAATATCACTTTTCCAAGCAGCACATGAGAGAGCAGGAGCCCCACGTTCACCCCAGAAGGCATCTTTTTCCTTTGTCCACAAACAAATTAAGTTGATCCATGCAAAAGCATGCAGAGGTTTCCAGCTGTGGCTATCCTTGCACCACTGACAGGCAGTGAAGGTCTGAGGAAGAGCTGAGTTTACATCATGACATTTAACATGCATGGCAAAACCAGAAGTTGAGCATCAGCTGTTAAGATTAGATCCCGACGTCAAAGAGTTTGGAATTAGAAGCACAGGCAAAAGGGAAAGAAGCTCTACCTCACAGCAAGCTCCTGTTTCATTCTTGAGATGCTCTAATTGCTACTATTTTTAATTGCATATTTATACCACAGGCTATTTCTTTCTCTTTAATGAGACAGGAGTGAAATCAGCTTATAATATTTCTACATATTTTCATGAAGGTGTTGACGTAACTGCCTGCTCATTTTTACTTTTTTAGGGCTGCAAAAAAAGGAATTGATAAATTTCAAAGGAATGAAAAGTGAGAGTTTCTTCCCAGCTGGGAGATTTCAGTGTGGGTAAGGGAAGGAACCCAGGAAAAGGGGGAAGGGGGGTCCTAGTCTGACGCATGTGAGCCCATGGCCACTTCTCCAAAACAGGCTCCACCTGGCAGGAGAGTTCATTGGGAAACTGTGGCCTTTGACAGAGTTGATGAAACAGCTTCAGGGCAACTCGGCTTTAAAAAATCCTGGTGCTCCCCGGTCAGGGGGTTGGTGAGAAGGCTGGGACCAGTTTTCCTGCATTTGGAAGTTCAAGGAGGAAGGCATGGCAAGAAAGGTGGTATTGCCTCTTTCAGGCTTGCGGGAGCCCTCCTCTGTTGCTAGTCTAGATTTTCACCTCCCAGATGTTCACCTACCAACCTTTGGGGTGGATAAGGTGAGGGGAAGAAAGCAAGGCAGGAGGAAGCACCCTCCATGTCATAACTCTTAGTGAATGCAGGAGTTATGAAAAGGAATGAGGAAAAAACCCCAACCTAATATTTTAGCTTCCAAATTTTAATTTTGTTCAACTAAAAATACAGAAAATTCAAGTTTTTGCTATTTGTGCAAACTGTTGTAAATTTTGTTGAATCTTTTAAAGTTGACCTGTTACACTGGAGATGCCCAATTACATTCAAGAGGGCGAATGGAGAGACAAGGAAGAAACCTATCTGAAGGGATGCTTTAGGGATAAAACACATTCTGGGGGATGGATGGCCTTTTTTGGGAATTGGCTAAGGCAAGAGGATAAAATACCCAGTGTGACCTGTAGAGTGGTAAAGCAAATGAATAAATGCATTTGGGATTATTTGGGGGGCAGGGTTGTGAGTTTGGGGGTTTTGTGTCTGTGGTTTTTTGGGTTTTTTGGGTTTTGTGTGTGTGTGGTTTTGTTTGTTTGTTTGTTTGTGAGGTTGGGGGGGCATTGTTTGGTTTGGGTTTTTTTTAATGCCTTGTAGGATCAGCACTTGAGGAAATAAACCTCAGAGGGGCTATTTGGATACTGTGGAGCAATGCAAAAAGTTTATCTAAGCCTGAAAATCCATTCCTAAAGGAATGGAAGTTCTGGATGACCTGGCAGTGGGCTCACTGCTCATCCTTCCCAAACCACTTTCTTTGAAGTCAGATGCCTCCAGTCACCCTCCTTCCCAAAGCAGGAGCAGCACAGGGCCTGGGGGAATCCCTGAGTACTTTCCCTTGTAAGATCCTCCAGACAGAGCACAAACCACTGACCATTGCTCTGACGCAACGATCCCGGCAGTTTTCCTACACTTTTAGTTGTCCACCCATCCAGGAGTAACACCCCAAACTGGATACAAGAAAATTGAGGGACACTGCATCAGAGCCTGACTACAGACAAGGCAAATGGCATCCACTGCTTTCCCTCATCCATAGATTCACAGAATATCCAGAGTTGGAAGGGGCCCTCAAGGATCATCGAAGTCCAGCTCCCAGCCCTGCACTCTCCTTGAGCAGTGGGCAGCCTGGGACTGAAGGGAAAAGCACTTTTAGGTTGTAAATCAGACTGTCAAGAAACAGCTACAGAAGCTCCCAGCCACAGGAGCCAATTGGAAGTTACAAAGAGCAAACTGAACTTCAGGGTAACAAAAGCTGAACAACAACAAAAAGTGCCCCAAGATATAACAAACCCTACAAGCAAACAGCAAAACCCAAAGGAAACCTCACCCCCAGAAAAGCCTGCCTGTCTAAATAATTCACAAATGGTCAAAAAAACAAAACAGGGAACCACCCACTTCCCCAGACTGCCAGAAATGGAGGGGAAAGACAACAACAACAAAGTCAACAGCCATCCAAACAAACTGCCCAAACCCAGGAACAATAACCCTCTCCCTCCCCAACCTGCGGAAAAGACCCACAGCAGTAATGTTCCCTGCTGAAAAGCCATCCAGAAAAAAAATTTTAGAAAAAGAAAAAAAAAGAACAAAATAAAGACAGAAGCCAAACAATAGTTTGTTGGTTTCTTGGAAATATTTATTAACAATATTCAGAGGAAATGTTCTCAAGGGGAAGTCATGTAACCAAGTACAGAACCCAGGCAGAGATTGGGAAAACAGATGGATCTTGCTCTCCAGAGGGGATTTCTGATGCCTAACAAGTCCGAAGCCATCCGCTCATTCCTACCACGCACATACATCAAGGCTCTGACAAAGAACAACCTCATACCTTACTTACTGACACTCCTGATGAGACATTTTAGCTGGCAAAGCTTTGATTTATCAACTCAAGAGCTGACTGATGCCAGTAGAGTCATCCAGTTTTCAAAGGGTTTTCCAATCCATTTCCTTTTTTCAGCTGAAAATTTCAAATGTTCTTTAACTAAATACCAATAGGATGGTTTGCTGTTAATGGTCCTTGCAAGAGAGAATTTTGCACCAGAGGAGACCATTTTTGCACAGAAAGTAACAGACCACAAGACAGGTATCGATGAGTTTGAATAAAATCAGGCAATAATGATGAATTCTGGTCCATGAAAAGGTATCTCTGTCATTTAGCATCCATTTGAAGAAATTGTAGTTAAGCACTGGGTTCATATGAAGATTTTAGTATTGTGTTGCTTTAATGTTTTGTTTGACCGCAGGTAGGAAATAATTATTCAGAGGATATCACATTAGAGCACCTCTTCATAAAATCCACCTTCCATGTCCCTAATCAATACTGACATTAAAAACCTCACTGGGAGCTTCTGAACAAGCAGGGATCTTACTCCAAATGTCTACTGGGGAAATAATAAACAAACAAACAAATTTCACCTGGAATAAAACGTCAGCCTCAAGGGGCTGCTTGAAGTCTCTATTGACACCCACGCAGTTTCCCATGTATTGGTAATTAATGGTGCTACTCCTAGCCACAGAAGACAATTTATTTGGAGGTCTAATTGGCATCTTTAGCACTTGTTATTGTCTCTTCTCCCTGAATTTTGGCAGCTGAGGTGACAAGTGGCCACCTCCTCTTTTGCATCCTCCTGGGGCTGTTCAGGTGGGACCCCCAGTGTGGTTTCAAACCCGACTGGGGCAGGACAGCATTCCACTGCACAAACACGGGCTGAGCTCTTCCTACAGTGATCTGTGCCCAGCAGATAGAAATAAAGCTGAGGTTGCTTCTGGGTGTCTCCAATTGCTATGCCAGCAATGCCCCAGTAACGAATGCCCAGCATCTGAGGGTGTCCTCCTGCCTCCACTCACAGCAAACACGGGAAACAACTCTTTTTGTAACTGCATCTGAAAACCCTTTGCTGGTTTTCCTTATAATTTGGCTTCAGACAGGCCTCCTTAGGACTGGGGTCCTTGTCCTCCTCAGTGTCCTCCTGCAAGCAGAGCTGCGTTACTGTGAGTCCTGGGACACGTTCTGTTTCCCAGAGTGACAGATCTGCTTACAGAACACCCAAGCTCACGTGACATGGGTTTGGAGACTTGTTTACAGTGAGCAAACCCAGCAGCCTAGGCAGAGCTGTTGGGACATTTATAATTGTGTCACCAGGCTATACGACCCCTGTCCAAGAGCAGGACAGGCTGTCCTCTGCCCTTCCCAGCCTCTTACCCACATCCTTAATTGGAGGGTGATATCACTGCTTTGACCTACTCTTCTTTAGCAAAAGAATAGCATGCTTGCATCTGTCACAAATGCACCGAGGCAAATATTTGATTTGGGACTTTTGGCCTCAAGAAAGTCACATGATCTCTAAGGAAATTTAAATAAATTCCAGGCAAGTCTTCACGCACCCCCACAGGCAGCCAGCCAGTACTCATCAATCTTAGGAGCCATTTAAAAGTTCTGCAAGAATAAAAACCTGAGTTTATGAACATTTTAAATATACTGTAAGTTTTATATCCTGCATTAAGTTTCCAGAAGACGTTCCCAGTATGATAATAATCTTTTATCTCTAAGTAATTCTTATTTTTCATTCACAAGTTACAGTACTATTGAGTCTCTTACAGTGCATTTTTCTTAAGTTCCCCAAGTGTTTAAGCCAGGGAAGAAGGGAAGGTCAAAAGAAACTAAACAACTTACTGAAGGTCTCCAAAAAAAAAGGAGAGGTAAGAAAACCCAGGTGTCTCCACACTGGCTCAGCACTCTTATAAACAGATTCATTTTACCGTCCTTCAAAGGTCAGAGCCAAAAAGACGTTGCAAGGAGACAATAAAAATATATGTACACAGAAAACTTTGCACACCAAACCTAGAGTTATATAGATATTTAAAAAGCCTGAATTAAAGCACTCTCACTTGTTGATCATCAGAGCTCAGAGCTCTTGTGTTTTAGGAAACACAGATCCCTTCTAGGCACCCCCACAAGACTTGGTGTTGTACAAGTGTTGAGAGAAAAAACCCACCCACCTCTTGAGTAGTACCAAAATTATTCTTTTTGGCAAGTTGCATAAAAACAGGTCCTGTTGATGCTCGAGCAGGAAGTCTCAGGCACCAGAGTCAAGCCTTGGCCGGATGGGCCATCAGAAGTGAGCACAGAACCTCAGCACCTCTAAAGCCTTCCAAAGGATTGCCATCTTCCTGAAGAGTTTGTTTTCCTTAAGGATTAAGAAGTTTGACTCCTTTGCTAAGGTAAAATAAACAAATAAAAACGCCCCCAAACCAGAGAACAAAAGCCAAACCCCACCTTTGAGTCAGAAATCTCCTGTAACTCTGCGCTGGAGAGAGCCCAAGGGTCTAAACATCCTTGCTCACCCTGAAGGCCGATACCTGAGGGCACCTGTGAAGCAGCACAGGAGCCTCTGCATGAGGAAAAGCAGAGCACTTTTAAGACTCAGCAGCCAATGACTCAGCTTGCTGTGATAGGGCAGCAGCCAAATCCTCTGATATCCAGCAGTCCAACCTCCACAGCACCAAATGAGAGCTGGGAGAGCTCTCATCCCAGATGGTGCACTTCAGATGTGCCCTCCGCAATCTCCCGAGTTCTCAAAAAGCTCATGCAATTTTATTCTAAGCTTTTTCGCACTTTAGGACCGGCTAACAGAGCATCCATTATTTTACCTCCCTTCCATGTCCTTTCTCTGTCTCCCCTAGACAGGATGGGAACACCTCCCATGCCAGGGAGCATTTCCAGCCACGTTGAACACCCACACTCGGCAGCAATAGGAAGCCACTGCACAAAGTCAGTATGGCTGCTTGAGTCAGAACTTGGCTTTCCAGATGAAAGCTTCCCGTGGGCTCTAATTCCACTCTCCTTGGCCCAGCTCCTTAGAACCTCACAGCCCAGCAAGGCTCAATCCTCCCCAAAAGCTTCAGGAATTTGTGAGAGGAGGAACCTGCTGCCACCGTGAGTTTTTACAAGCCCTGGGCTGCAACGCTCAGGGCAGGTCTGAACAAGGTGGCACAGCTGATCCTCACACCCTGATCCTCTTCCTAAAGCTGTTTCACCACTGAGGAACACCACAGCTGAATGCTGGGAAGGTTTCCCTCTGGGACAAGGTAAAGGCAGCTCCCGGTCTTTGATGACATGACTGTGACAGTGGGTGTTTCAGGTCTCTTGGTGCAGAGGTTTAGTTGTAACTCAGTTTATCGGAGTCAGCTGCCTCCATCCCACCAGGTTCTTCTGGCAGGGACACTCTCCAGGAAGGGACATTCAGTTTGGATGGATAAACAGTCACAGCTGCCAGCAGGAGAGATTAACTGCTGAGGTGAAAAGGTTGTCAGCAAAGCTGTGCTGAATGTTTTCTGTGCAACCTGAGCCTCAACCACTGCCCTACAAGCCCAGGTGAGCACAGGAGGAACCACAGCCCAGGTTGGTTTGGAGATGCACCATTTCCTCACAAATAGGGATTTGGTTTCAAGAGATCAGCTTTGAAATAAAATGCTCAACAGCAAGTGAGATTCATGTTAAAACAGGCGAAGTGTTGGATGTTTAAATCCAGATGTGGCAGCTGATGAACTTGATCCAACATCACATCTTGACAAGTGCTACATACCTTCTTCAGAAGCTGCTTTGCAACCCCGAAGTTTCCACGATTAAGGACATATAAGGGCAGCATTTCACAGAAA
The DNA here is from genome assembly GCA_013397725.1 of Rhagologus leucostigma. Classification (NCBI taxonomy): domain Eukaryota; kingdom Metazoa; phylum Chordata; class Aves; order Passeriformes; genus Rhagologus; species Rhagologus leucostigma. The sequence goes on along the minus strand of VZTD01001446.1, from coordinate 244,491 downwards.
TGGATGAATTTTGAAAGACTTCTTTTGCTTATGTTGTCTTCCAAGGGAGAAGGACACAAGCTGGGTAGCTGTTGGTTTCTGTTATGAAACTTTACTACATCTGAAGTTTTGAGTCCCCTGTGTGTGCTGGCTTTTCCCTACTGCAGCTGATCCAACACCTCAACACCCCAGCAAAACACTGACCCTGGATGCTTGCTGTACTGGCCACCACTCTCCTAGCAGAGCGAAGAGATCAGTCCAGGGAGTCAGATTTGGGAACTGGAGGAGGGAAGAGTGAATGGAAACAGATGCAGCATTATTCACATGGCTAAAATGCACCTGGAAGTTTCCCATGCTTGCCTTCGTTTGTCTATACATACATACATACATATATATATATATATAAATATAAAATAAAGCTTGGCAGCAGTTCAGACCTAAGATTAAAATAATCTCTTTGTGACATCCCAAAGCAAGAGCAGAGGGCACCTCTGTGCTTTGCCAGCTTCTCTGCCCCTGCTGCCAGCACAGACTGTGCAGGCTCCAGCTCCTCCTGGACAAGCAGGAGCCAAGAAAGTTCCTTTTTCATAGCCATTATTTGGAGACATTCATAGAATCAGAGAATCCAGAATAGTTTGGGTTGGAAGGAACCTTAAAGCTCCTTCAATTCCACCCCAATATGGGCAGGGACACCTTCCACTATCCCAGGTTGCTCCAAGCCCTGTCCAGCCTGGCCTTGAACACTTCACGAAGTCCATAGCTTCAAGCTCTTCCCTCAGACGTGCTTTGCTTGGTTGGGAAGGCTTGCTTTGGGAGATTTTAAAAACCAGCCACCAGTTCCTAAGCTCAGGGATGATAACCTGCACTACACACAAGTCCAGATGGAGAAGATCCACCTCAGGTGGTAGCAATAACCTGCAGGAGTGTTCAGTTCATCCCAGAAGAGTTATGAAACATGCATTCAGCTTCTCTAGAGTTGCTATTGCAAGAGAATCTGACTTTTCATTTAGAAATAGATTTATTTCCACAACTATGAGGGCCTGAGTGTTTGAGAACAAGAATTCAACATTCACAAGCCAATAAGCAAATAAAGACCCTGAGGTTTCTTTGTATTTAGAAGCAAAAAAAAAAATTATGACTGAGGCCTGACTTGTAATTTTCAAATTCCTGGAGGCAGCAAACTCAGTATTCTGTAGTCTCTTGTGGATTGGGATGTTCACGAGTTTCTTTGTGTGTAGCTGACAGAAGTTTCACATGAGCCTTTCAACCCCATTGCCGAGCTCCATGGAAATCTGTTCCATTGAATACAGTCCAGGAAAACTGGTCTGTGACTTCCACAGGAGATGCTCATGAATAATACATCTAGCTGTTTACAGCAAATCCAAACCTCTAATGAAAAGCAAAGGCATATTCCCAGTTTGAGCTCCGCTGAGCACCAGATCAGACCCTGGCGACGCAAATCAAGCAGAATGCAGACCTTCAGCCTGCCTTAACCTGGAGCACAAAGCCAAAGGCTTCACTTTAAATGTGCTGCTTCACCTTTTCGAACAGGGATTTATAGATATTGGCTTATACTATTGGATGTTCTCTTCAGCACAATCAGCGCAGAGGGTTTTTTTGTATGCACTGCTGCATAAAGATTTTTTAAGCAAGATTTTTTAAATGCTTTTTTTATGCATATAATTATAGGATCACAGACTGCTTTGGGTTGAAAGGGACCTTAAAGATCATCTTGTTCCACCCCCTGCCATGGGCAGGGACACCTTCCACTATCTGGTTGCTCCAAGCCCCGTCCAACCTGGCCTTTGAACGCTTTCAGGGATGGGACGTAAATTTTTTTTTTATACATATACAAAATATTTTTCATCTCCACTGCTGCCCCATGTCAAATACCCGAGGCCATTCAGTGCTTTAGAAACAGGAGTCTAGAGGAATTTCAGACTTACACAGTGTGCCGGTTTGGCCAAAATCTAGTAATATAGCCCCTGAGAGAAAACCAGGTTACAACTACCCTTCCCCCTACAGGGTTCACCCCAAGACACATAGGCACTGGGTGGGGGTAGCTGAGTCCCCCCCCAGGATGTCCCCTACTCAAAGCTTTGACCACACACGGTGGTCAGCAGGACAGAGCAGCCTCTCAGAGTGTTCCCGGGAGCGCCCCTGCCCCACATGGTGGAGTAGGCTGGGTTTAGGTGTCTCTGGGGAGAGAGGGCTAGAATCAGGACTGATAGGTTTGCTTTGCCCCAGGTATCTCTTCTCCTTGCCCAGTTGTTATTCCAGGTTGTGCTGGGGGCCATCTTCATCCCAACTGCTCAGCACTCTCCAGAGCCCTGCAAATTGATAAGGCTGCTTCACAGTCTATGGCTGCTGGTTTTAATTAAAGCTGCCTCCTCTGCATCGCTCCCAGCCTTGTGCAGACAGCAGCACAAATGATTTCAGCCTCTCTGATCCACCAGATGCTGAGCTTACAGTTACGAGCTGACGTTATTCAGGAAGACTCTCACCCTGCTCCCGCTGGCTCAAGTGAAGTTGGAAGCAGACAACTAAGGAGAAGATATACAATGACAGCAAACTAACCCTCCACTCGTAACCCTGACTAAGCAGAAAGCTGGTTAAGCACATCACCTTCACACCTCCCCATATCAGGAGCTCCTGGAGGGCAGCAGCAGAGGGAATGAGGAGTCAGCCCAAGTGAGCCCCTCACTCACAGCCTCCTTCAGAGCAGCAGGCAGCTCCTGGTCCCCTGAACTAACAAGACAGGTCCCAGGAGAGCACAGTGTTTTCTATTTGTGAGAATCCATTCTTGATCCCTACTGACACATTCTGGGAGTGGGGTGAGGGTTAGGGCTCCATTTACACCTGGAGTCACTTCTGGAGCTATCATTACCTCACTGCCCTGCAGGTAGGAATGGGGACATTAATGGGCTGTGACTGCCCTGACCACTCTTCGCTGGGTCCCACAACTCTCTGCCCTGCACATAGCCAGGCCCAGAAAGCTTTCCATGGGTACCACATGTTGTCCTCACTTTCATGCTGCTTTTACAGCACATGAGGTTCAAGCAAGCCATTTTATCTTCCAAGCACCCTGGTGGAGAGGGAAAAAGAAAAACCCCCAGCCTCCTGACCCTGCATTCCAGGTGGGGATGTCCAGCACTTGGACCTTGCTTTTAAGACCACCCTTGGTAGAGATAGTATTTGAATTCTGAAGCACCAGACCATTAACAGATAATCTTGTTTGCAGAGTGGGAGGTTGTCTTCTTCCCTGTATAATCAGAGCAGAAGATAGGGCTGCCACCAGCCCATTCGTCCCAGGCTCCCCTCACCTCAGGGCTCCTAAAATTTGGATCAGAGGCACCACAGTTACAGTCAACTCAAGACTTGCTGTTGAGGGTCTTGGAGGGAGATGTCAGACTCAGGTGCTCTGCACCAAGACACCTGAGTCATGCAAACATGCAAATAAGCACAAATATTAATTGATGAGAGGGCTTTATGGTCACTGCAGGATTGCAAGCTGCTTCAGCTATTTCATGTGTGGGATGTGTAGTGTCTTATTTCTCTCATGTCTCCAGTGTTGTCATAGAAGCAAGCAACGTATTTTCTGGTACAGATCTACTCTGGTACATCCCAACTGGTACATTTCATGCTTTGCTTCTGTCTCCAGAGGACAAGAACGACCATCTTGAACCTATGTGAACTTTGAGGATGTTGCAGAATGCTGTGTGTTTTCAAAGGACCTGTGGTATCCATCTCCAGGAAACAGATTGAAATGGCAGGGGGTGAGTGGTTGTACCAGACAGTGACGCTGCTCCACGGGTTTGGACTGTTAATGCAAAAGATAAACAATTAAATTATGTGAAAATACCAAGTATTTTTAGAAATTATTTGTACATTCAGCCTTTAATAGAAGTGGAGGGGAAAGATTTTTCAAGACCACAACTGACATGGAATTTGACTCAAATTAAGAAGCTGAACAAGCCCAAATTCACACTTACAGTTTATTTCTTCATTTAATGTTTGAAAGCTACATAAAAATGGGTACAGCTCTGAAATATTTTCCCATCATGGAAATCAAAGTGACTCAAATCCAGTTACTTCCTGGGTTCTGTAGCCAGTTTGCTCACACTTGTGGCACTCACTGATCCCACAGAAAGACACAGCTCAAAGCCGGGTGCCTTACCCAGGGTGTTGCGGTGTGAGGTCCTGCGGTGGTATGGCATGCCACAGCCTTCTCGGAGAGCGCAGTGAGGCTTGCTCGGGGAGAGCGGCTGCTCCGCTTCCCGTGCCCCTTCCAGGCTGCCCCTCGCATGTTCTGGCTAGCTGAGGCCCCGCAACACGGTGATGATAAAGGAGACAAGAATGCTCTCTGCACGAGGACTGCAGAGGATCTTTTATTCCATGGTGGCTCCCAAAAGCCTACAGCCAGCACATGTGCTCACTCCCAAAGGTAGAGAGCCAGCACATGGCATGGTTCCCCCAGGCAGAGGCTGGTGCCCCAAAGCAGAGTAGAATGCGAGAGAGGGAGAATCAGGTGGCATGCAGGGTCCTTTATCCGGGGCTAGGGGGTCGGAGAGAGCACATGGACCAATGGTCACAGGGCATAGGGGTGGTACATGGGCGGAGTTGGGGTAACAGAACCAATGGGAGAAACCCGAGGGAGTGGTTAGGGCTAGGGGCGGGGAAGGGGGGACCCACCTGGAAAGGTAAACACAGGGGAGGGGAAAAATACAACACTACACCAGACCCCTGAGCTCCAGTTGCGCTTCAAAGGGAAGCCTGCTAAGAAGGTGGATCTGGAGACCCCAGGCTGCTCCTCACCTCTGGGAGGGTGTCCCTTGTTACACCCAGGTGGGAGACAGGGTTCCTGTGCTTCAGCTGGGGACCAACCCCCCCAGCCTTTGCTCCAAGCTGGATGTTGTGATGACTCAAATGAGCATTTCTGCCTGCGGTCTAGCAGGAGTTGCACACTGTGCTGTCTGTGTGTCCCAGCTGAGGAAACGTTTTCCATAACATATGGAGCTCCAATCTATGTTTATAACAAGGCATGTCACTTAAGAGTACAGCACTTCCCCCCATGTCAAAGAGAAAACAACCACCCAGGAGATAAAGTGCTACTCAGAGCTATCTCAGAAACAAATGGTTTTCTTCCCAGTGAAAGGAAAATGCAGTATGATTAGGACTGCCAGCCTGAACACAGAGCTCCATGCAAAATTCATACAAACTGGGTTTCCTGGGTCCCTTTCTTCCTTCTCACCTAGGCACCTTGTACGAAAGCATCAAAGCACAGTCAGCAGCACCCAGCTGGTCCACTCCCTTCACCAGGAACATCCCCTCATCCTGCAGAGCTTGGAAAGTGATGGATGGAGACACTGGCCCTCTCTGGAGGCAGCAGGACACTCTGCAAGCAGGCATTTGCTCTGAGCTCTGCCTGGCCAGATATTTGCAGTTCTCTGGTACCCTCAAAAAGACGCTGGTTCCCCTCTCACACCACTGCTCACACTCGTGGTGTCTCTGCAGGCACTTATCAAGCTGTGCCATCCCTCCATCGGCTCAGCCTGGGAAGAGCTTCCATCTATACTGGCAGGAGTCCTTGAAAGTTCTGCTTTCTGCTGTCCCTCCTCTGTACCTCCCTGAGGTTATGCTGGCAGTTCCACACGGCTCTGAGAGCACTCACTCCCCCAAATCATCTTTTCCTGGCTGAAAAGAACACCCTCCTGCCCTTGGAGGGGTGCCAGTAGCCTCCCATATCTCCAGCCACCACCTGGGATCACCTCCATCTGCAGCAGCTTTGGGGCGAATGCAAACTTGGGTAAAGTGCTCTTGCTTTTTCCAGGAGAAAGCTCTGGTGCTTCCCTCTGACATAAAAGATGATGGTTAGGGCTCTTCTGGAGTCACAAGTGATCCTAACTACAGTTACAGCTTCTATTTTAGCAAACTTAACTTTGGTTCTCCACATAAATCTTCCTCAGGTCCAACCTTCATGTTTGTCTTCTGTGAGGAAACGTTGCTTGTCTCTGTCCTACCTAAAAATAGATGGAAAGGGGTAAAGATGGAGCAGGGTGTTCTCAGTCTTGCCGGGACAAGAGGCAACAGGCACAAAGTGAAATTCCACCTAAACATAAGAACTTGTTTGTTGTGCATGTGGATGGACAAGGCAGCAGGTTGTCAGGAGAGGCTGTGAACTATCCAATGCTGGAGAAATTCAAGCACTGTCTGGTCACAGTCCTGGGCAAGCTGCTCCAGCTGGTCCAGCTTTGTGGAGGGCTGGATTAGCCACCTCCAGAAACAACTGGAGAGATCCCCAGCCTCAACTGTTCTGTGATCTGGTCACCTCAGCCAGAAACATCATTGTAACTTTATTGACAGGAGTTGCCAACACCTTTCTGTAGCACGTGGATATGCTTCCCCACGCTTTCCCTTTTGAGAAAAAGCTTGGCTGTCCAAGGAGGCACCGTAACTGTGTCCCTTTCCCTGACCCTTAAGCAAAGTCTTCCCTAAACAGAAATCTAGGTCATAGTTTAATTTTCTTTTTTTTTTTTTTCATGAATTAATGTCCCAATCATTTTTTTATTTCCTGCATGTGGCAGAAGGCAAAAATCAGGGAGGATGAAAGCCAAACATGGGAGAAGTGGGAAGCAGCGCCAGAGCCACTGAGTTACCTCGGGGTTGCTGTCAAATCCATTATTATTCATTACAGTAATCTCTGCAGACTAATGGACATGTGTCCTATTAGTCCTACAGTCACCATGAGTAAAATAAAAAGCTTTGGACAGTTCTAGGAAGGGTCTCAGTTTCAAGCTGATTTTATATCACAGCCTATTTTTGGTCAGTGTTGCTCACTTGGGTCCTCCTCAGAGCTGCTGTTACGGGAACAGAATTTCTTCCTCAAAGATGACCATCTCTTGTTGACTGTAGCTCATGCTCTGGGTGATAAAACTGCAGGGTTTTGTATCAGAGTCAGAGTGGAATCCAGACCTGAGCCCTGGTGAATTCAATGGGGCCAGAGCTTCCTAAGTGGCTGTTCAAACAAAAATATGTATTTGGGAAATTTTATTCAAGACTACATTCAATCATGTTTCAATATTGGACACTGTTTGTTGGTGCTAACATTTTTTTTCTTAGAAAATAATCTTTTAGCAAAAAACATGTCATTGTTCTGCAAAGCTTGCTGACCTTGTGCTAATTAACCACACTTTTAGGTACACAGCATAACCTCATGCTAAGCTAAACAATGAGCAGCCTATAAATAAAAAAGAGCTACTGCTAAATTTCACATTTGGCTTTAAACTCAAAGACTTCCATGGGGATAGGAGGTTGCTTCACTCTATATTTATCTATTTAAAACTAACAGAAAGGAAAAAATAGGCCCCTCTGCCCTCAGACTGGAACATAAGGTCAGGATGACAAGTGGCATGAGCAGGGCTGGGGGAGTCTGGCAGCTTGACCATCACCACAGATGTGCTGGCAGTGCCCTGGGATCGACACGCTGTATCCAGCAGGAAATGATACTCCCCTCGTGTCCTGAGTCACTGCCCTGAGATTTTACATACATGACATGTTAAAAAAAAAAATTGAAAGTAGTCTGCTCAGTCTTTCCTTCCAGTTCCTGACATGTGATTGCTAAAAACATCAGGAGAAAAATACTTGCCATTTGTTTCCAGAAGCCCTGGGAACAGAGACATGAAACCTGGCAGTGGCTCAGAGGCTTTCCTAGAAAATGGCCCTTGTCACACAGCCAGATATTCCATGGATCCCAGGAGCTGCTGCTGGTGAAGGGACGAGGCATCCCCTCAGCCCTGAGCTGTGTTGGGGTGTCTGTTCTGGCCTCTCTCTCTGCAGGCACCACTGCCGTGCTTGGCCACCATGAAAGCTGTCTTTGGGCTGAAGGGAACAGAGACCCTCAGGCTCTCTTGGTGTCCTTGCTCTCCTCTGCTCTTCCTGTGGCCCTGCTTGGCTCTTGCCAGGCTGAGGATAGACCATCTCCATAGGGAAGCTGGCACAGAACCTGCCAAAACACAGGGATGCTGAGTTGAGCCTACTGAGCTGGAGGACAGGTGGTGGTTCAGATGCCATCCCAAGGCAATGCTTTATCTTGGATTTCTAAGTTATGAGCCTAGGCCTCCACAAATGGCTAATTTTGTCTCTCTAATGGGGTGCGTAGGCCCTGGCACAGGTTGCCCAGGGAAGCTGTGGCTGCCCCATCCCTGGAAGTGTCCAAGGCCAGGCTGGATGGGGCTTGGAGCAACGTGGGATAGTGGAAGGTGTCCCTACCTGTGGCAGGGGTGGGATGGGCTTTAAGGTCTCTTCCAACCCAAACCATTCCATGATTTTATGACATTTGGACACTGAAGTGTCCCAAATGCTAGAGCAACTGACAAAGAAATCATTAGAAAGTGGATCCTGTTTTGATAAACCTGATTTTGGTGTTAAAATCATTCTTCACCTGTCAACCTTGACTCAACCTCAGTTGCAAATCCAAGGTAGCAGGTCATAAGGGTCACTGGTAAAACAGGGAAAGAGAGGATGGACATGGACTGAGGGGTCTTTGACACTAGCTACAAACACAAGTGAAGGCAAACATAGAAGACAGTGACTTTGACAATCTCATCCCTGAGAGGAGCCAGGGAGCAGCAGGGACCCTGAACACAAGTCTCACATCCCTTGATGGAAAGTTGCATGGTGGGATTTTTCCAGAAGTATCCCAGGTTAGTCTTGCTGCCTGCAGGAGCCTGTGGTCATCCTGCTCTTCCTGCAGGAGCCTATGGTCATCTTGCTCTGCCTGCAGCCATGTGAGGGCCATGAGAGCCCAGCCATGAGCCATTGTTCAGGTCCTCTCACCTGCTGAGCTCAGCAGCAGCACAGCAAGGGGGAAGCTGAGAAACACTGAGGATTGTCTGATGAACAAGAAGCATCAACTGCATTCTTTGATCACCTCATGGGTTAACACCCATGGCACAATTTTAATTGCTGAAGATACAGTCATACTGTTTGCATCTCTCCCAAGGACTGAGAAACTTGAGGACACTGCTTTTTATGTCTCTTTCTCTTGCTCATCAAGGAGTGCTTGCTGCACTGGGCAGATGTACAGCATCACTGCAGTGCCTCAAGCACCCAGCTCCAGTGGAAAAACCCAAGAAATTCATACCCGTGTCACGCCGAGCTCCATCAGCCTGTAAATAGCAGTGATGGCCCTGAAGTGCCCGGGGGAATGGGAAATAAATATTTCTTCCCCTGGATATTACTGGGCTAAAATGCATCATCCAAAGGCCCTGCTGTAGGGCGAGATTCCCACATGGGGCTGCAGATGAGGATGTTGAGTTTGAGGCTGCTTATTGGCATTTGGAAGGAATTCGTTCCACCACTGGAAACTTTTGTGGCCAAAGAAGTTAGAGGGGGAAAAGCCAATTAAACTTTGGCCTTTTTCTATGAAGGGTAAACTTAGAAACATGACTTAGATGCATAATTCAGAAAACCAAGATAAAAGTCAAGCCAGCTGCTTACCCCACAGCTTTTTTTATGATTATTGCTTACCAGGCTTAGCCATAGGGACTAAGTGCGTGTTTGGAGTGCAGACTTTTCTGGCTGAGCCATGAAACCCACCAAGTGTAATTTTTGACCACGTAATTCATCCTCCCTGAACAGACTCAAAACCTAGTGAAGCAGGAAGGAATAGGATGTGAATTGCAAAGCATCTTTGTGCACACAGGCTTTGGTGACCAGTGATACCCGTGTTATGGTGTGATGAGATTTGCCAAGGAGTTTTCTGATGAGAGAATATCAGTGGATGATAAAGTTGAAAGCTGTGACACACCAGAGGAGCTGTGTTTGTGAATGGACAGTGAAAATAAGTTTGCCACTTATTTTGTCTTGGTCTAAACTAAACCAAAATTAATGCTATGGTCTCATCTCACCCTAGATCGGCTTCTAGTTAACAGCTCCGAATAATTCAGGAGAAAGCCTCTCTCCTGCCCATTACTGCGGCAGCCAGCACCTCCAGCCCCTTCAGTGTGCACAGCCCTGGCTCTTCGCTCCTCTCCAGACGCTGCCTGCCCTGGGCAGGGGAACATTGCTGTGTAAAAATGAGATTGCTGTCTGCTGCATTGGTTAGACACTTCCATGGGATAAAGGGAAAAGGGAAAATCCAGCTATTCTTCATCATGTTAGGAATAAACTGTGTTGGTTAGTGCGATGTGTAGCTTTAATAAACTCATTGATGCGGTTAGAAATCTCTCCTGCTGAATGAGGTTGTGGTTAAGAAGACAAATTATAAAAATCTGTGCATTTCCACAGGTGCAAATCAATAGTGGGACACTCTCCTGCTCCATGCTGCTCCTTGAGCACCTCTTATGACAAAGAAGTTTTCTGCAAACAGAGTTGCAAGAGCATATTGAGATGAACTGAAATATCCTCAGCCACATTTTGTACTGGTGCCTGACAACAGTCAGGTTTTTCAGCCATTTCATCCTGCTCTCATACACTGATCGCAGCTTCCAATAAGAAAGTATTGAAACGCTGGCTTTTTTCAGACTTCTGTAGGCATTGAGAAATTGATCTCCTCAGGGTTCTGGGCACTGTAATTAATTTGTTCTCTTTCTAATGTTAAAAATTTTTGTTGTGATTTCACTGTCCCAGACAGACATCATGGGAAAAATGGTGCATGTCCCTGATCCCATCTCTGAATGGATTAAAATAGACTTGGAGGTACAAGATAAGAGCAGAAGGTGGTGAATCAGATCATGCACAAGTTCTGCTGGTTTCCATTTGCACCCCTTGAGCAGAAGCCTGAGTCCCTTCCACAGCACAAGAAACTTCATGCCAAGGTCTTGAAATGGCTGTTTTAACATCCCTCCACAGTGATCTGCACAAATCCAGGCACTCAGAGCTGCTGGCAGGCAGGTACCACCTGCTTTCCTCACTGGAACTCAAGGACACCCCAGCCGGGATATGGGGAAGCCAGGGAAGGATTTCTGCCAAGCTGTTTGCCAACTGGTTGGCCCCCAGAACCTTCTTGTGCCTGGAGCTGTTGCTCCAGAGGGGCAGGACCTTGCACTTCTTGTTGAAGTTTGTGTTGCTCCTGCCAACCCATTTCTCCAGGCTGTTGAGGTGCCCATGGATGGCAGCACATCCATCTGGGTCCATGAGCCATTCCTCTCAGTTTTGTGTCACCTGCAAACTTGCTGAGGGTGCTCTCCGCCCCATATACATCACTCAAGTCATCAAGGCAGAGGTCTGGGCAGCACACTGAAGGATTTCAGCCTTCTTGGTGGTCCAGGTTGGTTCTGATGAGCTCAGGGTGGGATTTCTGGATACAGTCAGGAGCTCAGTTTCCTTTTAAAAAGCCTGAACACTTGCAAACATTGGTGTTAAACTGGGGCTGTTAGATTTGCAAGTACAAGCACTTCAGAAGTGCCAACATTAAAGTTTCATATCCAACTTAAATCAGTTCTCTCAGCTGTTGTTCACTGGCTCACAGACACTTTTCCCTGGAGCAGACAGAGCTCAGGAATGTGTGGTTAATGCGTTGTTTGACACGACACTGCCTTCCGCTGCAGAAGTGGGTAAGGGCCCCAAAAACTGCTATCACCAGCTCTTCAAGGACTTCCTCTGGACCATAGTTTCTTGTCCCCAGGTGGTGCCAGGACAACTCTTTGTGTGCCCAGGCTGTCAGATCAGTTGTGGACATTACCTGGTTTAAAAATGCGTAACAAGGAAGAAGCAGCCTACTGTGTTGACTTGGCATTAAGTGCTCCTCTAAAGATTAAAGCAAGAGTTACACTCGAAAACTGGATGAACTTGCAAGGGAACTGAAGCTGAAATAAAGTTATGATAAGCCATGCCCCTGTCTAACTTTTGAGTGAGTGACTTTTTTTGGAACTACTGATGAAAATAAGTCCAATGGCCTGTGACTCACTTTCAATGACTCTTCTTCATTTAGGGACCAGTTAGTAACAGATCAATGCAAGGAGCAGCCAGCATGTGTCATTCCCAAACACTTCATCCCCTTGGAGATCTCTGGCCAATACCTTGTTTGCAGTGAGATCAATGACCTGGCAGCTCACCCTTAAGCTCCATGGGAAAGTAATGGCAAGAGGAAGCATGGGGAGGTCTGCTTTTGTCAGGCAGGCTCTGGCAGATTGTCAAACTGGCAGCTTCCAAGTGCGGGTGAGGAGAAGGCGCTTAGCCTGGCTTCCTGTGGAAATGAGGCTGTTACCATCAGACTGCGATCAGCTTAACCCAAGAGAAAGCAGAGCAGGCTGCAGTAAAGAACTTAAAAAAGAAATAAAGTCCTCTAAACTTCATAAGAATAGAGAAGCACATAGAGAAAAGTGATGTTATTGGTGCTGTCACAGAGAGAAAGACAGGGAGAACTTTCCTCCTAGACATTGCCTTCAGCAGATGCTGCTTGGCCATGGATGTACTCACCAACTAATCCACAAGAATGAAGGTCCAGGGAATGGCTTGTGCAGTCCTCTGGCTGGGTGACACTAAAGGAAGAGAAGAGACACATTTTCTGTGGTTGTCATGGGTGACATGAGAGAGGAACTGATGAAAAGAAAGATCCAGGCGAGGAGTAGAGCATAACTGAAGTTGTTTTGAAGAGAGCAGAGCTCTATGATTGTGTATTGTAGGAGGTTTGCAGGACCTGGGGCTATAGCAGTGCAAGACGTGCAGCAATGTGTGACTCTCTGCAAGAAACCAGGCTACATGAATTCTTTTTTATCATTTTGATAGCTCCCACAGTAACTTTTGTGCCATGGATTAATGTTTTTGCAGAGAAAAGGATCAGAAAGCTGGGCAAGTTGTTCATGGGTCTTCCTGCATCAGCAGAAATACATCTCACATTCAGCCACACTTGGCAAACCAAGTTGTGTTTAGCCTATAGCTAAAAATGTTTATAATTTGTTTTAATATTTATAATTTGTCCCTGAAAACTGCACTGAGTATGTCATCATGCTGGAAAGTGTTTGGCTGCTGTCAGCTGAAGTAAGGGAGGTGGGCAATTATCTTGCAAGGAGTCTGTGCATTCAGGTGTTAAAACACCCACCACTGCTGCAGTCTGGTCCATGTGAAAGGCTCAGCTGCTTTGCAGTCTATTTTTACAACTCCTTGGGGTCAAATCATCTCTGCAAAGGAAGATTTAATGAGAAGGACTGATCCGTCCTGCTCCTCCTGCTATTCGACAATGACATTTTACCCAGCTTGTCTTCTCCTCGGAAGACAAACCGTTCGTCAGGCCCACTTTGTATAGTGGGTATTTCCATGAGATTGCCATGACACTCCTGGGGGTTTCAAAGGCCTCTCACGGAGAAGGATTTGCCTGGCACTTGTGTTCCCTGACTAGCCAGCCCTGTCCCATAATGTCATGGCATCAGTGCAACCAAGCCATCAGCCACCCTTCTCCACCTCAGGAGCCTGTGCCAGGAGAGGAGACCAGAAACGTTTCTCCGAGCAAAACACATCCAACCCAGCAAGTTCACCAGGGAAAGGTTTGCCAGCAGCTGTGTTTGTGGCAGCTCCTCAGGATCCCCACCAGACAACTCGCTCTGAAACCCAATCATCCAATGTCCCAGGAGGAGTGGGAACATGCAGATACTGTGAGTCTGACTTCACCAGTGCACTAAGCTGTGGTCTGAGGGCTCCGTGGCTCCTCTTATAGCCTAGCATTTTGCAGCCATCACAGAAGAAGGATGGGGAGAAACAGGTTGTAATTCCAGCAAGTCCATGAACTTCTCCAGTCAACTACAGATAGGAGCGTCTTTGACTCAAAGCTTCGAGCATTTGGAGGTATTCCTCCTTCTTCTACCAGGAGAAAGAAATGTTCTTGCTAAAAATGGGGACTGGGGTGGGGTATATAGAATCACAAAATTTTAGAATCATTTAGGTTGGAAAAGACCTCTGAGCCCATTGAATCCAACAGCCGCCCCAGCACTACCACGGCCACAACTAAAATATGTCCACAAGTGCCACATGCACATGGCTTTGAAATCTCTCCAGGGATGAGGACTCAATGACTGCCCTGGGCAGATTGTACCAGTGTTTGACAACCTTTTGGATGAAAAAAACTTTCCAATATCCAACCTTAAACTTCCCTGGTGCAACAAGAAGCTATTTTCTCTTGTCCTATTTCTTATTACTTGGGACAAGAGACCAACACCCCCAAACCTGCCCCTAAGCACCTTCTAGCCTCTCAGGACACTTGCATTTGAACCTCAGATTCATCTTGAGTTAAAAGGAGAATGCCCAGCACAAACCTTGAAACAGCTTGGCCCGGGGTCTGTGTTCTTCTTGCCTCAAACACTGAGCTGCATTTTCCTGCAACTGTGACTGGTGCCATCAGATCGTGGTGGCAGCTCTCCCTTTCAAATAGTGAATTTTGCTTTATGAAATCAATCCGTTTAGTAATTTGTTTTCTGCCATTACTGCAGAGAGCAATGATCAGAATATTTGAAATATTAGACTGCAGCTTTTCTGTAATGGCCAAGAAAAAGTAAATCTGGAATACCAGAAGGTAATGGCAAGGTGGTTGGATGTTAGGGTCTTTTTGTGGTAGGCAGAGTTCATATTCCTGGCCATGATTTGGTTTATATTAGGCAGAGAAATTGAAGTTTTATTATAAAATTTGAAGGACTTTTGGTTCTGAAAGATGAAAAGATTCTTCTAACTCCATGTACCCTGAGAAAAGATATTCTCCCCAGCGTTTTGTGTTCCCTGCCCAAGCAGACAAATCTGAAGTTACCCAGACCATGACCTTTGAAACCGCTTGTGGCAGCAGATTGCAGCCCAAAAGCAACACTTATCCAGGGAGATGCACCTGAATGTTTTCATTTTCTTTGGTACTGTGTTTGCATTGCAAAATCATCCAGTCTCATCTATTTATAGTTTATGGCTTAATATGGCCCAGGTTTGTATCATCTGAGTAATTACCAGGATTTGCTGTGTGAAGCAGAGGAGTTCTGGGCAGACATTTTAATTTCCATCAGCTGTGATATCCTGGGAAGATAATTAAAGACTCTTCATTTTCAGGTTTAAATGATATACAAAATCTGGACATTAAACCCAGAGAGCTTTCCAAAAGGGAACATGTGGGTAGCTTCAAACTTTCCTTTGGCACCCAGCCACCAGCGAGGGTCAGCCCGAGTTCACCATTTCCCATTGTGTAAGGCTATTTGTTTAACATTTCTTTTGTCTGAAGTGGCCTTGTCAAATGAGATCTCCACATAATTTTCATTTGGCCCTTCACTCACATCTGAGCTGTCACTCCCATGGAAGCAGTTTGACTTTGAGTTTAGCAGAAACGTAGGCATAAGTAGACAAAGCTTTAAGAAATTTGCATAATTTTTCAGCTTAATCATAAAGGTATCCCTAAAAAATGGAGTAGGCAGCCTCAGCATCTCATGGTGTAAAAATCCAAAGACACTTCCAAGGACCAAGGTTCAATAACTTGGTTCACTCTGCCACTGTAGACAGGCTGGCCCCTGAATTTCAATCTCTGTATTTTGACTAGATAAAAAAAATAAGCCTCACATTGTTTCGAGTGAGGGACACATCTTTCTTCACATTCTGTCCTGCATGGCATTGCTGAGTGGGGCTGAAAGCTTCCCCTCCTCCAGTGTGAGGCCACCACATATAATAGGTGCACATCATCCCCAGTGCCCTCAGGGTCCCTCTGACATGATGCATCCATGTGTTTACTCTCTGTGGTGCAAGGACATTCCCTGAAACGAATTAATGTCATCTCCTGGCAGGTCTGTGTTCCAGGATTTAGATGGTTGCCATTCTAGTTAATCCTCCTTGGCTGCAGTTGCATTCCAAGATTTCCAGCTGGGCACGTACCTGCTTGTGTACATCACATGTTCACCCAGCTGATATTGAGCCAGAATGGTGTCATTTTCTCTTATTTTAAATCTAATTTAAACACAATATGGAAAGGGATGTTGCTGAGCACTTTTAAACTTATAATTACAGGTGATATCACTGACCACTGTACAGATCCACCTCTACTGGTATTTGATATGCAAATGAAAGAGACCATGTTGCTGTTGGCACAGAACCACATGGGCTGGGAAGGGCCTCCAGAGGACTTCTACTCACTCCCACCTCCTCATCAGTGCGGGTACAGTGAGTTGCTTAGAACCATGTCCAGTTAAATTTTGGATATCTCCAAAGATGGAGCTTTTACAGCCTCCCTGGGCAACTGATGTCAGCTTTTCTCTACCCTCATCGTAGAAAATTATTTTCCTCTATAGAGCTGGAATTTTAATCTGACATGTACAACAGAAGGAAAAAGCATCAGCTCTAGTTGCATGTAGATGCTACACTCATTTCTTGTGTGGTTTGTAAACCCCTCAAAATTTCTGCTTCCTCCTTAGCATTTTCCCACTGCTAACAAAATTACATTTCTCTAATCATCTCCATCATATGCCCCATTTGTGGCCTGGAAACTGCCAAGGTTGTGTGTCACTTCAATTTCTTGATGGCCTTGCTCAAAGGCCAGTTGCATTGTATGGAAGTGCAGTATATTTAAAATAATCAATTATGGAAAATGACACAGTTCCGGCTGCCTTCCAGAAGGCTCCTTTGGCAGAGTTAAACATTGCAGCAGGAGCACACACAGGGCTGTCTTCTCACAGGTCAATGCATAGAACATAAATTGATGCACGGGATGTAAACATCCCCAATGGGATCCCCTGCCAGCCCTACACTACACTCCGAAAGCTCTGCCCTCCTAGGGCCGTATCCTGCTGCTGGCCCTGGAAAGGAGGGGTACATGACTTCAGTAGGTGCCCTGTGAGCTGAGAGTGACAGAGCACACTCTACACATCACAGCACATCCTATCACCCATGTGTCTGTCACCTGGAGACATGGAGCTCCTCCTTAGAGGGACCGTGCAGGTTCAACTCCCCAGCACTGCACTGCAGGATGAAAGGGAGCTCTGGATCGGAGCAATGCTTCCACTTTGTGTCTCCCTTTGCTCCCAAGGCTTTGATTTTTCCTGACTGTGATCACCAGAGTGGCCCTTGCTGTCTCACATGGCACTGCAGGAACACCTCCCTGATTCTCCATCCATTCTGCTGCAGCCTTCCAGCACAGCACATGTCCAGTGTTAGCAGAGATGGGTGTTCCCCAAAGGAAAGCCATCTGAACTGATAGGAGATTAATAACTCAATGTGATCACAAGAATTAACAACACTAAACATGTATCTGAGAGGCTCTGGGCAAGGCCTTGAACATCACAGACGTTCCATGAGCTTCTCTTTGCCACAATATTGTTGTCTTTGATATCCTTAGAGAACAGAAAATAATGCAAATTAGTTATATCTTTGCTTTACAACAAGGATACTTTAGCTCTTCCCTGTTCTCATACCACTCTGTCGGTGATACATATCCAGCTATACAGTATAAATCAGAAAATTACTATCTTTGGCACCTATAATTGGAAAGGTTCTTCCTCTAACAAAATGAGACAATTCTGAAATGGTGCTCCATGATGTTAAAGAGCTGCTGTTTCTACATTTCTGCAGTGGGAGACACTGGGAAATTTGTAAATGAACGGATATTTCAAATTTGAGAGTTAAGTAAGAAATACATACTTTTTCAATGAGATTTTAAAAAGACTTTTTTTTAGTTACTCATGATGCTGTGGAAGACCTTTGAACAATCTCTTCCCCACTCCAAATCCCAATGGCACCCTCCAAAAATGATGTGGAGTAACAAGGAGGATTCAGATTTCAAAAATCTGAAAATATCTGAAATTGTCATTGAAAATGAAAGATTTTATTCTTGACTTTTTCAATGGGGAAAATAAAATATGATGCTAAGGCAAATCTGTAACGTAGCACATTTTTCATTTAACAAGAAAAACCAGGCAGTAATTTGAATCCCAGTGGAAGAAGTGCAGCTCTTTGCACGGTGTTCTCAAGCAGGCTCCCTCTGTGTTAACACGCACCACGAGCTGTAGCTATTTTAATACTTTTTAGCTTCAGTGTTCCTACATGTCATTGAAAGCATCCGGCTTTCCACGAAACAAATCTGTACTTTAATGAGGTAGCTGTCTAGAATACATATTCCTTCCCATGCTATCAGATAGGAAGTTTGGGAATGGAACAATAAAATACACATAAACCGGACAAAAGATGAACATCCTGCATCCATGGTACAAGGCTCTGCCTACGTCCAGTGTGGCAAGCTGTTCCTTCTCTTTCTTCTGTTGTTTTATTATTCTTCGCTTTTTTTCCAGGGCTGAGCATAAAATCTGGTCACTTCTGTTTCTCTGTCTATGTGACTTTGCCTTTTAAGAAGAGATGTCAATGAATGTGATTAAGCTGGCACACCCTTAAGTAACATTAAACTACTTTAAATATATTCCCCCTAATATACCAGCTGTTTTCTGTGAAGAAAAGATTCTCTTCAAGACATTTCCTTCTAGAGAACAAATATCCTCTCCTTTGCCCCAAGGGAGTTTACTCCTTTACCTTTATGGTTCGACTACGTGTATTTTGAATTTGTCTAGCGTTCTCCTGCTGTGACCTTCACCACACTTCCTTCTCAGATCAGAGTTGATGGCTGGGTCTACTTTCACTCAACTTCCCACAAGGTCATAACTCTGGTGTGGTTTTGCTCTCAGAAAGCAAAAATCCCACCTGGAGTTTCAGGGAGGTGCCGTTGCCATTGCAGACTACCAGTTGCATTTTCCCTTCAACCCTCAGATGATCCTTCTATGCATAAGCTGAGCTTCAGAACGTGAAATTACTAACAAATGGGCATTTTGCACACCCAAATGGGCATTTTCTCCTCTTCCTGATAAGGAATTGCTGCAGTGTTGGATGAAAAAGCGATAGTTGGTGGGCCCCTTGGGAGCCCACCTCACCACATGTGTGTGGTTCTGTAGAGGTTTCCCCAGACTGTCACCAGAGAAACTCCTCGTTCTGTATGGAAACACAGTGGGACAACCAGTGAGGGCTGAGGACTGAATCCACAGGGTTTTTTATTCTGAAAACTAATAATTTCCCAATTATTAAGCTAATTCTCATCTCCCTTACTTCATTCCTGGCCATGCAGCACCTGAAACATCTTCCTCAGTTTCCACTGACTTCTCCTTCCTTCCATGGCTCCCTCCTGTGGGACTGTGCCTGTCTGGAGAGCAGAGCTCCTGCCCTATCCTCACAGGGAGGCTGCTGCCATCAGCTCTTCTCCTGATGCAAAGTGACTGTGTCCTTCTAGGGGGTCATTCACGCTTATGCTTCCATGTATCCAGCTCCACGGCCTTAGGAGATGCTAAAAAAACCTCTTCCCCAGACAGCACAGCTTGGCTGGGCTGGGCCAAACGGGAATTGGGCTCCACTGACTGCAAGCAGAGCCAAGGCAAAGCTTTCTAGTGTGGCTGTTTAAATCAGGCAATGAGATCACTGCCTGCACCGTCCCTCTGATGAGTGTCCATCACCTGCACCTGCCCAGCATTCATCCCAAGCTGGCTGTTCAGCTTCAGTCACTGCAAAGAGGTCGGAATTACACCTCAGCTCACTGCAGGAAAGGACAGGATTTTGTCATGATCTAATCAAAAATTTATTTTAACTGCCTGTAAACCTAGGGCAGGGTGCTGCTAGCAACGACTCAGGATAAAAGTGGCATTGTGGCCCTAATGATTAAAGGCACTAAATTGTATTAAAATATTTAATTTTGGTGACAGACTTGACATCAACCCAACAGGTGGTTTAGTAATAGAATCACTGAATATCTCCAGTGGGAAAGGACCCACAGGGATCAGAGACTCCAACTCCTGGCCCTGCACAGACACCCCAACAATCCCACCCTGTGCATCCCTGGGAGCGTTGCCCAAATGCTCCTGGAGCTCTGGCAGCCTCGGGGCCGTGCCCATTCCCTCGGGAGCCTGGGCAGTGCCCGACCAGTGAGGGACTGCAAATATACCAGGACATTAACAACGTCATTCAAGACTTTGAATGCTGCAGCAATAAAGCCAGTTCAATGTGTAATTTTATGAAGAGATTCTCTCTTCAGGTCTCAAAACGTGTATGTCTCTGCCAGTTCTTCTCTTCTTTGAAAATGAAATTTTTATCTTCGCATCAATTTCTCCCACCATCAGGTTTCAAAGAAGGATGTTCAGTTATCTAAACACTGAAGCTGGTTTGGGCACTTGCCAGCTTCAAAGGCATTGTGTTCACTATCCACTGGACTGCTTTGAAGGATGCCTTTCTTCTAAAATACTACATCCTTTAGAGGTACATTTTATTCATGTTTTATTTGGTCTTTATTTCTAAAAGTTTTTTTAACCCCCCAGTGGCATCCAGAGGGAATTTTGTGGCAGGGATGAGGTAAATTAAAACCAACTATCAGAAGGGAAGGGTTATTTTTACTAGTGAAATCAGCAAATGCCTCTGTCAGGAAGCTGTGGATTCCAGGAAGGACAGTTGCTTCACATCGAGCAGGAATACTATATTTCCTTAGACAGCACATTTTAATCCCTGGGCAGTGGTCATGAGAGATGCCAGGGGACAATAACAGGTAGCACTCAGGACACTTCTGGTCTGGCCCAGAGGAGATGCAGCATCCTGGGGCCATGGGAGGCAAGACCTCCTCATTTTCCCTTTTAGCTGAAGATAAAGAAGCAACAGCATGTCGCAGCCCCAAGGTGTGCACAGACAGGAGCTCCAGAAACACAGGCAGCCACCTCACAACACGGACACAACTGAGAGTACATCTACTGCAAGGCTGGCAAGGGAACTCTTCAAGCCAGTCTACCAGCCTTCCCTGCAGACCTCACCCTGCAAATGAGCCGTGGCTGCTTTCCAGACTCAGCTGCCTGAGGTGCCCTGTCCCAAGGATTTACATTTGCCTCACGTTCTGCCCTCTGCAACTCAGAAGAGCTGCTGTGAAAGTATCTCTGCTCACAATCTGTAGCCCACGTGGAAACAAGAGCTGTCAGAACTGTCTGCAGGGAAAACACGCCTGCTCACATTTTGCCAGGCTTTACTCATTCCTGTTGAGTCACTGCTTCTTTGGGCACTGCTCTGCACCAATGTGTTTGCTCTGTCAGCAGCTGAAAGGAAGGCATGGGGGTAGGTTCCTCCAGTGCTGGGTGATCCAAGCCTGGAGTTTTACTTACACAGTGCAATATTTCTTCATTAAGAGCACTGTGAAATCCTGATGCCAGAGAGGTAACAGTTGCTGAACTAAGTCACTGCTGACAGGAAATTTTCATCCTTTCCCTAAGACACAGTTTTTCTTTATTTTAGGCATAGTTTTTCCACTATGATGTCTTTCATGACATCAGTGTGGATATTATCTAAAGAACTGAATAGGAACATCAGAAGATGCAGAGGTCAAAGTGTGTTTTGGTGGTTGAAAGCAATGTTTGGAGTTAAGAGCTGAAATAATCTTCTTGGGAATTGTTTGCCTGGGAAATATCTGACAAGTGAAAAACTACCATAGATGACTGCTAGACTTGGTCCAGTGTAGATTAACTTTATGAAATTCATATGAATAATTTGTTTGTGTAATTTTAGATTTCACCTAAATCTCTGCCACTACGCAAGAAACCTGAATGATAAAAACGCTCAGGAACATGACAGAGGACTATTTTGCCATCACTTTTAAAGATAAAAAATATTAAAATATGTGAAGTAACATGAGCTTAAGCCCAATAACATACAACAGAAATGGCAATGCTTACTATCTAGAAACAGAGAATTTTCAGTTGTAAAATAACATCATCTTTCTTGTGACCCTGTCTAGCAACCTCTGCTGTGAACAGAACTATTGATCCAGGGAGGGTGTTTTGCTCTGAAGCTGGAATTCAGCCTCCCTGTGTGCAGGCAGCTCTGCTCCAAGCCTGCTGCCCAGCAGGGCTCCAGCCAAGTGGAGATGACCTTGCAGTTCACAGTCTTAGTGTTTTCTGACAGATAAACCCAGGCTCAGCCCAGGCATTGATTTCCCTTTTAGCTGCACGTGTGCAGGGGCTTTCTTCTGCATCATTTCAAAAATGCGGTTCCTCTCTCTCACACTGATCCAGATTTCAGGCCAGCTTTCGCTTGCCTTTCAACCTTCTTATCATCTGCAGCTGAGTCATCTCCCGTGTTTCCTGTAGCCTGGATTAATTCCTTCTTTGGCAGATGGGATTTCCACTCCCACTCTTCCTCCACAGACTCCTCGAGCAAATCATCTTGCTTTTCTGCCTCAGCTTTTCCATCTCTAACATGGGAATCAGGACACTTTCCTTTCTTGGACCAATTTTGAGAACAAATTCACTTCTGTCTATAGAATACTGTGATGACTGCCACTAAAAACTGAGTAATCAGTGTAATCCATAGTGTGCTTTCACAAGGGTATCCATAAATAAAGAAACGCATTGTATCCCTCTTCCCAGCTAACTACACCCTAGGAATGGAGAATTACAGTCACACCAAAATTATAGCACAGGTGCTGAAGGTCAAGTATCAACTGTACCACAGACAGGGGCAGTGTGGCAGGAAAAGGGCAAAAATTGAGGTCTCTACGTGGAGCTGAGGATTTGTGGGGCTCAAGCTGAGCCCATAGAGAAGGAGGAGGAAAAGAAAATGCTAAATGGACCAAGACATATGGTTTCTGGGATAGAAGCAACAGTGATGGAGAATTAAGCTTGGAGGCGCTTTTAGCACCTCATTCAGGAACCAACCTGAGATTGTAGTAGACAGCTCTATAAGTGCCCTTCCTCCACAGCCCTGGTCACACTATGGTGACAGAAAACAATCTCCCAGGGAAATCCACAGAGCTGTAGAGTGCTGAAGTTAATGAAAACATCATCCAGCTCTCCACCTGGCACTTGCACTGTGCCAATATTGACCAAATCACTGATGGTGTCAAATAGACTCCCTTCCATTTGAAATGCAAACAGGTAAATATTAATGCTACCTCTAATAAGACTTGGAGAATGCACACACCAACCCCTGCTCATTACCCTTAGGCATGGCCTGGAGGGTACAGAGCAATGGAGAGAATGTGCTCTGTTTCAGCTGACTTAGACCCAACTGGAAGAAACCTAAAGGCAGAAAGAGCTCCCAGCTTATGCTGGACACAAGCTCATGCATTGGAAATGATACCAGAATGCTCTGTATTAATGTTGTATCTGTATTTTCTGAGCTCAGAGTGAGGTCTGAACAGCTCTCCCTGCAGTGATGGGTGTGTGAGGACACTGTAGGATGGATGTGCCTGAGGAACCTCCCCGTCCCTCCCTGTGGTGAATGGGACCAAAGGACACCTGAACTCCCTTGGCTTCCAGGGATACTTTAAATTATTTTCACCAAACCAAAGAGGACACAGCCCTGCACACTCTTTGTATACATTCTTTACTGTGAGTATGGCCTCCTTCTTTGGAGAGTAAATAAAATATTTACAGTCTATAAATCTAGGAAAATTCTCTTTCAGCAGCAGATCAACTTCCCTGGCCTGCTGCAGGGCAAATTGAGTATCAGTCTCCAACTCATCTCCTAGCCCACAAGAGTTACATACTTTTAGAGCATCTTGGAAAAGATTTTGTGATTTACATACGATTTTTTTGCCACAGAGGATACTGAGGGCTTGTCCTACAATACAAATTATATTCTGTAACTATTGTTATGAGAGTCTTTTGTAACACAGCTTTGTAGGATGCAGACTTTCTTTTGTTGGCTTCATTTACATCTGCTGTGTTTTATGGGCTCTGCACCACTCACATTTCTGAATCATTTGCATTATTCCTCATGCCCTTTTGGCTGAGAGGAGTGCTGGGTTTTACACAGCACTTTACTAGCAGGACATGCATGTTGAAACAAATCGCAATGCTTGGGATTTGTATCTTCAAAGTGCTCTTCAAATACAGCCAAATACAGCTTTTGCACCACTGGGGTGAGGAACCAAGAAGAGTTTATTCCTGTTTCACTGGAAAGCGAGTGGCTGAAGCAATGCTGTGTCCCCATGAACCCAGAACATGCCCAGGTAGGACGTCAGTGCTGGCCCCCACCACGCCAAGGGAAGACAAGGCTCCTTTATTTTGGAAATGGTTAGTCACATTCAAAGGAGCCCTAATGCTATTTTGAACCACAGAAACACAACCTTTGGTGTGTTTCCATGCAGTCTCAGAAGTTATTGGGCTGATTTTCTCCCTGTCCAACACCACGGTTGGGCGAGGCTGAACCTCCTCCAGTGCTTCTTTCGTTGCACACACGAATACATAACGAGATTATGTGTAGTGTGCAGGCTCCTGTCTGGTCACAGTATAGAAAATATAGATAACACTTAGATAACACTTAATCCAAATGGAATAAGTTAAATGGAATAAGATTAATGGGGGCAGCTATTTTCCAAAAGGAAGTATAGGAGCCCAGGTGGTTGCAGAGATGAGTCCAGTAGTCTCGTTCCCCAGCTACTGGGATGTGTGTTAGGACATTTAGGAGCCTGATTTGGTCCTCATTGAAAGGAAAGCAGAAAAACAGTCATCCTCTGCTTTTTGGTAACGAGGATGTGCTCAGTCTCTTAGTTACTCTGTTTTTTCCTTCATTTAACTGCTCCACCACCAGCTAAAGTCACAAGCATGGGCGTCTGGCAAAGAGTACAAATAGGTCAGGCTTTTTCCTCCATCTTCTGCCCATGAAATGAACTAATGAAATATGAGGTCTTGCTCATCCAGACACCTCAAAGCCTGACATGGAATAGGCCAGCCTAAGGAAGATGTTTGAGGACAAACTGACACCCGTTGAGACACCAAATGCCATGGCCACTGCTGACAGATGCCTTCAGACCCCCCGTTTTCAGCCAGTCCTTACGTTTCAGATTTAATCAGGCTTTTCACACAGCGCAAGCATATCTGGGGAAAGGAGTTGCAGAGATGCACAAGGAACCCCCATGAGAAAGGTTTCGAACAAAGCTGATGGGAGAGTGTTCTTCCATTTGTGAAAGGCTTTGCTGGATGGACATTGGGTACTGAGAACTGCCTTTCCCTTTCTGGTTGAGAGCAGAAGTCACAAATAGCACGAGCTGTAGGTTCAGGTTTGCCCCACACCTTTGCAATGCCAACAGCAGGTCACAGAGGCGAGCACAGCCCCAAGGCCACCAAGGGAGGAAATAACACTTTTCATTTCCTTACCATAGTTGTGCAAAGGTGGGAAATCTCCCTTTACCTTTGCACAGATGATGAAAATCAAGGGTTTTCAAAAAGTGTTCCACCTCTGAACATTAACAGAGGCTTGTTTAAGGATCTTTAAAGTGTTTTCTCTCAATCTGGTTCAATCTGACTTTTCTTTAGCATCGCATCTAGGCCTCTGAGTCACAGCGAGCTCCAGAGACCGGCAGTTCTTTCCCTCTCCAAAAAGCACACATACACACAGAGACTCAAAGCAAACAACAAACCAGTAACAGATGTTTGCATGGTCTCAGGCATAGCATACCATAAAAAATGACACTGCCACTGTCCTTGGAAGTAGGTTAATATTTAGTTTGGCTAACAGTTTCTTCAGACTCCAAGGGCAAGAGTAACCTTGGGGGAGATGCCTCCATATTTTTTGAAGCTTGGAGCACCCCATCCCACCAGCAGCAGCCTGCAGATGCCGTTGGAGCTGATGCAGGAAGGTTGCAGCTTTCCTTTCTTCTTCTGTAGCACTGTCGGTAAGACTTTCAACTCTTACCCCCACCCAGAAAAAGCTGCATTATCTCTATATTTAGCTGGATCAGCTGGGTGGGTATTAATACATAGTCATGTGCCCAACTCCTGCCTCTGCTGTGGCTCAGCAATTTAGGGAAGCTGTTAGTGACCCTTAGCTGGTTTTGTAAAACTACAATTAACATGGACTGTCACAGGCTCAGACTGTGGAGGAAATGTCTCTCTCTTTTTTTCCTAAGGTCAGATTCCCTTCCGGTCCCCATGGTCACTGGTGACAGACATTCTTCTGAGTATCCATTGTCTTTTATCCATGAAAAGCACCATTTGACCCACAGGCAGATGTGCATCTCTCCTCCTTGCAGAGGTTTGTTTTCTGATGCGGGTGACAGGAGACGGGCACCCTACTCAATCTGTTTGGGACCCTGCACAGGGATAAGGAACACCAGTAGATTTTCTGTGCAGTTCTTCAGAGACAGGTTGTACCAAAGCAGACTCAGGGAGAGTTGGGCAAGACGTTCAACCTTCTCCACATCATCCTGTGGACCTGTTCTGGCTTTCCCCTCACCTCTCCTTGTACTTCAGCAACAGAAGAAGCTGGTGAGAAAACCCCACGTCATGGAGGTCTTTGGGCTTTAAAAAAAGAAATGTAGTTGAATTTTGTGATAACAAATAAAACAGAACTGCATTTTGCTACTGCCCTTCACTGGTTTGAGAGTGGCCAGAATGTTTTCATACCATTTTTAACCAAACAGCCTCTCCACAGCCTCTCACTGGGATGTATAAATTTTTGAACTGGACATCGAATCTGAATTTCTAGGTCCATAATAGTCTTCATTGTCCAGACATTATGATGGAAAGCACATTTTTTCATTCTGCTTAAACATGCATAAATAACACTGAAATGATGTGTCATATTTTAACACATTTCAACGGAAACACTAATTCTGACTTGTCCCCATACCAGCTAAACTTACCTGGAGTGAACTCCTAAGTGATTTGCAACTTGTAATCACCTTGAGTGTCTATTATGACTTTGTGGAAGACTTGCCTTTTAATGCCTCCTATTGCCATCCCGGTTCCTCTCTCTGTGTCTAACCTACAGAGACAATTAAGACAAAACTGCTGGCAATACTGTCCCCGCCTTTTTGTAAGGAATATCCTTCTTTCTACTAACATTTTGCTTCTTCCTCTCAGAAAGAACCTTTTGAGCAGGCTGGGGAGCAAGGGAGTTTGTTTTGATAATGAACTGAAAACCCTCTTTTCAGTAGTTACTGCTGAAGTGGGAGCATTTCCACAGATCTGCAAGTTGAAAATGACAAGGAGGAAGAAGGACAGATAGACACTAAAAAAGTGGGACAGCAAGAAAGGCAAGACTTTTAATGTGTTTATTGAGAGAAAGCTCCCAAGAATGATGAGGAAATTATTGTCCTCCTCAACACCATCAAATGCCCCCCAAGCCACCTTACGTGGTTTAGACATCAGGTCGTAGGTGCCTGTGCTCATGCCAGTTATCTCAGCAAAACGCAAGCCTCTGGAAGGTCATTCACTTCATTTCAACACAAATCAGCCTTTGGAGGTCTTTATTTCCCTTCACTGACTCTAAAGGGATCCGTGGAGGACTTGCTGTCAGACATCTGACTCTGAGATGTCAGGAGAAGGCAGGCAAATCCTAACCCACAGCCCTGTATCATCAGCTATATGTAAAAGCTACAATGAAAATGCATTTGTGATTAATCACATATCCTTACAAGTTGTGAAATTCCATGTAGTAGTTCCTTTATGAACGATAACACACACTTCCTGTCAGCTTAATGTTTTCTGTAAAGGTACACAGCAACAATTGCTCCTGAAGAGCTCAGTGTTTTGGACCAAGTTGCAGTTTCTAAGGGAATCATAACTTTGCCCTGATTTGAATGCAATTAAATTCTCTGCCATAATAGCAGCATAATGACAAGAATACTTTTTCTTTATTTCCTCAGCTTGGAAATTAAAAGGGAATAACACACATTGGTGCAGAAGGAAAGAGACCTTCAATTCCAAATACAGACAGCAGTATTCTCAAGTCAGTGTGTTCTCCTTTCTGGTATGAAAATGGATGCAGGAAAACCCAATTATATATTTCTTTTTAATGCCCACTTCCAGTGCATGAAAAGCAGGAAGTTGTGCCAGCAGTTAGAATATGGACTCCTAGCCATGGCTTCTAGCTTTTCTTCTCAGCCCCCTCTGGGCTTTAGGCTACTTATTGGATCCCTGTTTGCCTGCCTGAGATGTTGAGACCTGAGACTTGATCTGATAAAAGCTATGTACAAGTTTAAGTTTGCACATGGCACACAGTCCCTTCCTGTGATGCTGATAAATGCCCTGGGTAGAGCACAAATGATGACTTCACCCATGCCAATTCTACTGCTCGAAGCCATCCTTCAGCTAGTTACGAACTTAGAATGTTGTTTGTTGGTTTCTTGTTTGTTTGTTTGGGGGTTTTTTTGTGCATATAATACATGAAAAAATCCCCAAATTCATTACTCTTATAGTCACCAGTTTTCGCTTTATGTTCTTGCAAGCAGTGTTTTTATGGGCCCCCTGAAAGACTGATTTACATAAAATTTAACAGTATTTTCTAATGTGGGAGATACAGTTGAGATCTTATCACAACAAGTAAACTGTTGTTATTGTATTCTGGTGCCTTGCCAAGGAACCATTACGTGGCCACTCTTACCTCCTATGACACCAACCCAACCTTTCCCCAAATAACCAGACAGCAAAGTGCAACATCTCTGCTTGAAGGATGGCTTCCTAGTAACCCTTCCGATTGGAGCCAAGGCCTTAGCAGGTTCCCTTGAGGCATTTGCCACAGGAGCACATCCACATGGATGTGGTCTGTGATCACCAGCAGGGGTTAGTAGTGCAGAGCCCGAAGTAGTGCTGCACAGAGGGTCTCTGGGTGGGACAGGTTCTCTTTTTGTCACTTAAAACTCTAACTTAAAACTAGGCTTTAACTTAAAACTGTGTGTATTCCTGAGGGAGGTGAGGAGTGGGAAGTGGTTCTGTGCTTTGCAAACACCTGTGCCAGAGAAGAAATCACCAGTGAGCAGTGTCACTTCCAAAAGGAGATGCCCACCTTTCCCCAGGAGGAGGTAGAACTGCTCACACAAGTGTTCTCTGTATAATTTAGTGTCAGAATGAGCTGTGTTAAAGCATAAGAGGCTTAAACTGAAAGTCATGCAAGCCTACCTGGTACTGAAAAAGAAATGTCCAGCCTAGAAGAAAATGTTCTTGGCTTTTTTGGTGCTAACTCGGTAATGAGCATAACTCAGCCTGTGTTTTGGATCCAATTCTGCACCTTGAAAGCCAGACGGACCTTCTGCTGGTGACCTGAACAGGACCACAGTATCCAATCCTCACTTGCCACTCCTTCCCTGGGTTTTCAGACCATATATTGCCTGTCTAGAGAAGTGGCATAATAAAGGGGGGAGGGGTTCTGGCGAACTGGACCTTCAGGCACACAAATAAAAGTCGATCTTGGGAGTTGGATTTGATGATCCTTCTGGGCCCCTTCCAACTCAGGGTATTGTATTATTCTGTGATTCTGTGATCTTCGCTGATTTATCTTACTGTAGCACAGGCACATGGCCTATGATTCCAGTCCCAGCACGAGGCATACTTCAGGCTAAAATCCCAGTGTGCTAACTTTGGCAGTATCTGTGCTGAATCCAAATGTCGAACAGTTGACAATTAAAGTTCCTGCTTATTCTTTCCTCTTTCAGCCCTTGCCTGAAATTAACAGATAGCTTTGCTAAACTGTTAATCTGGAATTAGGACCTCAGGATTGGATGCTCTGCCACAGATCTTTTCTTCTTGTTTATACAGCTTCCAAAATGTGGTGGCTTATTGGAGGGCTTATCTACCTATTTTGCCTTATCGTCCCTAATTGCAAGCTCAAGTATAAAGAGAATAATTGAATTTGCAGAGTAAATAAACAAACACTGCACATAGAACTGGGATCAGTGAAGATTGCCCAAAAATTCCCAGGTGTATCTGTAGGTTTCTCCTACAGCTGGGCTTGCTTTGTGTCCTAGAGTTTTAATGTAGGCCCTGTTCTGTGATGATGAAGTTGTGAAACAGAAAACTCTGGAGAATTATGCAGCGTTAAGTGACACAGGATAATCTTTGACTCTTTTTAAATATTTCATTCTCCTTTTTGCCCTCTGAATGGGTGTAGTGCTGGGTGAGGTGAATGGGAGCAGTTCATACTTCCAAGGGCATTATTTATTCCGAGGTAATTATTTATTGGTTAAAATGCATTCTCTCTTATATGCCCAGAATTTGCAATCCATTTTCTTTATTGCAGATTAACATCCATTTCCATTTTAATAATGACAGTGAATGCAATGAGCAGGGCCAGACTGTGCAAAACAAACATCCACTAATTTGTAGTTGTTTAAATATGTAAAGCTAGTCTTTGATGTTAATACACCATTAAAAAGGAGCTGGGAAGTTCACACGTCTGTTCCTGTGTTGCTTGTCAAGCAGTAGAACAGCTCAAAGAGCAGCTTGCTGATTTGCAGCATCAAACCCACCTCAACAATTTTGGCATCCTGTAAAAAATTTTTGTACCTGACATCTTCAAATTTTATAGGACATGGAAAATCCATGGGAGGAAACCGCATCTGCAGGGCTCGTGCCTTTCTGTGCCCTCTCTTCTTTCTCCAGCAGCACCAGCAATATGGTCCACATGAGCCTGACTCCAATTCTCCAGCAGTCCCTGGGGATAGAGGAATGGCTTCATCACCCTGGCAGTCAGAGTCCATGCACAGTGACCGTATTTTCCAACCCTGGAGATTATGTTTACAAAAATCTTTGAATATCAGCACAGTTAGGAAATAGTTCAATGTTTTGGGACTACAATCCTTAAAGGGAAAATGAATTTGTCATTGTGGGGTTTACTTTAGCCAGGATCAAGGTAATAACAATTAATCAAAATCCTTAAACTCTTCCTGGCAGCAGCTTGTGCAGCATTTTAGTTCTTCTTCTGAACTCCTGTTAATTGGGAAAAATGTGCAGCAATTTCATCTATTTTTTCTATTAGGCGAGCCATGACTGTTCTCATTTCTCCCATTTCTGAAGTGAAGAGCTTCACTGAAGTATCAAGAAATCACCAGTGCCTTTCAGAAAATAAAACAGGGTAACTTAGGCATTTGAAACAGTTTTCATCTTGAAACATAGTTGCGCTGATAGCAGCTACCTGATTCAAGTAATGGCCTATTTTTTACCCATAACAAGTAGGACAGAGGTACAATACAAATACTTTTGGCATAGACAAGTGAACTGCATTCCCATTTTTAGCGGAAGACAGACAGATCCTCATTAGCATTGCTGTATTGCTATAACTGAGGCAACATGCGAGGCATGCACACACTGATTACACTGCAGTACTGTGATGAAAGCCAATTTTTTTTTCCCATAAATAGGCCAAATTGGTGTTTCTACACCACTGTTTTACCTGCTATCTTAAGAGGCTTGTTCTTTTCTTTTGGCACAGAGGTGGAGCTGCTTTCAGAAGAAAACAACCAGGTATAAGCCACTGACTTTCCACACTCAATTATATCCTCGTCTTTCCTCTTTCCAAGAGTTTTGAGGGGCTTATTATTATAAAAATAATGATAATTTTGTCTTTGCAAGTATTTGTCTCTGGCTATGTTTAGTCCATGACTCTCCCAGATCCAAGTCAATTCGTTCCTGCAGCAGCAGGAGAACTGAAGCAGGAAAGCCAATTTCTCTTCTTGTGTACAAAAAAGTCAGGATGAAATTTGTCCTATTCTTGCAGGAACAACCCCCAGCACTTGGTTTTGATATTAAACCCATAATTTATTCTTGGGTTAATGAACTAATACCTGGTTTAAGTATCACTAGGCAGGGACAGAGCACCAGGCACAGTTGATGGGCGCTACTCTTAGTACCAAATATGTCCTAGATATCAGAAATTGTTTACACTCTTTATAATTTTTCAGCTTCTAAAAATAAGTCTCCACTATGCACTGTCTCATCTCAGAAATGAGTAAAACAAACACTAGAAATCAGGGAAATAGCTATTTTCTGCTTTTAGACATATTGTTGACTACTGAGAGTGGCAGACAAAGACTCCATCAACAAATTCGTGCACCAGGAAATGGATTTTCATGTAAATAATTATTATGAATGTTAACTAGATGCACACATCACAAGGAAAACATCAGGGAGGTTTGTTTGTGGAGGCTAAACAAAATATGTTTGCTTCGTGCTGTTCTTTTATGGTCGTTTTTATCGGAAGCACAGTTTATAGAGGCATAGCAATCATATATGTTTCACAGTAAAAGCACCACATTTCTCTGGAAACAGTATCAGGCTCTCTGCAGAAAAAACAAAGTTGGCCAAACTTCATAGTTATCGACCTAGAGATGAAAATATTCCCTCTTTTGGAATGTCTTGATGTTGTTTATGTGCACCTTTGTGGTAGTGATTTCCAGTGCAGTGAAAAATAATTAACTGCTAGAAAGTTGAAGGTAGAAATTACTTCAAATGGGATCGTGCCAAGGATTTGGCAAACAGTTATTTATTTCAACATTTTCATCATGGTGAAGAGAAAATGTCCTTAGATGAAAGCTTATTTGCCTGGATTACTGGATGATACTAAAACTGTAAGTGATGAAAAGGACGTAGGCTTCCTGGAGTCTTTCTAGTTCACATGGTAGCATTTCCTGGCAGAAACAGTCTGAGACAGCTTTTATAACCCAATCTTCAAAGAGGCCTCACCTCCATCTCCAGTTTTTCAGTTGTTTTCATGAAAAACTCTGCCTCTGTGAACAGAAAAAACACAGGTTTCCAGTGAAACTTTGGGTGCATGGTGCCATAGAGCTGATAGGCATTGCATTCCTGGGAAAACACCTTCCATGCTAAGGAGGAGAAGCACTCTGCTGTCCCCCTGTTGAGTGGGGGCAAGGACACCAAAGGCACTGGGGCCTGTGTTTGAGATCCACATAAATATCTCAAAGGCAGGTGCCAAGAGGATGGTGCCAGACTTTTTTTGGTGGTGCCCAGTGACAGGATGAGGAACAATGGATGAAAATTAAAACACAAGAAGTTTAACAACATGGAACCATGGAATATCCAGAGCTGGAAGGACTCACATGGTCATCAAGTCCAACTCCTGGCACAGACACCCCAACAATCCCACCCTGTGCATCCCTGACAGCATTGTCCAAACACTCCTGGAGCTCTGACAGCCTCGGGGCTGTGCCCATTCCCTGGGGAGCCTGGGCAGTGCCCAGCACCCTCTGGGGGAAGAACCTTGCCCTGATCTCCAGCATAAACCTCCCCGGCACAGCTCCAGCCATTCCCTGGGTGCTCTCCCTGGTCACAGAGACGAGAGATTGGAGCTGCTCCTCCACTTCCATGGGGAAGAACTTTTTCCGTGGAGGGTGGCACAGCCCTGGAACAGCTGCCCAGGGAGGGTGTGGAGTCTCCAACTCTAGAATATCCCAAATCCACCTGGAAGTGTCCCTGTGTCAGTTGCTCCGGGTGACCCTGCCTTGGTGGGGGGTTGGACTGGATCATCTCCAGAGGTCCCCCCTAACCCCATTGATTCCATGAGTCTGTATTTGTGCATCTGTGACCTCACCCGGCGCCTGGTGCTTCCCCGCTCATCGCCTCTGCCCTGCGGTACAGGGGTCCGTGTGTGGGATGCGAGCTGCTCGTACCCCCGCACCCCGCACCCCGGCTCCTCCCCCGCGGTGACGGCCCCGCGCCCGCCCCNGGCCGGGGGGATCCTCCCCCTCCTCCCCAGGGCCGCTCTCGCCGCCGCTTCCCCTCTCCCCTTTCCATTCCCTTATTTCTCGTATCCCGACCCTCCCGCCGCCGCCTCCGCCTCCGTTTTATTCATGGCCTGGCGNTCGGAGCCCCCCCGGCCCGGCAGCGTCGGGGCCATCGCGCCCAGGGGGCTCGGCTGCGGCTCCGCGGCCGGGGCGGGAATGAACCCTGCGAGCCGTTCTCCGCAGGTTTTTATATGTATAGCTGTATGTCGATATCTGTATCTATTAATCTATGTTCTTTTCCGATGTTCGGCAGCAGTGTATTGCACCACCGACCGCCCGTGCGCCGGGCGGCACTTACACCATCACTGAGTTAACTGTAGATGTCAGACTGTGCTTACTCTGGGGTGATGTCGGATTGGTAATAACGTGCGCAAATGGGAATTCGGTGCGGGTAGAGGGTGATGGAGACGGCACAGACCCAGCTGGCGCGGACAGACCCGGCGGAGCCGCTCTGTTCTCGGTGCAGGGCCTGCTGCGGGGGCAGTGCCCCGGCGCAGGCGGAGCGTGGGGGCACTGCGATAATTAGCAATTATCTGTGGGTAGCTGCGGACTCGGAGGAGCAGATATTTGTGCCTGCAGAAGAGATACTTGGCTGGCTTTGCCTTACAGAGGTATTCAGGCGTGTGTTGGTTAGAGAGTCGGCTGATGCCTGTCTTGTCTGCAAGTTGTGCCATAAGGCAGCCTCCTCGGGTGTCATCAGTCCAGAGGAGGAATTCTGTTGTGTGCAGTAGAAAGCTGGCTTTGATCAATAGGCAGTGTCATATTAGATCCCGATACCGCCTCTTGATTTCTCCCAAGCTGATCATGGACCAGTGAACTAAAGCTGAAAGATGGTGAAACACGTCCCTCACCTTATTCAGTTTCCCATTCGCCTGCCCTTCACTTTCCCTATCCCCTGGTTGGTTGGATTTCAATGGAAAAATTCTGGTTCTGAGCCTGTTCAAAGAAATCCATGTGTTTTGGTTTTGCTTGTCTAGCTTGCTGTTTGATAATAGCTGTAAGGCTGCACATCCCTGTGCACAGGATCTGGGGGTATTTGCCCTTCCATACAAGTGAAGTGAACCGATCCTGCTTGATACTGTTTAACCTTGTATTATCTTAGGCATCGTATGATGAGGCAGCTTGATTTGTTTAAGGCTTTGTGATGATGCAATGCAATAATAATTATAAATCTTCTCATTGTCTGAAGAATCTTTAAATACTACAGTGTCTTGGGAGGTACTTCACGTATGTTTATTCCCAAGAGGCATGGGCATGGATGAGCAGGGTTTGATATTAATCATCTTCATTTTGGGGTGGGAGGGTGGGAGCAGTTTGGCATAGGTGTTTTAAGTTGTAATTTACAGGTGTGACGTCATGTGCTAGATAAGCTTTCATAGGATTTGCCGTGTAAATTATGGCCTTTGTTTATATACATGCAATTACTTGTTTTGAAAATCCATGCTGTATAGTTTGCTCACGAGCCTGCGCCGGAGCTGTGAATAAGATCCAGCAGAACGTGCTTCAGTTGCGCAATGGAGCTCAGTGGTTGAAAACATTTTGCTTTGCCTTGTGCTTGCAGCCTGCTCCAGGTGTGAAGGTGCTCCGTGACATCCGCAAGCTGCGATGTACGTGGTGGTTGGCTGTGAAAGCAGTGGCCAGGTGCTTTGTTTATTTTCTTCTTTCTCCATGATCTGGTTTGTTCCGTTTTTTAGAAGAAGTGGGGTGCTGAAATGACTGATTTCAACTAATGTGTGCTGGAGAGAGCAGCTTGGTTATTTCAGGCTGCTGTGGTTTGTTATGCAATCAGATTAACAGAGGTTGAAATGATCATTCAGCTTTGGGTAAATACGATCGATACAACAGTGTGGATTAGGGTGGCTGTTTACATCGGGCAGATCTGCTGCAGTCGGTGTGTTGCAAATACTGGATGGAAACAGAATGAGTGGACGCGGTAATGGACTAAATAAATTTTTAGTAATCTCTTTGGGATTATGATGTACTTACTATCGATTGTCTGTGCTCCAGGAGCTTCTGCAGTGCCTTAGGTGCTGCCTGCATGCATTGGCAAACTTACTTTCAGCTTCATTTAGTTGGCAATCCAAGGCCTCGTTGAACGTCTTTGTGCGCAGCCGGTGGTGCCTGGGGTGCGGTGCGGGCTCTGGGCTACCGCAGTCCAGGGGCTGGGTCAAGCAAGGTGACCAATGCTCAACTGGAAGCTTCCTAAATTAAACAAAAAGTACAATTCAAGCCACATTTGCTGAAGCTGGCAGCTCCTCAACTGGTACATTATTAGTTGGCTGTTTCTTGTCATTGTTGTGGAGGCAGCATTGCTGCAGGAGAGGTTTTCAGGGCTTGTTTCCCTGAATCTGCTCAGTGAGGAGGTGATGACGAGCGGGCCGTGCCGCAAAGGTCAGCGGAGGTACCGCTGTGCCAGAGATGAGGCCCTGCCGGGAGAGACAGGAACTGAGAGGGAAAGGGGCAAGATGGGATGTGGGGGAAGTATCCAGAGTGTGGGGAAGAGAGGGAGGTGTTGGCCAGCATGGACCTTTTTGTGTGTGTGCAATGCCTGGCTGGGACCCCTGTCTGCGGCTGCACTGCAGTGGGCTCGCCTGAGCTCTGCTGCTCTTAGGAGTGCATCTTGTTCTGAAAATACAAGATGTGATGGCATGCAGTGTTCAGGGGAAAGGAGAAATAACCAACTCCTGCAGTCAGTTTTCCAGAGGCCTTCATGTTGGTGTGGAGCCTGAGCCCTTCCAATCTTCTTCTCATCCAGGGAAAGGTAAGGGACCCTCGAGGATGCTGTTTTTCTGTCCTCTAGCAGGGGATGGAACAGGACTACATTTTGAATACATGTTCAAAAATACTCTGCAAAGAGTTTTTTATTATTATTGTTGTTATTTATTTCCTTGCTGGCTGTGTTTAATTCTATATAAGCAGACGTGTAATTGCAAAGGGATTTCACAGGCACTCGCAAATGTCTATCACTGTGCTACTGGCTGCTCTGTGTGCTGTATAACATTTGTGATAAATGTGTACACAAGCACATTTTGGGTACACTGGAATCTAAAGAGGTACTTTGGGGAATAGGTAATATTATTAAGGCTATGTTGTTGTAGGATGTTCAGAAGAGGCAGTGTGGAATGTGATATGCAATCAGTAATGTTAAGACTATTTCTTTAGTGGTGTGAGTTTACTTCAGCTCTGATTTATTAACAGGTTGGTTTCTTGTCATCTTCAATCTTGTGAATGAAGTAAGAGCAGTTATTCTGTGTCAGACTAGAGGTCTGTCTAGCTCGGTAGCTCTTCTGATAGGACCACTTCCAGGTGCATAGAAAAGCTGGAACAGCGACGTTCTCCTTCTGATAAACCCTTGTAGCAGTCATGGCTCTAGGAGACCTTTGGGCTGGCAGTTCCAGGGAGGCTTATGTGTTTAATAGCTGCTGATGGATTGTCTTCTCTAAAAAATGTCCGAATTAGTTTTGAAAAACTTCATGGCATTAGTGTTCACAACCTCCTGTGCTGGTGAACTTCTGATGTAATTGTCCAGTCTGAAAAGGATTTTATTTTTTTCATTTTACAGTTTGCCATTTGAAGTGCTTGTGATTTTATCTGATTTCTGGAAGAATATATTTCTTTTTAGATTTTCACACAGAAATGAGCTGTATGTGGGGATGCTAAGAGGTCTTCGAAGGTGCGTCGAGATAACTGCTTTATATTTGCAGTGAGATATAATCCCAGCCCTGTTTATAGTCACCTTTCATGCATAGGTACCATTATGGCTGTCATATTTAGGTGACTGCATGGAAAAAAAGTGTTCAAATAGAAGAAGTGATTTCTTCAGCTGTGCGTCCTGGACATAGATTGGGGTAAGTCTTGATTCAGAACCACTCACATGACAGAAGAGTTGCTGCAAACCAAGGAGCAACTTCAGCAATGTTGCTGGAAGATTTACCAAAGTAAATCTTCGCAAGGGATCTGGTGCAACATTTTAGGGCATGCGGAAGGATGCGGAGAATGGAATTTAAAAGTTATATTAAAGAGCTTGAAGTTAAGTAATACAGATTCCAATAAGTGCAGCGTGATGCAGAAAAAACAGTGACTCAGTCCCTGAACTGTTCTGTAGGTTGGCTTCTACCACGCCATCCTCAACCATTTCAGGAATAGATGGGTGGTAAAGAAGTTGTGGTTTAAATTCCACTTCTTCTTTGTGTGGCAGGGGAGCAGGATCCTTTGGCTGTGAATTGACCTACAGTATTTGCTTTTGTGCTGCTGGTTCAGGAGTCTGGGTTACAGGAACCTTCTGGGTCACAGAGTTCTGGATACTGGTGGTAAAGTTGTGTTTGGTTTATTAAAAGAAGCTGTTCAAAGGTTGGTAATTTATTATTAGAATCATACAATCAAAGAGTATCCTGAGCTGGAAGGGACCCATCAGGATCATTGAGTCCAACCCTTGGCCCTGCACAGACACCCCAACAATCCCAGCCTGTGCATCCCTGAGAGCAGTGTCCAAACGCTCCTGGAGCTCTGGCAGCCTTGGGGCCGTGCCCATGTCCTGGGGAGCCTGGGCAGTGCCCTTACTGTGGCAGCTTCTGAAATCCTGTTGATAAAAATGGGTAGAATTTTCATGTTTTTAAAGCAAATATAAATTCTTCATCTTGTCATTTCTACTATTATTCCACCCTTAAGCTTGTAAACTTAGGATTAAAGTGGGTGGATTTTCAGCCTGATGGTTTACAGGTGGAATAATAGTAGAGACTGACCAGACAAACATTTTCTTTTTGTTTTAAAAATAGAGAGGCTGATATAACGATGCTATACAGAACAACAGTATATGCATATGGATAAGATCTCTGGAACAGTGTTAATCCAACAGCATCCCTTGCCTATGTGTCTGCTGTTACTTGCTTCAAAGGAAGGTAATTCTGGAGTGAAGAGATGGCAGTGCCAAGTGATTTAACTGGAGTATTGATCCAGTCCTGAGCAGACTTTAGGCAGGGATCTGGGTTAGAAATTTGGAGAAACAGGTTTTTAAACCATTGTGAGCTCCTAATTTGTTATCTGAATAACAGAAAGCCATTCTTCCTCTTTTTTGTGTGTTTTGAGTTGTTTGCTGAGATTCATGTCTTAATGTGTGGCATGTGCTTAGGAAATCTGAGGCCCCGTTTTGGAGAATTAAAAAAACAAACTAGTGAACATGTCTGAAAGGATCAGGATGGGATCAGAGGCTTTCCTCTTGCTATGAAAGTGGCCTCAGTTTGTTCTTCTTCTGTCTCTGTATCTCTAACAGAAAAGCATAGACTTTATCTGTCAAGTTTGGAAAAAGATAAAGAGCAAGTTCACTTGAAATATGTATATAATAGGGAAAATTTTCCAGGATCTATATATACAGATGGGCATTTTCCCAAAAGTATGTTAGGTGTTGAGGCCATAAAAATGTTGCTACTAACCAAAATTCTAGCCCTGAACGTATCTATAAATGCCATAGCCTCACCCCTTTGGCTCTGTGAAATGGAGCTGGAATCATTTCATACATCAGGACATAAAAAGACCTTGGTGAACTTGTGCTTTTATAATAAACAAGGAAAAGTTTATCCAGGTTGCCCAGTTTATCCACACAAAGACAGCTCTTTACTTGGGGAGGGGGAGGGACTTACCTCTTAGACTTTCCTATTTAGGATTTTTATCTCATCTTGTCCCAAGATTTTATTAATAAAAGCAAAACAACTTTAATGTTTATGCATGTTAGGTAGACAGAGCTCTGAGTTTTGGAGTTGTGGCTAATTAGATTTGTGGAGCCTGTGCAATTTTGGATATTGGGCAGGGAGATTGTTTTTGCAGGAAGACAGAGAGAAAGGAATGCAGTGCTCGTGTTCCCTTTCTTACGGTGGCAGCAGCATCTTCCATGCCCTGTGCAGGTTCATGATTTTGGTGTGCTGTTCCTGGGGAAGCAGGCTTGTTGAAGTTCACCTTTGTGTTTGGAGAATTCCTTTTAAATTGCTATTCAGTAAAGCTCTGAGTATCAGATATTTGCACATCTCCAGTGGAAAACAGTCTGAGGGAAGAATTGGCTTGTAAACCAAAACAAATGCTGTCTTTCTGAGGGCTGGTAATGGGTTGTAAGCCCATTTCTGCTTCAGCTTTGAGGGATGACTAAGATGTTTCTCTCTTCTGGCAATTCCCACTTTAGATCCTGCTGCTTAATTTCGTCTACAGGCCTGCTCACCCCAGCTGCATCTTGAAGGGAGCACAGCTGACGTGCAGTAAATGGCACCGACAGAGTGTGCAGGAGCCAGTGTTTTGTCGCCGATGGATGTGCCCAGCTCCAGGGCGTTCTCTGAGCTGGAGTGTTTCAGGCTGTGGTTCGGGCTGCTGAGCATGGCCAGCCATGTGATGCTGAAGGACAGGCTGCTGCTCCTCTCCTCCCAGCGCAGCCATGCCTCTTACGTGCGTGCAGTAGCTGTGGATGCCTAGAGGCTCAGCTTTCCCTTCTGAGCCTTTATTTTTGCAGGAATCTGAAATAGCAGAGCTGAAGCTGCTGAATAAGCCGGACTGAATCCAGGGAAGCAGATCTGGCTCTCCCCTTTGCCTGCCACAGAAATGTGGAGAGACCCCTGCGACTCCTTCAGGGAATTGTTTGATTAGTGGGTGAAAGGAAAGCCAGCCAGGGTTTTCTAATGCCATCTCTATTCTTTTTACTACTCAAAGGTCTAATGGATATAATTGTTTTTTCTTAAGATTTATGTTTTTAAATTACTCCCTAGTTTTCAGGCGTGAGAGTCTATCAGCCAGTGCTACCGAAACGAAAATCAAAACCTGGTGATGAACAAGTTCCTGAGATGATCTCTGTTTAAGAAAATAGTAAGAGGGAGTTGTATTCGTTCTGCTTTGGTCATGTTGGATAAGGTGTGTCTTTGAGATTAAAAAGTCCTGATGCTCATGGGAGGAGGGGAGTGCTTCTTTCTTTTGTCTCCAGCATTCCAGCAGAGATGCTAATTAACCACCAAACAAATTGGGTTTGGGCAAGTTTGCCTGTGCTGTGGCAGTGAAAATGTTTTGTTTGGGAGAACTGCACAAATTACACCTGCAGGCGTTCACGCAGAGATAAATCAGCCCCTGGGTACCCCAAATCTTCCTGCTTCAGTCTGCAGATATATGCCAGAGAAGCTTTTGGAATGGCAAGAGTCAGTGAGCATGTTCTGGAGCAGATTGTGTATGGGCACAGCCCTGAGCAAAGACATCACAGCGAGGAGTGACTGTGATCCCAGCACAGAGAGGCTCCGTCAGCGGGACAGGCACTTCGGGGTGAGCAGCTCGGAATGTGGGGCTGCTCTTCTGTTCTTCTCCAACAACAGGACTCTGAGCTGGGTTTTCCTGTAACTACCATTCTGCATCCTTGGCATTTTGGCAAAGAGAAAGACTGTTTTCTGAAAAATCAAACATTAAAACATGGAATAAGAGGCCTCAGGCTTAGTAACAACATTTAGGAGAATAATAAATGCTCAGCCTTGTGAAGCTGCGTTTAGTTGTACATTTATTTGGGCATTTTTTACAAGCATAATGGAAAATTATGTACTCTTCTCAGGGTTACCGTGGGATTCAGGGGACCTAATTTTCCTAAGACTATGAAAATCCCAGGCTTTGCCGTGTAATTTTTGTTTGCCTTTACACTTCTGTGCTAGTCTCTGAGCCTTCTTTCATCCACAGCAAATGCTTGGGTGCTGCAACAGAAATAGTTTAAAAGCCAATGATTTGAGAGAAAAGGAGCTGGAGCTTCTTAGATGTCTGGGGACTGGATGAAGTAGGATTAATCTGGCATTAAGGCAGAAATTTGTGAGAGAAGCTCGGTCAAGTGACTGGCTGGAGAGGGGGAATTCATGAAGTCAAAGTCATTTCTTCAGCCAAAGGGGGATCAGGCTGACATATTTCTGATGGGGTGTTTTGCCTGGCCACTCCTACAGACTCTGGGGTAGCTCTCACATACTTTCTCTGCAATTGCTCAGCATTCTGA
This sequence comes from Rhagologus leucostigma, assembly GCA_013397725.1. Lineage (NCBI taxonomy): Eukaryota > Metazoa > Chordata > Aves > Passeriformes > Rhagologus > Rhagologus leucostigma. The sequence goes on along the minus strand of VZTD01001446.1, from coordinate 203,050 downwards.
GAGCTCATGCCTTAAAAAAAGACTCTCAGAGTGAGCAGCTTTCCAGAAGGTCATTGGAAACTTAATGCTACAGTGTAATGAGGTTTGTGAGTTACATGTAACACAAATAACAGTGCTGACGAGTTGCTTTTCAATTATTAATTCTTGTACAGTAAGTTGCTGGCCATTAACATGGGTCGTCTATGCAAAGTGGTTCCATAAAATGCAAATTATTAGCTTCTATGTGGGTCAGAAAACATTGCATACTTGGTGTAACTCTTGTAGTTAAATAGGCTCCTTTGCTAAGCAAATAGTTTAAGCACTGGTTACTCTCAGCACTGTCAAAAACATACTTGAGTTTTTGCTGGGTGTAAATAAAAGGGTTTCAGCTTTGAATGATGACTGCAGGATTTGGCTTAAAAGCTATTTTTGGGCCATGGGCACAGCCCAAAGCCAGGCGATGTACGTGGCTTGGCTTCTGGAATGGCGTCAGGATGAAGGATGACTAAGTCACCCCTGCAACTTCCTCATTGCTCCAGAAAGGTGGTGATTTATTGCAGCTCTGTGTCAGCAGTAAATCGCCGTCCACCCGCGCTGATTCAGCCGCCCAACGTAGCTGGGACTTAGGGATGTGCCCCAGGTCCCTCCCGGCTGCTTCCCACCCAGCAGCTGCTGAGGGTGGAAACAGGGCCATCGCCCTTCCTGCCCTGTGTCTGAGCGCCAGCCAGGCCACGGATCCTGTCCTTGTGGATACACAGGATCAGGATGGCGTTCCTGCCGAGTCAGGGAAGATTGGCTGGGCAAAGCCCCAGGGCTTTGGGCTTCTGAAGGTGCTGAGGTTGAAGCAATAGCAAATGTGGCAGAATCAGCACATAGTAAGGTTGCTGCTCGGTGAAAAATTGGTCCAAACCCTTCTAGGCCGTGCCCTGGCTTTCCTTTGTAGGCAGAACAGGTTGGGCAGCAGCACAGGACTGGGGAGACTACACAAAACAAGGGGAAGTTCACTGAAGATGTTCATTAAGTGTGATGAGTCAAGGGTTCCTGTTTTTCTGGGGTTTACAGTGCCTTCAGTGCATGAGGACAGATTTCTTTGCTCCCACTGCGATGAGTAAGGCAAGTAGTTAGTTGTGTTACTGCTGCCTTTTCCCTCCTGCCTGCCCTCCAGAAGAAAGGCCAAGGTGCAAACCCCCACCAGTCTAAAGACTTGATTTTGAAATAAAACACTTCATTTCAGGTACAGGAATGATCTGGCTGTGATGGAGACTGATGGCAATGCCTCCTCTCATCCACCCTGCTCTCCCAAGAGCCAGTGCTATCCTGAGAAAGCACATGAAGAACCCACTTGCTTGCTCTTGTCGTCACAGCCCTTATCTCTTTAGTGGGAAGTAAATAACCAGGATGATTGTTGTGTTCCTGTATGTTTTGTGCCCTGAGCCAAATACAGAAGAAACAACTCTTCTCTAGGGCATTTTTGCATCATCCTGTGCTTTGAAAAGGCACAAACAGGCTGTTGTTGGCCATAATCAGCATCCCAAGGTGTTGTCTTCCCAAGCAGGAGGCAAGTTTTGATGCAGTCCTGGTCAGAGGCAGAGGTGGGAGGGAAGATCCCAGGTGAATTAACCATGCCATAAGGGTAAGGAAATTATGCCCCAAAATCTGTGGGCTTTCCTAGTGTGTGGGGTCAGTTCCACTTTTGATCGTGGTTGTGACTGAATATCCTCAGGAATAAAATCTGCAAGTAAGAGTGGAGGCAGACCTGAAGACTTCTGGATTTCTCTTTCATGGTTGCTACCTGGTGAATGGTGCAGTGTGGTTTGCTGATGAATTCTTTTAATGAGTAAATTGGTGACGTCTCTATTTTTTTAAGTGTTCAATTTCGCATTCTTTTTTTCCTTGTCTATAATTTTCCATTCCTTACCTGCTGCCATCTCCCCTGACATGCTATGAACATGCCTGAATTTTTGTGTTGAAATGGTTTTATTGCTTTCAAAATACTGAGTATGACTGGGTGTAAAAATGAAAGTAGCATGTGAGCTTCAGCCTGCTGCTTCAGTGCCAGTGAAATCAAACTCCGTGAGTTAGCATCTATATCCATAAGGTCTTTTCCAAGTGCAGACTAAGCTGAGGTGCTGACTGTGGAAATGCTGACCAGTTGAGGGGGAAAAACCCCAGCATTAGAGGAGTGCAGGGACCTTTCTGTATCATCAGACTGCAGGACTGGTTTTGGGCCTTGATTTAAATGTCAAAGGAGTGATGGAAAGAAGAAGATGGGAGTGACTTTGGCCCTTAAGGCAGAGTATGCCTGTTGGTGGTAGGGGTTGGAAGCTGTCTCCAGTTCCTCATCTCTACCTGGTCATTAGCCACCAGGTTGGAGGATCTGAGCTGCTCTAGGACTAAGTTTAAAACTGATGGAAATTACAGCAGGCTTAGGGGCAGCACCGTAGACCTTCAGTTGTTTGTACTTACCTGGAAACGTAGGAGTGCTGTGTGCACCTGTCTTTGGCAGTTCTCCTAGTTTCTGTTCTGTTTGCTGCTTTGTTTTAGGGAATATTGGGGAAAAAAGAGAACAAGCATGCACTGATAAAACGGCTTCAAAGCCTGTGATAAGGAGGAGAAAATGTATGTGCTTCCAGGTATCGCTGGAATAGCAGAAAAACCACGTGGAGTAGGGAATGGTGCACTGGGATAGGAGTTGGGAGACCACAGCCCCTTTTCCCAGGGGGCTGTGGAGCTGCTGTGGTGGCAGTTGCCCATTCAAGCTCTCTGCAGCCACAACAGTGTCTTTGTGGTAAGACTTTGAGCATGTTCTGTGCTTTGCTATCACAAAAATAAAATAAAAACTGGTTCTTTTCTCACCTTTGAAGTGGGGTTTTTTGGGTTTTCTTTTCTTTTTTTTTTTTTTAACAGAGTGAAATCTAGATTATTTTTCAAAATCCTTTGATCAACTTGAACCTCAGTAGCTTAATTCTGTTCTCATAACAGATTTGCTTGTCAAATACTATTTTTAAGTTCAGAATTACAACGAAGAGTTTCCTCTTGCTGTCTGTGACAAGTACTAATGCTCAAGAGTGCAGTCCTGGGGCTGGGGTGTGCATCCCTATTTCCTGATGATTTTGAAGCTTCGCTCACCTCTGCAGGGCGAAGGCGGTGCTGATGGACTGCAGGGTTGTATTGCTAATAACTGTAAACAACAATTCTGACTTACTGGTCATGGAAGACAGAAGTACAGTCAGATATTGTGGCTATGCTAATTTGTTTACAAATAGGAAAATTTATGCAAATATCAGTGCAGATGAGGTTTAGCACATGTCTTTCTGGTTGCCCTCTTTAGAAGGTGTATGACTCCCCTGCACATCTGGCGTTTGGTTGTCCCCCAACTTCAGCTCCCCACCACCTTTCTACAGTCCCTGCCTACCTCATACAGACTGGAGTCTTCAGGTACCTTGGGCTTAGCATGTGTTAAAAATTAACATCTAGGAGGAAGTTCAGAGTAATGGTTGGCCACCATGATGCCCAGCAAAGGAGGTATTCACAGATGTTCATAGCGTGGCCTGGGTTGGAAGGCACCTCGAAGATTATATCATCCCAACCCCTGGAATAGCAGGGACACCTTCCACTACATTGGGTTGCTCCAAGCCTCATCCAGCCTGGCCTTGGGTATTTCATGTTGGCAGACTCTTCATTTTGGGGTAAAGGCAGAGCCTGAGCATGTTGTGTCTGCATCATCACCATCCAGAGCTGGTGTCAATAACCAGAAAAATGATGTGGAGGGTGGGAATCTAATGTTCGTAAATGTAATAAACAAGGAGGTGGCAAAGTGGAGGGCTGAGATGGAATGTAAAGAACTAAACAGCTGATGGCACGAGGCTGGAAACGTGAGCAGGAGAAACTGAGGCACGGCCTAGCAAACTGAAAGGAGGCACTTGCTGTTGGAAAGGAAATTGTGTAAGGGCACATGTGTGCTTTGCATTGCTGTCTCAAGGCGTGTGGTCGGGGTCAGAAATAATCAAATGCTTCTTTCTTCTGTCCTCCATACGGTGTGTGCTATGAATAAAAGCTTTCTGAGTGAGTGCTCAGGGCCAGAGCTGATTTCTGTAGGCTGCCATGGTTTTGTGTTGCTTTTCCTTTTTTGTTCACCCTTCTCTTCCTTCTAATGGGTGACATACAGTTGGGCCGGATCCAGACAGAAAATTTGTCACTTGAACTATGCTGAACAGCACCACTAGGTATGGGCAAGGCAGAAGAGGAAAGACTCAGTCAGGGTTTTTCTTCAATTCTGAAATATTAAAGATCAGCCAAAAAGCTTGTAAATATTCCAGTTGTGAACTGCAGTGATTCTACTTAATGTGCTTTACCGATCTTCCTGTCACCTCTTCCAGGGGGAAATGTTAATATTCCACTTAGGAGCAGTGTTTCTTTTATCTTTGGCTGCACCGCTTGTTTGTTCCCTAAACCTTCTCTCTTTCTACCACAAGCCACTTAGATAACTGGTGTTAAAGGAAAATAATCACCACTTGTGTTAGTTCCCTGATTCTCAGTGGTGCTGATTTGTATTCTGGGATTTGATTGCAAGACAGACAAGTAGATAAGTACGTAAAAGGCAAAGCAACAGCAACAAGAAAAAAACCAAATGGTATTTGATTAAAATCCATTTCTCTGTGGCACCTTAACTATAGCTAATCGTGTGTGTGTTTTGGGGGGAGAACTGAGGGTATGGGTGAAGTTTAATGGATGAGCCTTTACTTCTTAAACTTGGGATGGGGCTTGATGGAAGAAATCAGTCTCATCATGGCCTGGACACACTGTTGGGAAAGAGGGAGCACTGGCTGTAGGAATATAGTGATTTGTAATTCCAGTAGCTTTGGCTGGTTAAAGGCCCCGGTCTGTAGATGGAGGCTTGTTGGTATTTCTGTTTTATGTCCCCACCCGTGCTGTATGGTGTTGCAGTGACCTGCAAAAGCCAGAGCAGCACGAATATCTGTGCAGTTTCATGTTGCCACTTGTGCTGGCACACGGGATGTTTGACAGGAGAGGTCCTGGCAGGACACCAAGGAACAGGAGCTGGCTTGTCAGCAGAGGTAATGGAGGGAAGGCATGGAGCTGGTGCAGCAGGGCCTTGTGTCCAGGACAAAGAGCTCCAGTGCTGGTTTTGGGCAGGGAAGGCCATGTGTGTGGTATATGCAAAGTCTTAGGCAACATAAAGTTGTCCCGTGGGGGTCTTCTTTATTGGTTTAAAATTCTAAGGAGTTTCTAAAAAGCTCTTAAGAAATTCCTTGGTTAACTTTGCTTCCAAGTCAAAAGGATGTTCTTATGGAGCTTCCTCTCACCACCACTAGCACCATTTCTCATTTCCTCTTCTTAAATTTCTCCTCACCACATTACCAGTTGTGTTATGTTGGTGCAGTGAAACCCCAGATGAGATCAGGTGGTGTTCCGGGAAGCGCAGTCATGCCTTTCAGCAAGGAGATTTGCTTCCCAAAGCTCACGAGGTGGGCAAGAAGGAAGGAACAGGGAAATGGACAGGAGAGCCCAACAGGTTATGCCATGATGTCCATATTGACTTGCTGCGTTGCACTTCCTACAACTTTAGTAACTCTTTGAAGAGAAAAGAGTTGCCCCTGTGCTTGGGTTGGGGTAGGAGGGAGTGTTATTACCTGGTGGTTTCTGTATTCCTACACCATTTCCCATGTATCTGCTTTTGGTTTCTCTTGGGTGCAGGATGAAATGGACTTCATGGACCTGATGTAGTTGTTGGGAATAACTGCATTTTCACCTCATCTTTAAAGTCTTGGGTGGGCTTATGAGGTCTGTGTAGGATGGCTTGGGGGGTTTAGGGATTCCACTGAACGCTTCCTGAAGGAGGAATTGTGTCTTTCTTTGTTTCTGTACATCCCCAGCGGAGCTTTTTGGATAACAACAGTTTGGGAAAGCAGAGGAATATAATGAAAGTTTGCCGTCAAATTTGAAAAAGAAAAAGGACTGTTCTTCTATGGATATATGAGCAGAGGGGTGGAAAGGTGGTCTTCTTTTGCCTCTGCTGTGCTACTTGTCCTTCGCTTTCCGGTCTGTGAAATGGTGTAAAAATGCCAACCACCTCTGCTCAGCACAAGGGAATGAAGGAGTAAAAGCTCAGTGAAATTGCAAAGTGTTTCCTCATTCATAAAAAGGAGCAANGGGTTTGCCTGTCTTTCATTTCTTTTACATTGTTTTCTCATCTTCCTCTCCGATGTGTGCTGAAGGAAGTGCTGGTATTCCTGCAGTCTCCAAGGAATGATAGATTATCATCTGTTAAGGGACTGACAGTCTAATTGAAATGGTGAATTTTGAGCATGCTGTGAGTGCACTTGTTCTTTGTGTGCTCAGTGCACAGACTCAGTGTTTGTGCTGTATGACTGTTTGCTAGTGACAAAACTCGTTTTCATGTTTATACACTTAATGATTTGGTTTGGTAAAACCCTCTTATTTTTAATCTCTTTGAAGCCAGTAGAAAAATTAATTTGCTTCTGGAGTTGGTCACTTTTTTTCAAGACTGCACTTTTTTCCTCCAAAGCCTGCAAGTAGCATTTTTCCTCATGTTTTCTGCCTACTCAACTATGCACAGCCAATCAGAACGTTATTTTTTAGTCCTACTATAACTTGTATGGTAAATAAGCCATTTATTGTGTTCTCCATCAGATTCCTGCCTTAGCTGAGGACAGCATAAAATGACTGGAGTGATTGGGCAGCGGCTCTAAGGACAAAGGGTTTGCCATGTCTAGTCTCCTGAAATGCCCCTGTGCAGATGCCGGGAGCAGGGATGATAGGAATGCACCTGTTTCTCCAAAGGAACTCTAATCAAAGGTGCAAGTGCCCATAACTGAAGGCATATTTGTAACATGGGTAATAATAACTTTATCATAGCTTTTAAGTACAAACACAGAGTCATTAACGTTTGAAAAGATCTCTAGGATCGAGTCCTGCTGTTCCCCCTGCATTGCCAAGCCCACCACTAACCCGTGTCCCCAAGTACCACATCTACATGTCTTGTAAAACCTCTCGGGGATGGTGATTCCACCCCTGCCCTGGGCAGCCTGTTTCAGTGTCTGACCACCCTTTGAATGAAGAAATTTTTCCTAATATTCAATCCGGTATTCCCAATCTAAACTTTCCCTGGCACAGCTTGAGGCCGTTCTCTCTCATCCTGTCCCTGTTCCCTGGGAGCAGAGCCCGACCCCCCTGGCTGCCCCCTTCTGTCAGGGACTTGTGCAGAGCCAGAAGGTAATAAGGATAAGTAAGAAAGTAGTAAGGATAAATAAGAAGGTAATAGGGATTAATAAGTAGCAGGATGCATGCAGAGACAATAGGGCAGATTGCAGCATAGGACAGCTGTCCAGGTAAGCACCCAGTGTCCCCTGATGACCCTGAGAGTAGCATTGGTGACAGACAGGGACACTACCTGCGATTCTGGGTTTGGTACCTTTTGCATGTTCTGAGTTAATTAGTGATTTGTGTGCAGATTGAATTGGATGGCAGTAATTACTGCGGTGCCTGTGTCAAAGGAGACATATACAGGTTTGTCAGGATTTCGGGAGAGCGGGTGGATGTCGTGTAGACAGACCACGGCAGCAGGAAGCACTGGGTTTAGGTTGGGTTTTCTGTCGACTGCTTGGCACCAAAGCCTCACTTGCCCCTACTTTTCACTCTCCCCCCATTTTACATGTGTTAATTGGCTTCAGCCAAAAGGTATTGCTGCCGAACTTGTTACAAGTGGAATCCAGTCTAAACCACGTTGTAGCAATGTACATATTCAGGCACTTTGTCTGAAGTAATCTTCAGAAACGCAACACAACAACAGCAGCAAATGTGCTGGGGCTTTGTCTGGAGCTGTGGAAACCTGTCCTGGCTGTGGGTTTGGTGTCAGCAGTCACCCTGCTCTTGGTGGCTTTCCATTCTGCTTTGTCACCTTTGTAAGGAAGCGAACTTGAAGCAGGAGGAGAAGATAAGTGGAGACTGAAATTAATATTAAGCAGTTCTAGATTAATTTCACTGACAAAATTGCTGCTTGATTTCTGTGGGAGGAGCGTTTGCCAGAACCGTGCCAAAATCTCCCAAAAAGGAGCTGAAGAATGTTAAGCACAAACCCCACAGCATTTCACAGGAGTTTATTCTGTTGTTTCAGTAGTGACTCATCTCCAGAATGATCCATCCTCTTCACTATGTATATGTAAAGGAAAAAAAACACTGACAAAGGGCTCAGAGCCATCTCAGAGCCATGCAAAATGCAGTGTCTTGTTCAATTATTAGTTAAAGCATCTGAGTGTCTCAAGCCCTTAGGCAATTTTGAGAGTTATCCTGGCAAAAGATGTTTGCAGCCAAACCTGGTTCACTTTTTGTTAAACATCCTGAATTTTTTAAAGAGTGTGGAGTGAGGCAGAAGTGCTAGGTATAGACAGAGGAAGAAGTGCTAGGTATGATTCTCTGAATGGACAGAATTGTTGTTTTTGAAATCTCAGGGGTTGTTAGAACGTCACTTTTTCCTTTCTGTACATCACATCTTTGGCTAAATGACCTGAAAATTAAAGATCAGCATTCCAGTGTGTTTGTTAAATGCTTTGCTTCCTGAGATGGCTGTTCAGAAAGCCGAGGGCTCTCATCTCGATTTTCCTCCTGCCCCTACTCAGCATCCTCAAAAGGCAGCAGTGAGTACGTAAACAGGAAAGGGGAATGATAAAGTGTGGGAATCAAGGGAGTGCTGAGTTAGCAATGCCAGGAGGAAACAGCTCTAACAACAGCCTTGCTACTGATGAAAAATAAACTGGAGGTGAACTGACTTAAGATACTTCTGAAAATGGAGTTCTCTTTCTTGTCAAATTTTTCTGTGACTTCTAATAATTTTTTAAAGCAATAAAGTAGAAAGCACACCCATTGTAGTGACTAGATGCTGGCATTAGTGTTTTAACAAACACCTACACAGCATATACATGGACTAAATTATCTAAAGGGCTTGTTAGCTTATCATCTGCATGTAGAAGAAAGTGATGGTGGTGATGGATGCTGCTTAGAAATTGTGTGAAGGACTCTGGCTCCTTTTTGCTTTCCTTTTTCTTTTCATTGTTTTCTCCACAATAAAAATGTCCTCTGTTTTTGAGGAGGTCTTTTTCTCTCTCTCATCATTTTTTGTTGTTGTTTTGAAGGTCTTAAGACATTTTTCACTATTTTATCGTAGGAAAATTTTGTACAGTATCCAGCCAGTGCTTTTGTCAAGTTCATAGAGCACGTGAAATAGTGGAGAGCAAAACCATCCGCCAGTGACAGTATTTGATCTACAGAACAAGCTGTTTCTGAGAAAAGCTGGGTAATGCTTGACTTGATTTTGTTTTGTTTTGCTTCGGTTTCTTGGCTTCCAAATCAGTGTTGAAAAATACCTGACAACTGTAATTATTTTACTGGAAGTTTAATGAAAGGTCTAATTTTGCTGGAAGCCTGGAGGAGAGGAGGAGACAGAGCTGGAGAATGGCATCTGATGTGGAGCAATGGTGATGTCAGGCATATTCAAGATAAGTGAGCTTGCTGTTAATAAAATAAACACGCAATACTGCTTTGGCCCACCGTGGGCCATGGAAGTACTTGTGGCAAGCTGTTCACTTCACTGCTGGACCAAAAGTCTTGGCTAGTAGTTTTGGTTGTCTTTCACCAGACCCTCTTGGCATGTGTGTAACTTTGAGCCCTCAAGCATGTTGTGGTTGAAGTATGTGTGTGTTTGAAGTGCTTTGGCTGAAAAGAAAATCAGTACTATTCTGATAAGGAGATGGGAAGTATTAAATTGCTTAAAATACTGTCTTTTCTCATGGGATTCCGGTTTTCTGTTAAAAACTCACTATTGTGCTGATATTTCTCCATCAGGGAACTTTTGAAGCAATTTCAGCGTTTTGAAATGGGTCTGCTAAAACGTTGCTTGTCTAGCTTTCCTCTTAAGAAGGACAGAAAGTAAAGAGAAGAGAGAAAAAAGTAAATTTTCAGAGGGAGTCAACACAAAGAGCAGGCTGTCTGGGGAGGATCCAATTTCTTCCACATTATGTGATGTTCCGTGGTGGAGATTCCCAGATGTGCAGACAGAGAGATGTAGCTGGTGTGAGACAGGTGAGTTACACCTGATGGCTTTGCATCCAGCAGAAACCCAGGGATTTATCTTTGTTCCCAAGAGGAACAGTTTGAGAGGAAACATCTGCTGCTCTTAGAACTTGAGGTTTTTTGATACAATCCTGGTCATCCCTCTGGAGTTCTCCTCCCTGTGTTCAGGGTGAGCTGCATTCATCTTGTGGGTCACTTACTTATTTATTTATTGAATGAAAGATCAAACCCCCTTTTCAGACTCCCCAAATCTTTCATTTAACTTTACTCGGCAGGTTATGTAGTGTACCACTGACTTCTGGTTTTGCTACCCATCACAAAAGCACGTGAGGAGTTTTGACTGCAGGACTGATACATTTCTGAAATTGGAGAGATGATAAAGGATTGGTGGTTCAGATGTGCTTTGTGGGAAGCGCTTACAGAGCACAAGGGTTGTGGCAGGAGCAGTTAATGTTGCCTTTTAATAATTTAGGCAAAAGTGTTTGGGAAGAATGCAGTGGGAAACTATTTTCATGTTGTTCTCAGAGGGAAAATAGAATCTATCCTGTGAGCAGTGGTCAGGACAGTGACAGTGCTGGGTGCAATGCAGTTTTGTAGCTTGCTGTGAAAATTAAGAAGAATGAAGGGGAAGGATGAAGGGAAAGGGGACTCTGTTCCCTCACCCCCTTTTTCTTCAGGAAAAAAAAACCCAGACCCATAAGTTTTCTCAACTTACTCATTGAGAATAAACTTGTAAAGCTGTTTATAAACCACCTTGTCTGGTTAAGCAAATCAGCAGAATCTGCTTAGGCAAGGAGCCAGGGAGGGTATTGCTGCCTTTCTTTTAAATTTCAGGTAGAACCTTAAAATTAGGGGTTGCTACAAGTCCCTCCAGCGCATTTCATATAATTTGGTATTTACACACTGAAAGCCTGTCTAGACTCTTCCCAGTTGTGTTTATTATGTACAGTGTCAATCATTGTGTGTCTCTCCTTGTCAGTTTGTGTATATATAAGATTCATCCTGGTCTATCTGCATCTCCCTTTTCCCCATAAAACTACCCCCAAAAGGCTTACTCTCCTTTTCCCATAAAATTGCTCCTGCCAGGAGCCTGGCAGTGTCCTGAGCATTGGTTTTGTCTAGGAGCATGGAATGTTTTATCTGATGCTCCAGGCTTGCTGCAGAGACCTCAGCTGACTGATCTGCTTCTGGAAACCATCTGTCATGGTTTAATAGATATTGGGAGAATGGGAGGAGAATCAGAAAAAGGTAAAACCTGTGGGTTGAGATAGGAACAGTTTAATACTTGAATTAAGCAATAATGGTATTATTAGTGTTATTATTATAATGGAAAGGGAGATCATTAAAGAGGAGAGTACAAGCCAGACCGATGAGTGATCCCAGTGCAGTCCCTCACCACCCACCCATTGATACCCAGCCCGTCCCCCAGCAGCCATCGGCCCTGCCAGCCAATTGCCCCAGTTCACACACTGGGCACGACATCCCACGGTGTGGAATATCCCTCTGCCCAGGGGGATCAGCTGTCCTGGCCATGCTCCATCCCAGCTTCTGGTGCAGCTCCTCACTGGCAGAGCTGGGACACTGCGAAGTCCTTGACTGGGGGTGAACTTTGCTCAGCAACAACGGAAACATCAACGTTATTCTCAGGGTGAATCCAAGCCTCAGCACTGTACCAGCTGGTAGGGAGAAAATTAACTCTCTCCCAGCCTAAAGCAGGACACCATCTTTTAAGCTGAGGCTGATTCATTGTGTTCACAGGCTGAGGGCTGATCTATTTTAATCTGGAACCCACTGTAATTATGTTTAGATGTCTCTTTGCACCTGTGTAAGATGGGAATTGTGGTACCCTCCATCTTCTGTGTGGTACCCACCATGTTCTGAAAACTCGTCCTGATGGCTGGAATGAGCAGCATTTTATAAGGACTGGATGATAGTAGTTAGCAGTGTTTATTTTTAAACCCAGTTTGAGTTTTTCATGTGTTCTTAATTTGAGTAGGAATTGCAAATTGTCTTCTGTGTGACCTTGTGCTAGTATTTGTTTATCTTCTGTTTTATGCTTTAATCACAGGCTTTTTGGGGGAGTCTGCTCTTGCTCCATGTTTACAGTGTCCAGCACAGTGGGATTTTTTCTCATGCTGCTCCTATGTACTACAGAAATTGAAGTAATAATGAAATTGCATGCAGCTCTCTTTCCTCTCCCCCACAAGCTGCTTTAAGTCGTTCAAATCCTCCTTTCTTATCTGCAGCCCTGTGAATTGTGCCTAGAATTGTTCTGAGCTTGTCAGAGTTCTCTGCTGCCTGTTTGGTAACAAGGGACACTGTTTACTTACATACTGGTAAACCCTTTATGTTAAACAGGAGCAGAAGCTGTTTGCTGTGTTCTGAGGAATTCAAGAAATCTTGAACAACAAACAGTTTTTCCTGTTTGTTTTCTAAATGCTGAAATATTTACTTCTTGTTTTAATCTTGCAGAGACATCCTTCACAGACCATGTGTTTAAAAAAGAAGCAAATCTGAAATCTGTAGACAAGGGATTAGAAAGTCAAATCCCAGTTTGGAAGGTAGATGTATTTATTCTCTGTGTTCACACTTGATTACAGTAGATGCAGCATTTGATTTTGTTTTGATTTTTTTTCCCTATCCCTTGCTGCTTCTGGAAGTATTTTGCATATTTCGTTAACAGTTTCACATTTGAATTATTCTCCACCGAATTTTTGCTTCCCATTATCAGTCTCCTCTGCTGTCATCTGAAACACTTCCTTTCAAGTACAAGAATTAAGGGAACACTAGAGTTCCTGTTTCTGCAGAGGTTTGTGGATGCAGCCTTGAGAGCATTAAAAGGCAGAAGAACTGCACAGAGTTCCTTGGGAATAACTGTGTGAGTGTGGTCCTCCTGGGGCCGGGTGCTGCGGGACGGAGTGTCTTGTCCTGCACATCTGCAGAGAGCCTTGGGAAGGAGCTCCTTCCATTCCGGGTCTCACTGACCTGCCTGGCCGGGCTTCTCTACAGATCCCTGTCTGTAGGATTGAAATGAAATCTGTTACTGCCAATGCATTCCAGTTGTACAATAGACAAGAATTTGGTTTTTGTGAGTGACTGAAAACAAAGCCTGATATTGAGAACTATATCAATTTATTTTCTTATTTTTACTTATAAACAAAACACATGCACATGAAAGGGGAAGATTTTAATGGCTTTTTGGGGCTGGAATCCTACCAAAACAGTGATAATTTGCTTTATTGACTTCTTTTCAATTGATTGGAAACAACACAATTTTTTTTTTATCCAGACTATGTTAATATTGTGCTCTGTGAACATTACATGGCCTTTCTCTTCCTGACCCATGGTAGAGCAGATGTCTCTGTTGCTGGATGTTTTCCCCAGTCTGTCCTGCCTTGCTCTGTCACAGCCTTGGGTGCGGTTTTCCCGGTCCTTGGTGTCTTTGAGGGTCCTGATTCCAGCTGTGCAGTACAGGCAGTTTGTGGTAACCATTCTTGTTTATACCAGGGTCAGGAGGCTTGGAGCATGAATCTGTGTTCCCAGCTGTTCTGGTATTAAGACTTCCCAGTGCAGAGTGATAAATGTGTCATCGTGGCCTGGATGTGCATCTCTGCATCTTCATCTGGAGTCACAGCTCATAAAACTGAACTAATTTGTTTAAAAAGTATATATATATGGAGTGAGGAGTTGGTAAGGGATCCAACAAGATATTTCCCACCTCTCTGCAGGGAAGGCATCTTCACAGTCATGAAAAAGGTCTTGGTCAAAGCTGTCTTGTGTTTCTAGAGAAAAATTCCTGCTGAGGATGCAGAAACCTTCCTCTAATCCAGATCATCAGGATTATCTGGATTATTATTGTTATTTATCAACAGGAATATCCTGCAATAAAATTCTTCTGTAGATTTTAAGTTCATAAAAGGCAGACCACAGAGTTAAGGTTGGTGGGGTTTTCTCCTCCCTTGGATTTTAGTGTTGCTGAATGATAGTGGTATCCATTTTTATACCTGCTTTTGCAGCCTGCAGCCAATTTTCTTCATTGAATTTCATGCAGGTAGATTACATATAAATGCAATATTGTCATTAATGATATGAGTGGTGTCCTAAATATCTTCGTACACTGTGTTTGCACGTCAAAAATGGTTAACTTTCATTTCAGAGGTCTGATGTTTCTTTAGCAAGAAAATAATTGAGTAGTACAGGAACATGCTCCCGATAAATGCTGAAGGATGCATTGTTGTAAGAGAAACTCAAGTGCATGTTAAACAACTGCAGGCAGATCTATTTTGTAATTTAATAGAGGAGCTCATTTGAGTGTTTTCCTGAGAGAATGCCACCTCAGTGAGCGTGTTGGTTGACTTGTAAGAACTGAACCACTTGTATCAGAAGGGAAGCCCTGTGGGATGTCGTGTTGAGAGGGGATGTTGAACAGGGTGTGTGAGTGTTTGAATTTTATGGATATAGATTCGCTGTCACAGTAAAGTTTTGGATGAGGCAAAAAACGAAGGTAATCCTTGGTCAGGCCCAAAGCCCCTCTCCAGCTCTCTTGGAGCCTCTTTAGGCACTGGAAGCGCCTTTTCCAGTGAACCTGAGGCTTGTGCTTCTCTGAGCATTTGGGATACAGGAAATACTGAACACCAAAAAATTTTTTTCTTTTTTTCTTTTTGTAAAGCAAGTTAGAAAGTTAGTATCATTTTGCCTCTGTGCTTTGTTCCCCAAACCCTGTTCCTGCTGGCATTGAGCATCTCTGGCTTGTGCCTGGAATCCAAATGCTGCCATGGCAGATCCTGAATGGGCTCCTACCCCAGATTTGGAGGTGGCTTCAGGAATTTGAGAAGATGTTAAATCTGCAATTTCAATTTATCATTGTCTTCACAGAGCTTTTATTCTCTAGTCTGCCTTCTGTTACATGCTTACTTTTTACAACTTGAGCGCCTCTGGCTCTGCAGTTGAAGTTAAGGCTATTTGGTAAAGGAAGGGGGAGTTGGTTTTGTTTTGGCTTTTTTCCTGAAATACAAATTATTTTAAAAAGTGGATAATGTGCTGAAAAATGCTTGCATGCCTCATATACAATTGTATCTGTATATAGGGCAGGTTAGTAATCTTTGCAGAATCACAGCTTACTACCCCAGCTCTGAAATCGTTGTTACTTCCTGTAAAAGTGCTTTTTTATTGCATTAAGAGGTTGTGCCCCTTATGTGTCAGCAGTGATCACCCTTTCGGTCATTACACTCGTGGCAATTGTTGACTACATAATCTTGTACCTTTTGGTTTATGAGAGATTATTCATGAAGCACAATGAATGAACTGTGCTATCGTGATGCCTGGCAGGTATAATTTTTTAAGATGTTAGAATGCATTTTACTGAGTCTGCTAAAATTTATTTTTATTTTGGTTTATTATTTGCATTGCAATAGCCTTAAAACCTTTAACTGATGCTCCCTGACTCTTTGCTTTCCTTCAGGAATACTCAGGATTTTACAAACTGAATAGGACATGATGTTTTTGCCCTGAAAAATTTATACTACAAGCTTTTTTCTTGGCAGATAGTCAGCTTTTTCTTAAAAATTATACATGCACTTAAACATTGAAAAAAGCAACAAATTTTTCTTGATCTTTTTGTCCAAGTGCTAATTATATGATTTGTATAAAGCCCTCAGACTTCAAATGCAGCGTATCTCCATTTTGAAGGATAAACCTAGGATACTATTTTTCCAAATGCCATTAAAAAAAGCCATTAAGTGAAGGGGTCTAACATACATACAATTCTGTAAGAGCACCATTCCAGGGACAGCCAAATCCCTAAAACTTTAAGCTTCTCTTTGATCCCAAGGATTAGTGGAGATTTCCACTTTGCCTGGCAAATTTTTGGGCTGTTAGGGATGCCCACAGAAACTGTGTTTTCTAGGGAGATAAGTCAGGTAGGATAAATATTGCTCCCAGTCCTCCTCCAGTGGTTGGTAGAGCAGCTCCAGATAGGTTTGAACATTCCAAGGTTTGAACATTCCACCTGTACTTTTTTAATGCCAAGGATTTATGATGCAGCTGTTGATGGGGTCAGTGTCAGTCAGACACATTCAGGTGGCATTGCCACACCGGCCTTGTGTCACGGGGTTGGAGCAGAGGCTCTCTGAGGAAGACAAAGTTCTTCTTCACCTTGGGTGAAACATTTGCAGTCTTCTTGGGTAATAAAACACAACACAAGGGGAATGTTTAAGTCCTGGTGGTCCTCTTGCCCATGCAATAATAATCACATAATAATTCATGCTGGGATAGGTGTGGTTGGTCTCACCTGTGAGGATGCTTCTAGAACAGGCTGATCATGAGGAAAGCTATGGTGAGAAAGGCTGCAGAGACACCAGAAGGGAATTTTCAGGTGCAAGGAGAAAGCTCAAATGTGAAATAACAAGAGATATTTGTGGTATTTAGAAGATAGATGTTCTGTAGGCCAGCAACATCTGTATGTGAGAGAAGGACTGATTTGTATCAGCCATTTACAGTCTAAAATTAGTATTTACAGTATAAATACGGTAATGTGCTTGTAGCATCTCCTCTGGTGACAATCCTGAGCAATGCAGGAATCCTGTTTAGTGGAGTCAGGGTTCAGCTGTCTCGGTGAGCTGTGGCTTCTCTCAGGCCAGAACGATTATAAATTTAAACCTTAACAATAAAATAGCATCAGGCTAAAGAAATGCTGAAAGAATGGGAAATGTCTCAAAAGATTATCAAAAAATCATGTGGGGTTGTCATAAGTCCTTCAAGAGCTTCAGAAGCAGTGTGGATCTGGTCAGCTGGGGCAGGGGTGGGATCCCAGGCTGACTCCCTTCTCCTGGGGTGACTGTGCGAGGGATAAGCCAGGTAGCTTTGGTTACATAGGAGTTTTAATTTGTTGTCATTCAATGGTACAGTCCCTCTTCATCTTCACTGCTCACCCCCAAATCAGCATCTTTTGTCAGACTCTCACTGGTGCTGTACCTGGTGAAATGAGACAAGTTCCTTTGACAGCTGTGGTTGTTAAAACCCAATTTTGTAAATGATTCATCTCCACCAGGGCCTTACAGCCCGAGCAGCTGCAGGTACGAATCGAGGAGGCCCTTGGTGAATATTTCATCATCTTTCGGAAGGGCTGTTTTGGCAGGGACTAAAGCAAAGGAATTCAAGGTAGTAAAATATGTGCACTCAGAGACAAATATTTTTGGGTGTAGAGATAGGAGACATATTTTTGGGTGTAGAGAGATCTCGCGTGAGAGCTTCCCATCAAACTCCCAAGTGTGCTTTTGTTATCTAAAGCAAGAAAAGAAGATTCTGCTCAGGAGATGAGAGCAAAATTTAAAGCAGGGGCAAAAACAAAAAAGCAAGAGACTTTTAATACCTTTTTTTATGATTTAAAGTTGTACTATTCTCCTGCTATTTTGATAGAATTATCTGTTTCTTGGTTTATCTTCTGCAGGGGATAGGATAGATCATGCTTATGAATGGCATGAGCAATTTTTAAAACTTACTTTATTTTTCATGTGTGTTTTTTCCCATCACCATAGTGTGAAGCTCTAACAATAGAGGCCTACAATTAAGAAAGGATATTATTAGTATCTGAAGGTTTCTGACTTTGTTCTTTACTGTAGGTTTGTCAGCATTTATACTTTGTCCTTGTCTCCTGCTTTGAAGTTTTTAGTAGTGTACAGTGTGAAAAGTTTTGTTTTGCATAATAAGAATATTATCAGTGCATAAAAAATGCTTTGTTTTTAGTGAAAAACCCCAAACCCACCCCAAACAAAACGGTTTCCAAGTGATGCACTTTCGTAGTGGATACCAAACTGGTGCTCCTGGAGAACTGTGTTTTAATTGAAACCTGTATTATTATTTGTTGCAACCAAAGCTGTTTGCTCTGTTGCAAGACACTTCTCTTTGACACGTGAATCTGCTGCTCAGCCAGACAGTGAATGTCTTAACAATCCTTTATATTTGTCATCTCATGTTTGGAAACACATGGAGAGCAGAACCCCAGTAGGGTGCAGCCATTTCTTTGCTTGGCATCTGGAACTGTGTTGTGATTTCACAGCTTATTCTTAACCTGAACCATCAGAACACAACTCAGCAGAGGCTGCTGGCTGTTGCTTGGCATCGAGGAGAAATTACATAAATCTGAAGGCTGGGGCTGTTTCTGTCAGAAATCAAGTTTCCCAGGATTACTGAAAATTCGTCTGGAGTTGTGAGTGCCTGGGCTTGGGGAGCTTGATATGCACGTGTCACAAGGGTTATGGGCCCTTCCTCCCCCACCCCATCCTTCCTCTCCTGCAGGCTGTTCTTCCCAGCTCCTTGGAGGAGAGCTACACAGTCACAGAATATACTGCTTTAGTTTAGAAGTTCCATACAGTGTTGTTATTTAGAGGGGGAAATCTCATTTGGATTAATATTAATTAAGACCACTTGATTGAGGTTAAAGACAATAAATAAATGCAGCTTTTATAACCGTGGGAAGTATTTGCAACAGGTTTGGAAATTATTTTAAAAAACAGTGTTGGGATAATTAACAGGAAAGTAGTTTTAAAGATTGCCTTGCAGCCCCTCTGGAATTTTGATGTTTAAGAGGATGAGAGATGTTTTCTGTCCTGGAAACAGGCTGGCAGAAGCTCTAGCACAGAGTGCTTTTAAATCTCTTTGAGCTGAGAGAGCCTTGCACCATGGGAGGAGGAGGTAAGGACTGGCATTTTTAGGAATCCTGGTTTTGAAATGCAAAGATGTGTGTATTGGTGCCTTCTAGATGCTTTGTTTTATAGGATGTGCATACATATGTTTTTATATGTGTATCTGTGTGTACACATATTTTTTATATGTATCTGTATGGGCAGATACACTTTTGTGACATTTTCATGCCAGAGGGGAAGGCGTAGAGGAGAACAGGAACACATATTCAGAGGTACCCACAGCTTCTGTTCACTTGCTCATTCATGATTTGTCCTAGATTTGCCTCATTTACCTTGGGCAGTTGGAAGATACAAATTTTGTTCTCTGAACCAAGAGCAGGGGTATCTAGAGGAGCTGAAGGTGGCTGGGCTTTTCCCTCTAGCCAGCAGTAATTTGTTTGAAACATCTAGTGAACTTTCATAAAATGTCTAAGGAGAGAAAAAAAAAAAAAGTTCATGTTCGGTTTTGCTCCAGAGGTTTTCTAGGCTAAAAAAGCAGTCCAGAATACTCCTTGAAAAGAGGAAATTCAAGTAGCTCTTACTGTGAGATGAGTCAAAATGTATGGACTCGGTGTGTGGGACCAACAGGAAATGATCCAAGTGGGAAGAGTGCACTGCCCTCAGTCTGGAGAAGTGGGAGGAAATGTGCCAGTCAGGATTGTTTTTCAACTCTCCTTGCTCTGCTATTTTGATTGAGCCTCCTGTTGCAAAATACGATGCTTCTTTACAGGGAAACATCCATTGACAGGGCAGCTCATGGAATGGGAAGCTTAGGGTTGAGTTGAAGACTTAATGAAAGGCTGTTGGCAAGGAGCTGTCTGGAAGCATAAGCTGACTGTGGTGCTGCTCAGGAATACAAATTCTTCCCTCTTAGGGAAGGCATCGGGGGGTGCATATGGAATCTCTCATGCTGAGAATGAAAATTTAATCTGGGTAAATGACATCCCCTGGTTGGTAGAAATTAGAGAAGAGGAGCTGCAGCTTATGGGTCTGCTAATGGTGCCCAGTAGCGAGGGGCTCATGGGGCTTTCACCAGAGATTGTATGAGACAGGCATAATCTGGAAGAACTGCCTGGCATGTTATGATGCTACATCATGACACCTCTTCAGAGTGTTTTCCGTGACTAGAACTTGCTGTGAAATGGTGCTGTGTCTTCAAGAGGGCTTTTTAGAATTTGTGAGGGATCTACTGAATTACGGTCTATCAGGGTGAAGCCTTCTGCTGGTGAGACCAGTTGACTGTTGATGTGCATAAACAAAGTGTGTGTGAGGATGATTGTGAGATATAATCCTGATCACCAGAATAAAATGTGAGTATCTGTTACAGCTCATCTTGCTATACAAATCAGTACAAATGTTTTGATGTAGTTTTTTTTAAAGTATTTTAACTCAGTATTCAGAATATCCTATGGTGAATAATGAAACGAAGGCAAGAAATAAAATATCACAGTGCTGATCTAGCTTTATGTGTTATTTTTTGTCAGGTTTTCACCGAGTTTTCTGAATCCCAATGAAACATTGTCATTGAGTTGTCTACGGTAAAGCCTGCATCACAGCTGTACATTATTCCTTCTAATCTGTGTTACCTTGTGCTTGTCAAGATAAGTTTATTTCAAGTTCAGGCAGCTTAATTGTCTGGCTGTTTTCCGGCCCCTTGGGATTTTGCCATTTTCTCTAGTCTTGATGAATTTGCTGTTTAGTGCCACCCATTGTGTATAGCTCTCCCTTGGCCACTCCTTGCAGGAAATGTGGTTTAGCCCATCTCTGTATTCAAGGACAAATGCTGTTGTGGGGTTTTGGGGTGGTTTTTTGTCACTGAAGTTGATTACTGTGTGATTGGAGCGGGATTAACGAGGACGAAATGGAGGCAGGGACCACTCACCAGTCCCGGGTTAGGCTCTGGCTCTGGAGCATTCCTGGAGCAGCTCTTTGCTTACGCTGACATTCAGTGAAGCCTCTTGCGGGTGAACTTGCTCCTGTGAAGATTTCCCTCTTCTTTTCTCCGTGGGAGGCCAGGTGACATTCTGAGGTTCCTTCCAAGCCACTTCCCAGACTTCTCCAATAAAGCTCCTTCAAGTCACTGTGCCTGGCTTTTGAACATTCAAGTAACATGGCATTTTCTTTATCCCAAAAACCAAGCACACTGACTTCCCTGACTGAAGCTTAAAATTTCTTGTTTTAAAGTCTTCCTCTAGTTGCTTTCAAACACTATAATTAATTAATTCTGATTCCAAACAACTTGTAAGTTCAATCGGTCTGTAATTTTCAAGATCTTTCCAGAGTGTTTCCCACTCTAGCTGGCTTGGATGAAAAATGGAATAGTTTTCCCTGGTAAATTGTGAGTAAATCATTTATGGCTTTATATCAGTCAATCAATTATGTTCTTGCTAAGTGGAGA
Source organism: Rhagologus leucostigma (assembly GCA_013397725.1). NCBI lineage: Eukaryota > Metazoa > Chordata > Aves > Passeriformes > Rhagologus > Rhagologus leucostigma. The sequence goes on along the minus strand of VZTD01001446.1, from coordinate 181,882 downwards.
GCAGGGAAGCGTCAGGGGCACGCCATGCACCTCGAGCTCTGCCTGTAGTACACCCGTTAACTCCTCACTGTGCAGTGGGTGAGAAGTGACCAGGGCAATGTATTTACCTCATGTCTTTAGTTTGATTTGCTAAAATAAACAGAATTTGTTGCTGCACTGTGCTGGCCTATTCTGGAGCCCCTTGGTTTGGTTCCCAGTTATGCCATCCCATGTCATTGGTATTCCGTGAGGGTGTGTGGCCGCTCGTAGGGAGAGAAAGAAGTCCTGGGGGCTCAGGGGGAAATTGCCAGCCTGGGCTGGCTTTTCACTCTCAAACCATTGAGGGAAGCTAAGTGCCATGTGAAAATACAAAAGTCTGGGATTTTATCATGTGAAATTGGATTACCTTCTCCTCTCCTTATGAATAAGTCTGCTGTGCTCAGAAATACCAGTCTTGGTTTTTATACACTGATAAAAAAAATCTGCTAATGTCCCTTTCTGAGGCTGTACTTTGGCTTATATAAAATCAGATCCTTCCCACCCCTCTTCCCCATAAGGCACTTAAACAACCGTAAGTGAAGATTAATGTTCCATTACACTTTTATCAGTTACGTTATAGACTGAAATGCACTGGTCACGTGCAGATTGATCTTCTGTGTCAAATAATAGCAAAAATCAATACTTTTATTTTTCTTTTTAAACCTCTGTATCTACAGAAATGCTGATTTGCATCAAGTAAGTCCATTGTTTTATTGGATCTCAGCTGGGGTATCTGTGTGTTGCCCAGGCTGAAGCTGCTGGAAAGCCCAGCTTTAAGCCCTAGGATCTGTGAGCGCTCACATCATTCCTCCTGTCACATTTTAACTTAATGTTATCATTTGCTCTTTGAATTCAGAGGCCTGTACAAGATCTTCTTATTGCCTAGAAAGAGAGGAGTAACTGAGCTGTTGGGGTTATAGCCTCCGTTCCAGCTGGTGCCAGCTGGCAAACGCCACAGGAATTGCTGGTCCTGGTTTGGCATCTTGGCTGTTTGAAGTTTGATCTCTGGTGCTTGCTCAGAAACTCACTTTTTGGGCTGCTTGGGGGGAAGTTGTTGGCATTTGGGTATGGAAATCCAAGTGGCTGCTTTGTGTAGATCCTGAAGGTGATCAAGGTTGCCTTCCCAAGGTTTCTGCTGCTTTATTTCTTCGTTGGGTAGCTACTGATTCCTGTTATTTTTGCCCTACATCTGTAGCTGGCACAGGCTGACTTAGCCCATCAAAAACCATGTGACTCAGGTCAGCTGAGGACCTTGGAGAAGACAAAGTTTCCATGTTCAATTCTTTTACCTTTGTCCTATCTGGCCATCAGAGTAAGAGAGTTGCTAGGCAACTTCTTCCCTTCTTCCCCTGGCATTTCCCTCCTTCCCTGGTGTTTTGGTGGATTTTAGAGGGTCTCTTCCATCCCAATAAACAGTCACTACTTCCCATAATCTTGCTGCGAGGAGGCGGGATGATATTGGTGCAACACAAAGCTGATTTCACCTAATTCCTTATCAAAACTGCTTCTTGTGCTGCTTGGATTCCTTTTGAGTTCCTGTGGCTGGTTTCCAGCCAAGCACTGGATGTGGCTGTGTTGAAAAAGCCCTTCTGGGGTGGTGATGGTGGTGTCATAAATAGGAATGGCTCAGGTGTTACCACACAGCAAAGTAAGGAGATGAAAGAGTATTGCATTACAGAAAGCTGCCTATCAGAAAGGAAAGTGAGATGATTTCCAGGCAGAATGTCCTGAGTTGTTTTTATTTTTGGTTTTAAACTTAACAGCATTTTTGGTAAACCTGAGCACTTAAGACTTTGCTTCTCTTTTAGCCAAGGGGAAGTGAGGAAAAAAGGAAAACATAAAATTTTTAGTTTTTATTTCAGCATCTTTTAAAACCTGTCATAGAATCCTAGAATGGTTTGGGTTGGGAGGGACCCCATCTCGTTCCACCCCCTGCCATGGGATGGACATGTTCCGCTAGCCCAGGTTGCTCCAAACCCTCTCCAACCTGGCCTTGAACAGAAACTGGTCACTCTTGATGAACCAGACACAGTGTTTCTGTCCTTGCTGTTTTTTAGCTTCAAGCTCTCACAATGATGTTCTGGATTTAGCCTTTGGAGTTTTGAGGATGTCAACTTCAGCTGGATGCAGTAAGAGTTTTTTATGAGCACTCACATATGTATTAAATGATTCACTGTAGAAGAGAAAATAGTGGCTCTCCGTCATGTGATTTTTAATTATAAAAAATGCAACTGAAGAGAAACAAAGTGAAGAGAGAAGAATCCGGTTATTATTTCTGGAGTGGATGCTTCTCTGCTCTTGCTGTCCTGAGGATGTTTTTTGCAGTGGGATAAAGGCACCTTTAAATAGTCTGTTTAAAATGTAATTGGCAAGTGCTCAGCTCCAGTATTGTAATTCAGTTGCACAGAATTTGCATATAACATGGGAATGGAAATACACAGTAATAGTGACTGAAGGATTTATGGGGTTTTGGTGCATATTGCTCTGGACACTGACTTTCCTGAGCCTGGGTTTATCAGTTATCTGGCAGTGGATGATTTACAGGTGCTATAAATGACACCAGCATTTACAGTTGTGTTGTTTTGAGTTAAATGCTGTTCTAGGGAACTGGACTGAGTTAAATGGTTTTTCTTAAAAATAACACTGAATCAGCTTCCAGCTGCAGGCTCTTTGCGCAGCCATGACCATCCCAGGCATGGATTTGGGAGGGAGGTACGCAGTCTGCAGGGCCTTGCACAGCACTGGTTTGTACCTGGGGCCCTGTAGCTGCACTGTTTCAAAGCTGGGTTTGTGTGGTGCAATCACACTGCACAATTGGCTCTCCCATTTTCCTTTTTTTTTTCCTTCTTCTTTTTTAATATCCAATTCAATGTTTTTTGAATTTAGTCTCAGTATTGCTTTCCTAACAGAATAAAAGTGTATCTAAGAGACCCAGCCTGGTTCAGCCTTCATAAACTTATTTCTTTTTCTAATTTTAAGAAGAAATCCTCCTCACACTTGACCCTAAAAGGGGGAGAGAAAGCCTATAAAGATATTGCAGAGTTGACTCTCGGGAAAGCAGCTGCTATTTTCATGTGCAGAAAGCTAAATGTGGGAGTGAAGGGGCTTGTGAGTTTGACAGTGTCCAGCTGCTGAATGGCTTCCTTTTAACATGAGATGCAGCTGTGTCGAAGTGTCTCTGTCACAGGGAATCACGGACCCTGGGCAGTGGAATGGTCCTGCTGGGCCTGCAGAGCTGGACATGGAGACCTCAAGTTACTGCAGTTAGTCCTTGCTGGACACAAGGAGGGAAATAACAACAACAAAAAAAGAAGGAACAAAGATATAAATGGAATTTAAGCAACACTGAATCACTTCCCAAAGTAATAAATGTGCCAGGGTTAAAAAAACTTTTGAGACAAATCCCTGGGGAAGACCATAAAACCTTGACAACCTGTTAGAGAGGCTATCAAAAAACCCAAACTGATGCTGTGCTGTTGAATCATACTACAGGTTGTGTTGGAAGGGACCTTAAAGCTCATCTCATTCCATGCCGTGCCATGGGCAGGGACACCTTCCACTAGACCAGGTTGCTCAGAACCCTATCCAGCCTGGCCTTGGACACTTGAGTATAAGCACCTTTGAAATGTGATGGTTTTCATGTAGTTTCTGCCCAAATTATCAGCAGGCCAAAGTACGTAAAGTTTGAAGGCTCTTGAGATGGCGTTAGTGGTTGTTTGTGGCTGTGTGGGTAGTTCACAGAGGTACATGTTGTTCCTTGGCCCCTTACCTAGTGACACTGTATAATAACTGACACTATATAATAACTAAGGCCCTGACGTGTGGGCATTGGATTGGAAAAGGAGCAGTATTTGAACATTTGAATAATAAAGTAATTGTAAGGAGAATCCTTGTGGGCAGAAGGAGAAGGACTCAAAATAACTCCTAGAGGGTCAGTTCAGTTGATCCCCGTGAGAAAGGAGTTCTGCTTGGAGTACAGTGGAAGAACTTGGAAAATACTTTTTGAGACAGTGTTGTCCTCAAGATGATGAAAACAGTATGGTGGGTGAAATTTTCACTTACCTATGGATGTTGTCGTCTGCCCTCAGGTGTGAGTGAGGGTTCCAGTGTGGGCCAGCCTGGGTGATGCATTTACACTCTTGGAGCCAGTCCCTGCTTAGTCCCTCCTTGAGGCCAGCCAAACAGACTATGCTCCTGTCCTCCTTGCTTTTTGAAGTCGTCTCAGTCTTTTGCAATCCATATTTCTGATTTCTTCAGGGGCCTTGTATTATTTTGTCCCACTCTCACAAGTTGAACAGTGTTGCATTAACTCTTCTCCCCATCAGCTTTCTCTTCATGAGAAAACTGCACGAGCATCTGCAGAACTTTAGCGTATTTGGATATCTGCTCTGGCCTATTTTGACCTGGGTTTTCCACATGAATTATGATCCTGTAGCCATTTGTATTGTTCTGACAGTACAATTCTTAAATAAAATCCTATTACATTTCAGTTCCTACTGATTGTATTCAATGGTCTTTGGAAGCCTTTTCAATTATTTATAATACATTTTTTCTCCACTCCTACAGCTGAGCAGAATGTGTATTTTTGCTCTGCTCTGTATGGCTTTTCTCCTTGCTTTGACTGCTGTGAGGCTATTTTCAGCTGGACTTTTCCCCCTTTTCTATTCACATGTTGATTTGGCAGAAAAATGCCAGTGTGGGCTCAGCAGCGTGGCTGGGTGGCTGTGAGCAGGCGTGGGAGAACACTCCATTTGCCCTGTGCTTTCAGGATGATTTCCTCCAGCCTGACTCTGCTCAGTGATACACCTTTCACAGCTTCAGGACCATGAGCCAACAGTTGATCTCCCTGCATCCGGAAGCTTCCCAGTCTCACAGCTGGATTGATGTGTGACCCCTTGCTCCTTCCTCAATGGGTTACATTCCGTATGCTACCTAAAGGGAGTTGGAAGCAGGACTCAAAATAGTTCTGGGTGGTTCCTGGTTACCAGGTCAGCTCTGGCTTCAGTTTTTGGTGGTGAACAGCACAGATTAGTTTATAGCCTTCACTGTTCCTGCAGAGATGTGAAGGCACACACACACTTTGCAAGGATAATTTGTATTGTTTAATGCCTTCTGTAGTCCCTGTGTCCATGGTGTGCATGCAGGAAGCACTGATGTGGTGTTTTGCGTGCATTGGTGCTGAATCTAACCCAATATCTAACAGGCCTTTCCAAAAGGATGCTGTGTCCCTTCGCTTCAGGTCTGCAGGGGTTTTGCTGAGCTGGGATTCATGGGTGAGGTATAATTGCTCTCAGAGTGGCTCTTAAACCTTATTATGTACCAAAAATTGCTTCATCGTTACTATTCTGCGTGGTATTTGGTTTAAATAAATTCAAGTGGTATTCAGGAAAGCTCACACCATGAAACAGAAAGTTGTGCTTTATACACAATTGGTTTTAAGTGGTGGTTTTTGAGTTTAAACAGGTCCCTAAACTGTAGCTGAAAGCTGAAGAGCACTATACAGGTGTATGACATGCAGAATAGGACCCAGTTCCCTATACACAGAAAATTATCGTGGTCACTTTTGGGAAATGTAACATTAAGTCAAAATACAGAGAGAGGATGCTACCAGCTAGAATAAGATGTAGGTAGTTGAAAGAAGACAGAAGCTGGTTTCTGTGTTTTAAATCCTAGCGAGGTCTGTTGCTGACTTGGCTGCTCCTTGTCATCAGTGGGAGGAGAGATCTGCAGTCCTCCCTGTTCCTGTGCCACTGATCCAGCTCTGCCCTGGCTGGTTGTGTTTGAGTTACAACTGTGTTAACATGAACTGAAAATACTGCAATTGGTTTTGGCAAGTCTGCTGCTCATTTATTTATATCGTAGGCTGAAACATGGTTTAGATCTTATTTTGTGAATATCTAGGCTTGGTTATGGACATATCCATTCAACATCTCACCATGGAGCTGTAACTGATGATGTTCTAAGACTTTTTTTTAAATTTAAGAAAAGGGAAAAAGCCCCTACCCAAAGCTGGGACTGGAGTAAACTCCTAAATCTGTGTTGAAGGAGTGGAGTAAGGAAATGTTTTTGCCTCCATCAGGGATGCCCAGAAGCTCCTGTGCCCGTGTGCTGGATGGGGAGGTGGGATCAAAGTAGGGAATGGATCACAACAGGTTTTACAGGAGCAGAACCCAGTTCATCTCTCACCTGTGTTTTTCCAGCTGCCTGTTCTGGGCTGGCAGTTTCTGAAGCTCTGCTGCTTAGAGCACAGCCTGCTTTCTCAGCCCACCTCCTAGCTGGGGATTCCCAGGGATAACCTGCGGGATAGGGTATGAGATTGGATAGGATATGGCATAGGGCTCTAGGATCAAACCATACCAGCAGAAACATTCCAGTACCGTGGCCTTCAGCACCAAAAATCTTGTGTTCTCCTCCTTGATGCTGAGGAGTTACCCTGCAAAGCAGGAGGGAGCAGTCACTAGTGTCATTTTGGGAACACAGATTGCAGTGTGCTTCCCTTTCATTCCTGCTTATGCCATTTCCATGGGACTACAGTTAGGAAATCATAAAAAAAAAATGCACTAGAAATGCTGAACCCTATGCAGTTGTTCAGAAGAGCTAAGAGTGAAGTGAGCTGCTTTGTTAGCTCTTATCCTGAATTTTACGTGCTGACTTTTAGCAAGATTGCAGCTGTCGGTTCAGCCGTGAAGGAGGCAGACGTGCATGGAATGGGTGCCTGTGCTGGGGTCGCTCCTCAGCAGCCTGAATGAGTCACCTCCTGTGGTTTTGAGCAGCATCTCTGCACTTATTCTGTCATTTAAGTGTTACCAGGTTAGTGAAGAAAGATTTCTTATTTCTCTAGCTCATCTGCAAAAAAAGGAGGCCCCTTGAAACTGCTCCATCTCCTAATTGTACAGCAGCAGCAGACGTGCATATGGCAAATGTTTCCTTGCTGACACATTAGCAGCAGGTCCCGAGCATCTCAGCCCCTTGGCTTCTGCATAGCTCAGTTGTTCTGTGTTAAGTTTATCCTCAGTGGCATGTAAAGTAGCTCCTGCTGCAACTCTTTGGATGAAAAATGCCTTGGAAGCGAGGTGGGGGGTGGCTTGTGGGCTCTGTGTGGATGCAGAGACATCCAGGGACATCCAGACACCCCTCTCTAGGTTGCAGCTGCTTCCATCTTCCTCTGTGGGCAGGAATTTGGCCCAAACATGCTGCTTGGCCAAGCTTACCAGGGTGCAAGGACAGGTCTCCAGGTGGAAGCTGGAAGCTCACAGCATAACTGGCGAGTGTGTATTCAAGGCAGAGTCAAAGCAGTTTCCCGAGCTGAGGTGGAGTAATTCTGTGCTGGATTTTTGAGCAATGGTGAATTGCTGCTTTGTATGTGTTCATCATTCATTGATGGAGCTGGAGATGGAGGGAGATGCTGGGATCTGTCATCTCATTTGTGGATATTTTTAAGGATTTTCTAGGGAATAACCAGTCAACTGACTGTGGGGCTTTTTGTTGTAGAGCTGTTAGGATAGATCAGTGGGTCCAAAGGGAGGTGAGACCCTGCAAACGTGCAATTACAGATAATTGCATTAGAACCCATCTCAGTGTGGTTATTTCTACCTTCATGGTGGGACATAGGAAAGATTAAGAAGTAGTTTGGGAAAGAAATCAAAGTGTGAAAGAACAAAGAATGAAGATTAGACATTCAAGTCTTAAGATTTCAGGTCTTCACTACCACACTAGTGGGTGGTATTAAATCATCGATGCTTTTCCTGTCGAAATAAAGAAGTATGTGCCTCACATTTTTAGGAGAGACTTGTTAAACCACTGCTTTTTCTGGGAGGGGGGCAGTCCTAAAAAGAGCTCAGCTCCAGGCCAGAGTCAGTGTTGACATTTGGAGATGCATCCCCCAGCCCTGGTGGGAAGAGGAGGAATTCAGGAGAACAAGGCTGTTTTTTCAGTGTGATAATTATCCCTCAAGGTTTTCCTCCAAAGCAGTGGGTCTTGTTGATGAAGTGGCTGCAGCTTCTACATAATTTATTTTAGTCTGATTTGACATGATGGTAGTGACTGCCTAGGTGTAATGGTTGCATCTTTAAATTATTTTATTAAGGCAGAGACAGGGGAGTGAGTCTTCAAAAGGGAGATGATGCTCAGACCTGTGCTTAGATGTGTACAAAATACTGTATAAATCACTGTATGTACCTCAGGGCCTTTTACTGTGTCCTGCTCAGTTAAAGCACATCTTACTCTTAAACCATGAAGACAGAAATAAAATTGAATAGGAGAGCTTATTGCTGGCTTTTTTAATACTTCAGAGGTGCTTGGGCTACCTTCCCATTACAGTAAGTGCTGGAGATTATTCTTAAATACACAAGAAAATCGTGTACTGAGAATTGAACCTGGCTTTTCCATAGTCCTGTCTAGTGTCTCACATCACATCCGCCCAGGCTGCCACCACCAGCACTGCATTTTCAAAATCCCTTTGGAAATAAATCACAAACCAATCTTTGTTCCCTGAAACTGGAGGTTTTGGAAGTGAGCTCAAAGCACCTAAAGTCAGAGGAAAGGTCTTGTTGCTTTTAATCAGATCCCTCATGGTGGTTGCTGGTGGGTTTTCAGTTATCTGGTGTTGACTGTAGTCTTTTTTAGTATGGGGCAAGGGTAATGGCTTCAAACTGCCAGAGGACAGGGTTAGATGGGATACTGGGAAGAAATTCCTCCCTGTGAGGGTGCTGAGGCCCTGGCACAGGGTGCCCAGAGAAGCTGTGGCTGCCCCTGGATCTCTGGAAGCGTCCAAGGCCAGGTTGGACGGGGCTTGGAGCAACCTGGGATAGTGGAAGGTGTCCCTGCCCATGGCAGGGGTGGGACTGGATGGGCTCTTAGATCCCTTCCAACCCAAACCATCCTGGAATTCTGTGAACATCTCTCTGTCATGTCCTTCTAACAACCACAGCAATCTCTGCTGCAGAAGCAGGAAATATTTAGATGTTTTCAGCATATTGTCATATGATCTTATTTTTTATGAAAAGTGCTTGTTTCTTCTGCAAAGTATTGAGGATAAATATCCTGAATCTTTGGAAATCTGGTTGAGTAGCACCAGTTTCTGTTAAAGACAAGCTCTGGTACTGCTACTGGTTTGGAAAAGGTTGTGCAGATGAAATATTTTTGAAAAGTTTGGGTTCTCACCTGAAAAAGGCCATCTCTGTGTGCAAACAAAAACAAATATTCTACAGTGTTGCCAGCCAGTTAAATCTCTATTATCTTTAATAATTTGTCTATTAATTCTCATAGAAAAGGGGGGGAAATAATTAAACATTAGAACTGCATTCTGTAATGGTGGTGGTAAACTTTGTATCACTCCTGAAGTATTTAAGGGTAAAAAAAATTCAGAATTAAATGTAATTTTCTTTGGAAACAGCAAAAATGGTAAGTTGTATGATTGACATCTCTTGTCAAAGCTGCTGGGCTTTTCACACTCATTTTACTTTAACTCCACCCTGTGTGAATGAAGGAGACGATTGCAATGCCATTCACGTTCCCTTCCGTATTTGTATTTTACTCTGTGATGTTTGAAATCTTCTTCCTTAGATTTACTGGTGGTATTTCTCCTTAAAAATCTGAGGAAGCAGAAGATGCTCCCAGGAAGTATCATGTTGCCGTTGAGAGCTTTTCTATTTGGAAATCACTTGTTGCTTTAATATATCAAAACTCCATGTATTGGATCAGCAGAAATGCTGATGGCAAACAAAAGAAAAGAAAATCAGCTAATTTTGCTGATGAAAAAGGTCATCTAAGCCTCAGGTTAAGCTGAGGAGCAAAGGCTGTCCTATATTAAGCTGATGATATGAATTAGTAGAATTAATTCAAATCAGGCTCTCCCTGTTGGGAAAAACTAGGCAGATGAGCTTCTCTGTAATGCTGGGGTTTTTTAGCTGTCAAGTTGCAGTATCCCTGTTTTCTCTTGGAAAAGGGATTTGTGCTGAGCGCAGCTTCCCAGGAGAGGACACCTGGCAGCTCCCCCCGTGGGACTGGGCAGCTGGGCTGGTTTAGTGTGTCAGTGCTGGTTTAGTGTAAAGCCATGGTGTGTTTCCCTGTGCTCCTGGTTTTACAGCACAGAGCTGATTCCCTCCCCTTCCAGGCAGTCACTGCTGTGCTCACCTGGCTCTCTGGGACAGCCTGTTTCCAGTAGGAGGCTGAAATGTGTAATAAACACAGGAGGTGTTCATCACAGGGACAAACAACTAATAGAAGGGCAGAAAATGGTTCATTTCGTGGCTGTTTGTACCAGTGGGTGAGGGGAGTGTGTTCTGTCTATGGCTCCCAAGGAACAGAAATCACCACTCACTTTGACTTTTCTTCTTCCCCTTGGGCCACTGGAAGATGTTGCTCCAGAGTGTTTGCACCTCTCATTCTGCTCATTTAGCAAGTCAGTGGGTTAATTTTCAGTATAACTGCACTATTTGTGCCAATTTGAATATTTTAAAGAAGGAGAAAGAGACCTTATATGACACTTTTTAAAAAAATCTTTTTTTCCTTCCCTCCTTAGGCCATTGGTGCACTTCAAAGGCAAAAGTGATATCTTTTTGGCTCCAAAAATGCCTTTTGGCTGTTGAGTAAAACCCAGAAAACCGTCTTTTGTGGTGGAGGGTAGCTGAGAAAGAGCAGTGTCTCAGTAGAGAAGTCCCAGGTGCTAACTACCAGCAGCCCTTGTACAGGACAAATTCAGAATTCATTTCTGCTTTCTTCTTTTTGGGGAAAAAAAAAATAAAATGGAAATCAAACAGGCCTATTTCTTATAGGAAATAAATGTAATTAATAGCAGTGAGTTAAATCCTTGAGTTCTGCCTGGAACAGGATGTTTCATGGGAAAAGCCAGTGTGGTTTTTTTTGTAGCTTAGGGTTTTTTCATGGTTGCACGAAACTCGTTGCTTTGATCTCTTGAGAATTGTGAAATTTTAACCTGATTTCCTGTATGGTCAACATGGAACGAAACTTTTAGATGTATCTACAGCCTGAAGATGATGAAAGATTAGTTATCTCAATGCAATAAAGATGAAAACAAATACACCTGTGGTAATAGAAGAATTAACATGCATTTTTTGTAAAACACTGGAGGTCCTCCATTTGTATGAAGTGTTTGTGGAAGCAAAATGTGTTTCGTCAAGGATGCAGCCTTTGACCATCAGAAATAAGAGGTGGGGGCATAATGAGTGGATTAACAAAGTGTTGAAAGAGTTGGTAAAAGAAAAAACACATCATAGACATTGCTCAGAGGAAAGAAAAAAGGAACTGCTTACGGTTTCCAAAGGAAATTTCTATTCTAAGAGTTGAGCTCCGCCGTTTTTAGCTCAGAAAAAACCTGGGGTACAAAGTACAGCATCTGAGAGTGTCTCTAGTCTTCTCCTGACCCGCGTGTAAGATGTTAATCCTCAACCTGCTGCATTTCATTTGGGGGTGGTGTAGACACTTTTGATCTGCCTGAGAGCTTTTTCTCACTAGCATTTTGCAGATCGGAGCCTGCAAATTGCCTCTCAAATCTTGATAATTAGTGATGGTGGGTGGTGAACATGAACTGCAAATGGTTTGAGGTTTTCTTTTTATTTTTGGCTTCTGAAAATCTGTGTGCCCCCAAAATGCTGTGGAAGACAAAAGGAAAAATTACATTGGTGCAGAAGTGGGGGAGGAGGAGGAGGAGGAACGGATGTGTTGTTCTGCTGCCGTGTGAAGTGCTGTGTTTCACATCCCCAAAGCTTCGCCAGGCATCCCACTGAGTGAGGACCAGCACCTCACTTCTGAGTGATTTCCAAAACTCCTCCCTAAGGGCTCCGGTCCTCAGGCAGGGGAGGTTTCCTGAGGCTGGAGAGCATCATGCTGACCTGTACCTCAGATTTCATCTCCTGTAAAATTAATGCTGCTTTTCTCCCACTCTGTTCTCCCCTCTGCTATCCCTGGGTTGTGTTTAGGTATATGTGTCGAAGTGTCTCACAGCACTAAGTTAACAGCAGTCCAAGGAACATGCCTGGAAGTGTGTGTTAGACTCACCTTGGAGGTCGTTTTGCAGTCTCTTTCTCAGCCCAGTTTATTGGCACCAGGAGAAGTTGCCTCCATAACCCAAGTATTAATTGTATGGCTTTTTCAGGTGCTGCTGTGATTGCTGTTCCTTAATGTAAGAGGTGAAACTTCCAGTTCTTGTATCCTCATCTGCTTCCTTTAATCACAGTGTGCCTTCAAACGTGACCGTATTTTTAGAGGTTGATTTGTGCTACCAAAATACTGCAGGAGAGATTTGACCGTGGATATTTTTTCCTTTTCTCCCCCGAAGACCTTTATCCTTCTGCATTCCTGTTCTGTGTCTCCTTGCTCCTGATTGTTCCTGCACCTCAATGGTCCTGGGTCCATCACTGTCCTGGGCACTAGTCAATAATTAAGTATTTTGCAATTTGTTGTGCTGCATGTTGCCTGTATAAGGCTTCACAAAAAAAATCTCCCAAAACCCAACCCACTGCTCCTTTGTGAAATACATTTGGGTTTTATTACTAAGCAGCTGTTTTCCCTTTTGTAAATGGTCCCTGCTGAGAGACAGAAAAAGAAACAGGAAAAATAATTGAATAAGGCAGGAGTATGATTCATTCAACAGGTACTTCTGTGCCTGCAGTTCTGCTGGTCAGAGGTGCTGAGCTGTGGTGAGCAGTGATTCCCCACGGACAGCCTCCTACCTAGGTCTCACCCAAACACCTCCACGTCCTTTCCAGGGTTACATCAAGCCTTCCTTTGCTCCTTTTCCCATAGCTGGCCACACCCTTTCCCCTGGAATAATACTACTGGTTGTATTTTAACTCAGAAGTCAGTGTTTTCAGGCTCTGTCTACCGGAGGCTCCTGCTTTTCACTGGAATCTGAAGTAAGGACTCTGTTGGTCGTGTTTTCCCCCTCATTTGTTTCAGCTGGTCCATTAAAAGTTGTTGTCTTTAACCAAATTTATGTCCTCTGGGAAAATAAGTCCCTATTTCATTTCCAGCCCAGGTAGCAGTTCCCTTTCCCAGTCTGCTGTTTCTCCTCCATCTCCCACAACCCTGTGTGTCTTTGCCTATCTCCAAGCACAGCATGGCTGATGCTTTAAATCCCTTTGGATCCTTGTTTCCCCCCAACAGTGAGATGAAGATAGTGCAGGCTGCCACTTGGACACATGAGAGGATGAACTGTCAGCTGTGACCCTCCCTGAATTGCAAAAACTGAGGAACTTCCCTGGCTTTATACTGACTTTTGCTGTAAAATCTAGGTTTTCCTGGGGGGAAAGAAAAAAGTTATGTAACCATATAGGGTTAAAAAAATAGCTCCAGAGGAGTGTGCTCTCTCCCTTCTCCTAACAGCATCAATGCCTGGTCTAAGTTGCCCAAAACACTGGCTGCCCCATCCCTGGAAGTGTCCAAGGCCAGGTTGGATGGGGCTTGGAGCAACCTGGGATAGTGGAAGGTATCCCTGCCCATGGCAGGGGGTTGCAACGAGATGAGCTTAAAGTCCCTCCCAACCCAAGCTTTTCTATGATCCTATAAAATCCTGTGGTTTGGGGTAAGTAATTAGCTGTGGCTGAGGGGGAAGAGAAGAATGGGGCAATGAGAAATTCAGGCTCAGGTATGCAAGTATAAGAGAAGGAAAAAAGAAGTAGAGCATGTTGGGGGATGTACTGAACATAAAACTGTACAGGGGTGACAGGGAGGGGTGGCTGCTGGGAACAGGGATTAGCAGATATACATTGTATGTTCTAGAACGCCCTCGCCAAGTGGAGAGAAGCACTGCTCTATGCAGAGACAGGGGAAGCTGGCTGTGAGTAGGAGTTAGAGGTGATTCTGCATCCAGAGTCCTTCCCCTTGCTTGGTGAAAGCCACGGGCTGCAGTAGCAGAAACGGAATCAGTATGAGCCTGGCTGCCACGTCCTCATGTCTGTGGCTTTGGGGATGGGCAGGAAAATCCCTCCGGTGGCAGGAGCAGAGCCCTCCTAGACCATGTCCTCGTGTGTCACCGAGCTGCCCGGGCTTGGGGCAGGTGTGCTGCCAGTGCTGAGTGCTCAGGGAAAGGAAACTCACTATTCCCCTTGGGATTATACGTTTTGGCTTGAATGGATACTGCTGTGTCATAGAATGCTTTGGGTTGGAAGGGACCTTAAAGATCATCTCGCTCCAGCTCTCCCTATCCTAGGTAAGAGCACTTGTCTGATGTTACACATAAAATTCTTGTGGTCAGCATGGAGCAAAAAAGTATATGCTCAAAAGTAATGAATTAAGCAATTGTGTGTATGATCTTATGCTATAGCTGAACTAAAAAACTCGGCAAAAAGGGGAGTTTCTCACTTTTCTCTCTTCTGAAAAGTTCGGCTGGTGGAAAGGCAAACCAGGTCATCTCACCAAACTTTGAGGTAGTTTTTGTTCCAGTGCAGAACCATTTAGCAATAAACGGTTCATGGATTTGAATTTATTTTTAACCTAAAATATCACAGTTCTGGATTTGATTTTTCTTTTCTTTTTTGTTTTATGTGACTTCTGGACTGTTCAGGGAGTGTTATTCCATCTTAAAATGGAGATAGTTGTCTTTCTGAGCAGTGGAGGTTTTATGGGTTGAGTAGAATAATGAACACATAGAGAAAAGATAATACAGCTGGCTATCGCCTTTCACATCTGGGAACATAAGATTTTTAATGGATTTAGAGGGGTTATTTTGTCTGAACACTTGCAATTAGCAGCTCTTAATCAGTAAAATGCTTTGTAAGAAATCTGGCTTGATGGGTAGATGGGTAAAAGGAGCCGGAGGAGCAGATATTGACGGTGTCTTATCTCCTCTCCCAAACCCATCTGCGTTCTGTGGGAATAGCTGGCTGGGTGGGAATAAGATCTGTGTGTTGCTTTCTTCAAGCCATAGATTAAAGAATCAGGCTGGAAGAGGCTTTGAGTTTAACTGCTGTGCTCTGTCCCAGGGCACGGTGGAGGTATCTTTATCATGACCTGCCTGTACCAGATATTATGGAATATGGTTTGGTTTTAGCAGCCTCAGGCCATGGAGGATGTGCCCTTGTACTCCTCCTCACAAACCCTATTTTTTATCCCCTTGAAGCTCCTCAAGTAGACGGTACCTTGAATGAATGTTTTCCTCTCTCTTTGGCCGTGTTTAGGTGAAAAGGACGTGAGAGCCAAGCAGGAAGGTGGATTATTTCTGCAGGGACGAGCGGGCGCCGCTAGAGATGATCTGTGGTTCAGTCCAGCTGGAGCTGTCTGAATGAAGCTATGGGCTGTGCCTCTGCCAAGCATGTGTCTACTGTTCAAAACGAAGAGGAAACTCAGAAGGGCAAGAACTACCAAAACGGAGATGTGTTTGGGGGTGAGTGTCGCAGGATTGTCTTTCTCCCGGCACCATGTGTGTTCTGGAAGGTGTATGTGGGAGTCTTAACCTTTCACGAAATATAAAGTAAAATGCATGTTAAAATATATCACGATAGAGCAGTTAGCCCATCCAGGGGAGGGTACCATGACACTTGAAACAGAGGTGAAATCCTTAGTGAAAAAATAACATTTAAGTGATGTACAGTACTGCACTGTCTTTACCTCCACAAATCCTGGAATAATTCAAAGACAACGAGTTGCACAACCCCCTCATGTATTTATATACGTGTCTCTGTTATATGTTTGTCACTGGGTACCAATATAGTTGACTCATTTCCTAAAAATAAAAATCTGTTCAGTAAGAAAAGTAATTCTTCACTTCTGTTGTTCTGTAAAGCAATAAAATATTAGTTCTGAAGTCCTGTAGCAAACAGGGTTTGAAGGTACATGAAACAAGAAACTGAGGGATTTAGTGGTACAGGAAAGCTGGGAACATGGGATGAAAACATCTGTTTCACTGTGAAGACTGATCTGTGATCCAGGTCTTGTGCATCTGGAGAGGTAAAGTGATAGGAGATAAAATCATAGTCAGCTTCACATTTTTTCTGCCCCAGATTCTGTTAGTATGTACAAAGTGGTTTTTAGATAAAGTTGTAGATCTTTAAATACAGTTTTTAAAATGTCAGGAATTATCTGAAAGACTGTTCAGAAATGAAATTTCTAGATCTGCCCTGATACCTGTCTGAAAGTTAAGTCAGCTGTGAATAAGGTACCTTGGTACTGTTATTCTTGAAACAGGTGCCTTGAGTACACCAAACCTCCCTGGTGTTTTTTCCAGCCTTTCTGAGGGCTAGCTTGCTCTCCCAGTGGATCTCAGAGTAAGAATTCCCAGAGGTGTTACCTGAAGAGAAAGTGTTTGTTCAACAAACTTCAGGACTGTTCAGTGCTCCTTCTCTTCCCTGGGAGATGCTGGGTTTGGAATTGTGAGCTCAGTACATTGCTTTTGGTTAAAATAGGCTTTAAGTGCTGTCATGAGCAGACAATTCTATCAGTTGCTCGAAGGAATTTGAGTTTAGATTTTAGCTGATGCTTAGTGAGGGAGCAATTTTTGGCAAAATGTGAGTCTCAGTCTTTTTTTTCTGTGGTGCTTTAACCACATGCTGTGGGCCAAAGACCATAACTTCAACACAGGAAACTTAAAGTAGCTTCTGGAGTCAGAGCATCAAGAAGACTGAAGGGATTTTAAAAGGCTCCCATTTATAGAGCTGGACTGGTGTCAGCAGTATCATTTAGCTATTCTGGGATCCATCTGAGGGCTGTTAATCGTTCCATGTTTTGCTGTCAGGAGTACTACCTGCTGTTAAGCATTTTCTGACCTATGCTTTAAGTTTAGGTATGGGATTTGTCATTCCTAAAGATCTAAGTCCATGACTGATTCTTTCTTAGCAGTGTTGGAGTCTGACTTGAACAACTCTTTGAATGGTAACCATAGGAGTCACATTTTTCCCTTGCTAGTGAAAGACAGCTTCTAGGTAAGGAATTGGGTGCATGAGGAGGTTGAGCTGGAGTTCTACAGATTATCCAGTGCCACCCCCTTGCCATGGGCAGGGACACCTTCCATGATCCCAGGTTGCTCCAAGACCCATCCAACCTGGCCTTGGACATTTCCAGGGGTGCAGGGGCAGCCACAGCTTCTCTGGGCACCCTGTGCCAGGGCCTCCTCACCCTGATGCTCCCTGTCTTATTTCTGGGGAGGGACAAAAGTGTCTCACCCAGCCAGTGGCCGTGAGCAGAGTATCTGTGCTGCCTGTAGGGATTGAAAGTTCCCTGCAGGATGATTAGGCAGAGCTAAACCAAGGCGGGTGGCAGGAAAATGAGGAGCCAAGAGGTGATCGGAAGGGAATTAGAAGATAGTTTTTGGGGAGGAGGCTGCAAAGTAAAGGAAACAGATGTCAAGTGAGGTTGGAAGTTGGCTGATGGGTCAGTAACACCCTGAGAATATCAGTGAGCATAAACCGTGCTGTGCATGGACAGTGAATGTGGGCTGTGTTGGCAGCTGGGGACTAATGTGACATCAAGTGCCTGTGCAGAACTAACGGGGATGAGCTTCATGGCTGTGGTAGCCACGTTGCCTCAGATGTTTCACAAGGGGAGGAAACCCTGAGGGATTTGGTACAGCAATGAGAGGATTAAAGGAAGAGAGCGGAGTGCTGGTGCTGCCTTCCCTGGGCAGGCGGTGGAGTCTGAAGGATGTGGCTGGCAGGAATTGTCCATCGCTCTGTGATAACACCCGACTGGAAACAATTCTCCTTCCTTCCTCCAACACCTTCCCCAGACAAGCTGCAGGCAGAAAGAGTCAATAGTAAGGATTGTTCTTTACAGTTAAACAGTGTTTGGATTTTTTTTTTCCCATCAGTAGTTTTTACTCGACTCCAGATGTCACATTGAATCCAGAGAGAATTTTCTGAGCTTCTGTGCCGGTTTGGGCCAAATTCAGGGAAAGGTCCAAAAGGAGCATCTCCTCAAAGGAAGGCAGGTTACAGCCACCCCTCCCCCACCTGGTTTGGGAAAAAAAAGATTTTCCTCGGAGGAAAGTGAAGGAAAAAAACCTATTTATTTAACAAACACACGGGAAAAGAATAATAAAGCTAAATAATAAAACCTCTCGCTGTGGAGAGAAACCTGGGAAGATTTTAAAGTCCTTCTGTGGGTGTGGTCTCTCTCCTCCTCGGATTTGGGTCGGCCTGGGCCCCCTCTGGGCCTAAGGTAGAAATTTTCTCAGTGAGTTCTGGTGTTCTGATGTTGAAACAGTCCAGAAGAGAAGGGAAAAGCCGAGGTCCCAGAAAGAATCTTAACTCTCAGTCTCTCTCCGGAGAAACAGAGCCGAAAAGCCGAGAGAAGCAGAAAAGGGTGCTTCCTTCACTCCTCAGCAGCAGCAGCAGCTAATCTCCATGTCCTTGAAGCACAAACTGTTTTGAAAAGTTCGCTCAGTTTTTTTTTCTCTCTCTTGCACCCAGTTTTAAAGGCACAGAAAGGCTCAGGATCATATCTGGACATAGAGTGGTGATAGGGGATACAACATCATAAAGTCACCCCAAGACATCTTCTCAGAGTGGTGCAGTTCTGCTTTGGCTCTTCCTCAGAGCTTCTGGATCTTTTTTTCTTCTTTCCTGGTGGGATTGGTTGTAGCCAAGTCTATTGACTACTGGAGAGATCTTGGCTTCTGAGAGATTTTTTTTTTTCACTTTTAAAAATCACTGCAGGTTAAGATAGATCTCCAGTACCCTATTTCTTCCCCAGCTTTTAACCTTTTATTTTAGCTGAGCAGACACATCGAGCCACGTGCTTGCCATGAATTTGAAACCCTGGTGTTTAAAACAGAGAAACCCATCATGAAACCCATGAATTCTGTAAGGACAAATCTTGATCCCAAACTGTAGAAGTCACACTGCATTTTGCTCTAATATATATTTAAATAATTGAGTTATCAGGCCTATCAAAGGAGATGTTCTAGAGAAGATTGGATATAATATGATTATTATGTCTCTTGGTCTCTAATGACTTTAAAATCCCTCTAATAAGGATAGTAGTAATAAATCTTCATTTATTCATCATTCCACTTCAAAGCTGATTTCCAGGGCAATACATAAAAACTATAATATGTAAATACCAGTGAAGAACAAAATGCCATGATAGAGCCTTGAGCATTGCTGATTTCAGCATATGTTTTAATAATATAACATCTCTTCTAGATTAATTTTATTTGTGACTTTATAAAAAATTATGGGATGTTTATTTTGGGAGGAGGTTATTGAAGTAATTCTTTCTGTGAGGAAGTAAGTGGTAATGTGATTTGGGAAAAAAATATTCTAGAATCTGTTCATTAATCTGAGAGGCTTGATGCAGACATTTCCATGGAGCTCCTGGGTGCTTTGCAAAAGGGGGAGCTAACATGTCAGGTAGGAATCTTCTGAAAAAATGGGAATATCTGGGTGAGATTTCTGTTACTAAGAGCAGCTCCAATTGCTAAACCTGTCTAAATAAAGCTGAATGCAAAGCACAGCAGTTTATGAACCAGTTTATCTCAGAACAGCTGGGAGAAGGCTAGGAAAGGAAATGTTCAGCAATAAGGTATTGTAGTGAGATTGAAAAACTGATTAATGCTCAAGGGGCAGACTGGACGGGGCTTGGAGCAACCTGGGCTAGTGGAAGGTGTCCCTGCCATGGTAGGGACTGTGATGAGATGGGCTCTTAGGTCCCTCCCAACCCAAACCATTCTGGGATTCTATGATAGTATCTGATTGCTTCACAAGCTCTACGGCAGTTTTCTTTCTCACAGTAATGTTTTCTTTCCTCCTATGTGTTTTATGGGACTGTCTCCCTTCTGTTCATCTCTGTCTTGTGACAGGTATTTCCTTCCTTGTGTCTGCCATATCTCATCCATGTGGTGTCTTAGTCTGCTGTCAAAGACAGCAGAACCCTGACTTAGTTTGAAGTAAATTAGCCAAATTGCTAAAATAATTGAAACCTTTAAAACATGCCCACTGTATGCAGAAGGAGAATAACAAGGAGGAATTGGGACTATGATTTACCTTTCCTAAATATGCATTGTCATCTCCAAAAATAGTGTGTCCAAACCTTTGTAGAGATTAGTTTGCTTTGAAGGCTCTTTCCTTAACAGGCCAGAAGGATCATCTTGCTGAAAACTTCAGTCTTGGGATGTTGCTCAGGACAATTCACAATATCTCTAGGCCTGGCAAGACTGTTCAGATGTCCTTAATTAATATGAGATAACTTCCTAAACCCGTCTTGTTCCAGTACGCAGAATTCTGGAGATCATCTGGCCATTTGAAGAGGGAAAGTTTTCAGTTAAAATTTTCGGTGTGAAAAATATCTGAGAAGTGTTTTCAGTGAATAACACCTTCCTGTTGTTACACCATTATAACCCCTCTCCCTTCCCCTCAACTGTCAGGGAAAAAAAAGCTGCAGTTGAAAACGAGAAGTTCTTTATTCTGGAAAACAGCGTGGCCATCCTTAGTGAACTGAAGCTGTCTGGAATGCTGTAGCTTAAGCAACAGAACTAGTGTCATGTCAAGTGTGGACGTGTGCTGGGGTCGGAAGCTCTCACTGCACCCAAACATGCAGCTCCCTTTGCCTGGCAGCCTTTATTTGATGGACTGTGGTGGTCAGCTGATGAACACTCCACGAGGAACTGCTCCAGCTCATGTGGCTGTCCTGACATGTTCTGCAGTGTCAGCTCTTACTCATTCTGGGGACAGATGCATAAGGGGACCAGCCCCATCCTGTGTCCTAATTCCGTACTTTGAGACTATAACTTCTTTTTAAGACATTTTCAAACATGAAAAATATTTCTGGTACAATCACAGGCACTTGTTCTTAATCCAAGCTCCATGGAAGTGAGCGGCCTGTAGGCACCCACTCTCTGAAAACTCAATTCAGGGGTCTAAAACCAAATATCACAGTGAGTTTCAAAGGTAGATTTTCATTGCTTAAATTCAGACTCTGGCTGAGCTCCTGAAAGGGAATGTTGTTCATGGTTTCAGCAGCTCCTGCGGTAAAGTAGGTCTTGCTGCAGTGCTTGAAAGCTAAAGAAAAGCCAATGAGCGAGTGAGTGCATTGCAGCAGAGGGCTGAAATGCACGAGCATCTTCCAGAACTGTACTGGACTCTGTTTTTTTTAACTGCCAGAGGGCAGGTTTAGATTAGGGATTGTGAAGAAACTCCCCCCTGTGAGGGTGGGGAGGCCCTGGCACAGGGTGCCCAGAGAAGCTGTGGCTGCCCCTGGATCTCTGGAAGTATTCAAGGCCACTTTAGATGGGACTCAGAGCCACCTGGGCTCGTGGAAGGTGTCCCTGCCCATGGCAGGAGGTGGGATGGGATAATCTTTAAAGTCCCTTCCAACCCAAACCATTCTGTGATTCTCTTTCCTTGCCTTGTTTAGCAATTTGCTGATAGCCTGCTTCTTATCTAAGTAAACAGAGGGCAGTCCTAAAAAAGCGTTTCAGGAAGTGAGAGAAATGTATAGAACCAAACCCTACCTACCTTGGTTATGTTCATGTGGGAACTGTAGCAAAATTGCATGCGTTATCTAGGTTTATGATGTATTTGTGTAACTCTGAGAACACCCTTGGTAAGTCAATAATTTACTATTTTATTACCATAAGGAAGCAACAGAGTTTAAAAAAAATCAAAACAAAACCAAACCGCACCCTCAGGTTTTGTCTAGTTATGTATTCATGATCAATATGTGCAAAGAAAGTGTTTTCCACATGAATTAAAACTGTATTTTCATCTTTTATGTATAGAAGTGGCTCATCTTTATAGCTCTTGGAAGAGGTGCTGCTTTTGCAGAAGAGGGAAGAGGCTGCTCGGGACTGTGGGTTGGCTCTGAGTAGTAGCAGAACAAACTCTTCCTCCCTCTCCAGTAAGGAAATATAGATATATAGATATATAAAGAATACAAAAAGACCAGTCCCAGGCATGACAATGAGCCAGATCCAGGGAGTGCAGTGAGGAGCACCAGGAGACGAGGCTGAAGACAAGGAGAGGAGAGATGGGAGAGAAGATACCTACAACATGGGGCTGAGGTCCCTCCAGGAGATGGGACTAGAGACAGGCAGACCTGCTCTGGCAGGGGCTGGAGGCCCAAGTCTCAGCAGAAACAGACCTCCTGGATCCATGGGCAGGAGATGCAGGTGGGGTCTCAAGGGGCTGGTTGTGGCCTCTTGGTGCACTCAGGACTCTGACAGCAGCTATCCATTAATTGTGGCCTGTATGTAATGATGGTGATTGAAATAGTTCTCCCTTCTCCTACTCTTTTCCCAATTTATTTTTCCCCTTAGAAGTGCAGAAACACTGATCTGGTGGTCCTTAGGGGTGAGATCCAGCTCTGTGGAAAGGTTTCTGCAGGCTCCAAGAAGGTACCTTGCCTGTTTTGGCAAGATTGGTTTTCAGTGTTTATTTTCACCCATCCAGCAGGGAAGAAAACCAGTTCAGAAGTGATGGGAGAGTAGCTTTTTAGATACCTGGGTGCTGGAAAATTGCTTAATTGTAAATGGTCCAAGCAGTAGAGCAACAGTGTTTGAAGATATTTCTGGGTGGCTATTTGGAGTTCTGTCTCCTACTGTTTCAGTTCTTTCCTTTGAAAAAAATAATCAGAAAGACCCTAAAAGAGATGACTTTCCTGAATGGATAGAAGATCTTTGCCTTGGAAAGGTTCCTGAGGTTTTCCTACCTGAGAGTTGGACTTAGAACGTGTATTCATAAATTAGTTAGACAGCCCTCGCACTCTACAGTGACCTTCTTCTGGTGGTTAATCTTCTTGCACTGTTGTTACAACCCCTTGTCATGGTATTAGATGAGGGAATTATTCTGCAAAGTCATTCTCCTTAGTGGAAGGGAGCTGTTTTTATCCAGATCTTTGCAGTGCTGTGTTTGGAATGATACATTCACAGCTGGACTCGGCACTTCGAGTGGGGATTTACAGTGCAGAGACACAAGGTAAGCTAAGGTGGAGAAACAGTTGATATCCCTGTTTTAGGAGCAGAAATTAATCACAGGCAGGTCATCACTTCCCTGCTTCTTACTTTCATGTGAGCTTTCCCCTTTTGCAAGCTCCCCATTGGCATCAGAGCACCCAGAGAGCAACCAGAGGGTGGGGGGCTCCTAGGGACCCTGAGTCTCTGCAGGCTCTGGAATGTGGGCAAAGAGAACATGGTGTTATTCTTGGGACTGACCTTTCCGCCAAGCTGCCTAGCTCCATGAAGAGTCCAGTCCAAGCCCATACAGATGAAGTGCAAGGGATGTGCATTTCACAATTGCATTAGTGGGCTATAAATAGGGCCATACATCCGCCTTTGGTGCTGGCTAGAAAGAAGCCAGGATGTGTTTTCTGGCAGCCTTGGTGCTCAAGGAAATCCGTTTATTTTATGGTACAGACACACTTAGTTTTTCACTTAACCTTTTAAAGACAGAATCTCTGGCATTCATCGCCTACCTGTAGGTGCAAACAAGGAAAAATCATGGTAAAAATGCTGTACATTTTCAATTACTGCAGTGCTTCTTTCGCTATTTTCCAAGTGTTTCATTACTTGACCACAAATTTGGAGGAAAAAAAAAAAACCCAAGAGAAAATCCCAAAGCCTGAAATTTTGCCAGAAAAGACTCACTCTGGAGAATAATTTCCAATTCCCCAGATAAGCCTTGTGTAGCTGCATGAGTGTGTATTCATTTCAGCAACACAAGGGTGAAATTTTTAAGGCTGTACTTTTATAGTAGGAAATATCTACTAGTAGAAATAACTGTTAAATACAAAGAAAAGGTAGCTGACCAATAGGTATTTGTGTACCTTTGGCATACACAGCCAACGGTGCCTTTATAGGATAGAAGAAGTGAACGTAGAAGGCATTTTTCCAGTAGGTAATTCTCCAAAACACTGTGCCATCATGGTTTTTTAAATAATTTTTTTAAATCTTACAACCAAATGGTCTCACATTCTCCTTGGTGAGAGACCTGAGACTGACAGTGCTCTGTCTTGAGCTAGCACCAGAAAAAAATGGGAAAAAATGGAAAATGTTAAGACTTCTGCCTCATGTGCTTGCTAAAAACAAAGCTTGGCTTCTGCTGAGCGGGTGTGATTATGCCCTGCCATGCACCTTTTCTTCTTACCTGTATGAGCAGGAATTCTGGCAAAAAGGATCACGTTTAGGGTGCTTTTAAATTCTGTATTTCCTTTCTGCTCTTGTCGTGGGAGCACTGCAGGGGCTGTTCAGGCAATGGGTGCAGAGCTCTTCATGTTCTGTGGTACTGGAAAGGAGCATGAAGTCACCTTTGTTTCATGAGTTATGGTGTCAGGAATGATCTTGAGCTATTCAGAGGAAAAAAAGCGGGTGTAGTGGTTTGGTTTTTTCCACTGAAGTCTCCTAAATTGTGTTAAAAGTTGTATTTGTTACAATTACATACATTTTATCCCCTGTATTTTGTTGTCAAGTGGTCACAGCCCCCAAGGCTGCCAGAGCTCCAGGAGCGTTTGGACAATGCTCTCAGGGATGCACAGGGTGGGATTGTTGGGGTGTCTGTGCAGGGGCCAGGGGTTGGACTTCCTGTTCCTGGTGGGTCCTTTCCATCTCAGCAGATTCCATGATCCTCTGATTCCATGATATACTGTATTTCTAACTGTAGGAACTGGGTGCATCTTGAGATCTTTTTAGGATGAAAGTACCCATCTAATACAAGTGCTCTAAGCACATATTTCTTATTTTGGTTGGTTTTTTTAGCTATTACTAAACTCTCTTTTTTCAGACATCAGTATTTTGCTTTCTTTTAAAAAGTATTGCCCAAAGGGAAGGGGAGAAGGCATGGAAAATCTGTAGCCAGAGTAAAATATTGATCTTTCCAATAGGTTACTTTTGGGGCTTCTAGATGGTCTGTAAGGAAAATAATGTAATTAACTTCTGTATCTTCTGCGTCTGGAAATGTGTGCTGTATTTTATAAATCAAGTTTTAAACCCTCTTGGTTTAAAGAAATACTGACAGTGAGGAGATGTTAGTGGTTCTGGATATTTATTCAGTCCCTTCCATATTGGAATTAATAAAAATGAAATAGCTGCTGATTTACAAATACTCTTTGAGGTCTGTGAGCAGGGAAAATTTGATAGCCTAATATTAATAGAAAAAAGTAACTATTCCAGAAAGGGTATGAAAATCCATTTCAAGTCATATGTTGCGGGGCAACAATCTCATTTAATAGTTGACTGATTGAGAATGGCATTGCTTGTTAAGGAAAGAGGAATTGGCTTTTTTATTGACAAGGAAACTGAAGGCACCTCATCCTGTATTTGCAATAATAGGAGATGTGTAATTTTGAGGGTGTGGAGTGGTAATGGCTTATTTTCCAGGGAACCCTTGGGGCGGTTCCATTCAGGAGAGGTTTTGGGTGGATGGATACCTTAGAGGGGCTGTAAGGGGCAAGGCCTCCAGTGCTGCATGAGGGATGCTCACAGTTAGGTCAGTTAGGTATTTTTCCTGGAATTAAATAGTCCCTGACCGGTTCTGTGCCAAAGTGAGGAATGTTCAATGGAGCGCATAGACAGATGGGGGCTGGGGGTGGGTCAGCAGAGACTGGAAATTTCATTAATGACATTGAAAAACCTGAAAAGAATTAAATATTTTGTGCTTGGTGGGCTTTTTTAACTTTCTGAGGGAGAATTTCAAACCAGAGCAGTGAAATTGAGTTGAAGGAGCCTTTCTGAGCTGGCCGTGCTGTGCTGTGTTCAAGGCAGCCTGGCTCCAAACACCCACCTGGGGGCTTCATATGAACAGTCATATTTTCAAGGCACAGACCCTTTGTTTTCCTCCTGTCCATTCCTTTAATTAATCTCTCTGCTGTTTGTTTCCTCTCCTGCTTTTATTTCTCAATTTGATCTTTTTAGTGGGCTAGATAATTGCATTTACTGAGTATCCTTCCTGCCAAGCACCGTGGTTGTAATCTCCTCCACCTGAGAAATGGTTTCCTTTGAACAACCTGGCATCTGCCTCAAAGTTATGTGTTAATTAAATGAAAACGAAAAGGTAAAAAAAGTGTCTGTGTGTATATATATATATTTTTATATATATATATATGAATTATATAGTTTCAGCAAGCAGAAGTCTGGGTAGCTGAAAAATTGTTGTGAGTGCACACCACCAGCACTGTTCTTTGGCTTTGTAATTACAGAGTGCACAAAAGTCTTTAATTATGTGATCACATGGCAGGTTTTTTCAATACCATCTCACATACGGTGTTTCCTCTGATCTTGAACACAAAGACGGTATGAGCAAGGCAGAAATTGTGTGTTTAGCATTAACTGGATTTGAGGATGTTGAGGTTTTATTTTAAAATCTTTCCTGAGATAATGAAATGGCCTCTGAGGCTGTGGTTCCTCTGACCTACCTACATCTAAGGTAGACCTGGCAGATACAGAGCAGCGGGCCTGTGCCCCTGGTGTAAGGTTAGTTAAAACAATCCTTAATTTGTAATGTGATAGAAAATTATATGAGCAACTCCAGTTTTCATAGGACTTGGACTATATGACAGCCCAAAATGTAGAATAGCCTTGGGGACTTTCTGACCAAGAAGAAACCAAGTAGTGGGAGGAACCAAGAAGAAAAAACAAGTAGAGAGAACGAAGAAGAAACCAAGTGAAGGGAGTAACTGAGTAACCCCCTCCTTGGTTCGGCTGCACATCTCCTGCTGTGTCAGCTGGTGTACAGTGGTTTGCTGCTGCAAGTCATGTGCCAAATTTCAAAATTAAACCTACATAAACAAGGGAGCTAAATTATGGCTTCATCATCACCTGCCACCTTTAGACTGGGGTGAAAGGAATGAGAAAACCCAGGATCTACAAACTGAGACACCCAAGGAGCAGCAGCAGCGCAAGGACTGGGGCAGCACCTTCTCCCATGGCCAGACATCAGGCTGGGAGAGGACAGAGGTACCCAAGGGATGGAGAGCTGTGAGTGGTTTGCAGCTCTGGAAACTGCTGACGGCACTGGTGAGGGGTGGGTTAATATGGCAGCATGAGGGTTTGTGCTTCTCCAGCAATAAGATCAAGATCATGTCCAGGACAGTTAATGGAGCTGTGTTCTGTCAGACCTGTCAGCCTCAGAGGTTGCTGCTGAAAGATGCCGTGGTTTGGGCCTGCAGAAGGGAGGTTTGATAAAGTAGAAGGGAAGTTGCTAAATTTTTTCAGGTAGGCATCACCCTTGAAGGAGTTAATGTTTCACGAAGCATTGGATATGCAATGGGGCTGCTGGATAGCTTAGAAAAGAGCTACTCCTGTCTCGGTCAATGTCCTTCCAATTCTGCAGGAATCCTCCATTTAGGGGCTGACTATTGTTACAGTGAATGTCTCAATCCCTTTTTTTCCTCCAAAAAACCAGCCCTAGCGGTCACGTCTGCCTTGTGCAGAAGCAGTTGTTGGCGTTCCTTGGGTACATGGTAGGGTTGTGTAGGTAGAAGAAAAAATGCTTGAGGATGGTCTTTGCAGATGTGCTGCAATCTGTGTGGTGTGTTGATTTTTAAAGAGCTGTTCTGTCAGAGGATTTAGATTTTGTTGGCAGAATTGATGTGTTCTTCATGCACCTGTTCTCTGTTTAGTATCTGGTGATGTCCACTGCCTTGACTCCCAGCAGTGGCTGTATTTTTAGATTGGAATAAGGTAAGGTAAATTAATTTGGGAAATCTGAATGAGCATTTTCAGATAATCCTTTGAGAAAAATGGGTTGGCTTATTTCCTAAGCTATTTTTATTATTCTATTCATGTTAGTAAAACCATGATCACTTGGATCAAGAATTGCCTGTTAATTGATAGCTTTGAGGGTTGGTAACAGAGGAAAACAACAGGCTGCTCACCCAGTGCTGGTTGATCTCCAATGAAATTTCACTTCCAGCCCACATCCAAGTGGATCAGAAATCCACCCCCACAGCTGAGCAAATGCTTCAGCCCTGTACAATCAAATGAACCACAAAGCTGCTGCTTTCTGTGAGTGCTTGAAGCTGAACTTAAGAAGATAACTTAGATATCCTCCATTTCTTAATATTTAGTTCAAGAAATATGAATTTGCAGGATTTTTGCAACTACTTTCTCTGTTGACTTTTTCTGGGATTTTTGATGTAACTTCTCTGGTATCCAGGCAGTTGATACCCACATACATAACAGAGATGGAATAACCTAAGTAGCTCATCTCACCCTTCCAGTGCTCCAAACCAGATGGACATGAACCCGTGGCACTCAAGGCTGATGACTGAGGTGATGGAAACTGCAGACACCCAAGCAGTCTAATTCTACACTAGTCCTGGTGGTCTGTAATTTTGTTTTTTCCTGTGATGTGTAGCCTGGCTCTTTCTAGAGCTGAGCCCACCACTGCTCGTGTCCTCCCAGTGCAGCTGTTGATCTTGGCGTGTTCCTCCTTCACAGTGGCACTGGAGATGTGCTCTGGGAGAGCTGCATCCAGCTCCAGCATCCCAGCACAGGCAGGACATGGAGCTGTTGGAGCCAGTCCAGAGGAGGCCATCAAGATGATCAGAGGGATGGAGCAGCTCTGCTGTGAGAGAAAGCTGGGAAAATTAGGATTGTTCAGCTTGGAGAAGAGAAGCTTCAGGTTGACCTCATTGTGGCCTTCCAGTACCTGAAGGGAGCTAACAAAAAAGATGGAGAGAGACTGTTTACAGAGAATGGAGGGACAGGACAAGGGGGAATGGCTTCCCACTGCCAGAGGGCAGGGTTAGATGGGATATTGGGAAGGAATCCTTCCCTGTGAGGGTGCTGAGGCCCTGGCACAGGGTGCCCAGAGAAGCTGTGGCTGCCCCTGGATCCCTGGAAGTATCCAAGGCCAGGCTGGACAGGGCTTGGAGCAACCTGGGATAGTGGAAGGTGTCCCTGCCCATGGCAGGGGGTTGGAATTGGATGATTTTAAAGATCCCTTCCAGCCCAAACCATTCTGGGATGTTTGGCATGTTCTGTGCTCAGCATCTAAGTGGCTCACTTGCTGTTCTATGTTTCAGTTAAATTGCATCAAAATCTCTTATGGTTCTTAACAAATATTTTTAGAAAAAGCAATTCAGTCCTTTATCTAAATATAGCTTTGCGCTTTCAAGCCTTTGGGAGAGGGGAGGACGTGAAGCTTTAATCCGTGGCATTCACAGCAGTAGGAGCACTTTCTGCACCTGGCAGAAGTAAGTACGGTGCAGAGGAATTAGTTAGACAGAGAGCTCCTATTTTACAGAACAAACATGTGGTTTAGTATGGATGAAGGATAAATCTTGGCATGTCGTGCAATAGAAAGGCAAGAGAGACTGCAGAGAAATATGTGGCACAGGAAAATGAAGGTGTGTTTAGAAACTTCCCTCTTGGTGGTATGACTGAAGTACCACTCACCTCCTGCCTGATACTTGATATCTCACTAAAAATAGAGGAGAGGCTCACCCATCATCCCTCTTGATGACAGTGGAACCAAATCTGTTTGTCCTTAGATGTCTGAAATGGGAATGCAGTGTAAATTAGCGTTCTATTTCTTTATTTATTTATTTAAAGGCTTGCTGTTTAACCAAATATTTCTCCGAAAGTCACAGTGACTCCAGATATATTTGACAAAGTTAGGCTTTTTTCTGGTGTTTTTCTTTTCTTTAAACTAAGCCAGAATTAGTGTCATTGCCCATATTCCTGTGGTAAAGGCACTTACAGCCATGTCTGGAAGTGCTGAAGACATTTTTCTCATAGGAACTACCACAGTTTTGTGCCCCCCACCCAGTAATTGTTTCAATATTCTTAGTTGATATGCTCATTCATCACTGAAATTGTTATTAATGAGTGCTCTTTTTCTTTGTCACATTGCCATGGCAACTGGGCGATATGTTTGAGTGGAATTATCTGTTTCCAGATGGAGATCTTCATTCATAAGATTTGCCTGCTGAGAATTTTTGCAGGATATTCAACTTCAAAATTCTTCCTCCACATGCCTTTCCACAGCTTGGAGCTAGAGGCGTTCCTTCTTTCTGGTTTATATCCTATGATTTTGTGGTGGGTGTTATGCTCGCAATACTTCTGTCTTTTATTTGTGGTTCACTAATGGTGTTTTTCTTTTGATTTAATTGAGTTGCTTTTCTTCAACTCAGGATTTACTGTGACAGTCCTGTAAAGCCATTCCTCCCGCATATGAGTTACTGGAAATTTTATCTTTCTGTGTAATACACCACACAATAGAAGACTGGACTTGATTTTCTTTTTTCTCCTGAAAGGAGCATAAGGATGTATTTCTCTTTATATATGACAAATCACATTCTGAGTGATAGTGTCCTAACTTTTTTTATCATATTCACTACTTGATTTTTAGTTCTGTACAAGAAAGAAGCATGAATATGTTTTCTTTTTCTTTTTGGTATAAAACTGTATTTAGGAAAAAGACCAAGGTAAATATGCATAGAGTACAGATTTCCTTTATCCTGAACTTCTTACAGTTTTAAAGGTCTTGTTGGCTGCCAGACTTAATGAGGTCCTACTGGATCTTAATCAACATTTCAGGATTTGTCTGGATTTGTTTCTGATCACTCAGATCAAAATGCCGTATTTACTTCAGTAGAAAGCAGAAAGTAAAACTCCAAAGGTGATTTTTATTATCCTTTACTTCGTCAACTTCAGGTCACTCTTACCTTATTGAGCAAAACCAGGTTAGCAGTTTTTTGCACATACCTACAGGAAAGGCATTAAGGGCCCATTCATCCAATCTATCTGTAATCTAATTTTCATATTCACCTAAAACTCTTAATGACCATACACCTCATGATATACTTCAAGGTCTGTCTGTTGCTTAAACATCCCTTCTTTTGCACTTGCAGTGCTTTCACGCTGCCAGTAACTTTAGGACAAGAACAATCTCATAAATAGCTCAGAATCTGTAGTTTCCGAACACCTTACCTTATGTGTAACATATCTGTATTTTGTCTTCACTTAGTCAAAAAAAAATATATATTGTTGTGTCCTCCCAAAAATAACGCAATGCAGTGTAAGACTTATCTTCTGCAAATAATGATTTGATTTTAATTACTATATTTAGTATATTTGAAATAAAGGATGTTGTCTTACCTGTGAATAAGAGGTTACTTCTCTGTTACACCAGCAAGCAGTGTCCTCTCTAGCTATATAATTCTTATATTTATATAAGTATAATTACTTAGCTGTTTTTTTCCCTTTGAAAGTGGAATCATATCTGTTTATACCTCCTTCCAGCAAGAGACTACTCAATACTAACAAATGTTACCAATGTATTATATCAGTGCTCCTTGTTTTAAGGAAAGTATTTTGCCTGTGAAAGGGAACTAGGAGAGCTGATGAGTAATGATGTTGCTTCAAACCTAATGAATCTCTGATCTACTCCCTTCGTCTCTGTGTGTAGATGATAAAACAGTTGTTGACGGTTCAGTTATTAACCAAAATTAGGTTGATCCCTGGCTTTCCACAGGCCAGTGCTGCATTTGCCTTTTGGTCTGATCTTGGTACGTGCACGGCTTGCTCAGAGCCCGTGGGATTGCTGGAGCTGGGAACTGCCTGGCACTCCGGGCTGTTCATCACTCCTTGAGGCACTGGAGCCTGAGTGCTGGCCGCTCAACCCCTTCCCCAGTGTGCCTCATCCCAGGAGATAATCTCTTGGCCTTCAAGGCAGATCCTCATCTTTAGATTGTGTCAAAGCTTTATTGCTTTTTGAGATACAAGCAGAGATTTCTTCTGCTCTAACACATGCCATCTATTAGAGCCAGGACACTTATATTAATTTTGTTAGACACTTTCTATTACAAGGCTGATTTTGCCAACATCTGCAGGGGCTTCTGCTTTGACTTCCTGATTTTTTTTTAATCTGTGTCCATGGAATCACAGAATGGGTTGGGTTGGAAGGGATCTTAAAGTGCATCCAGTGCCACCCCCTGCCATGGGCAGGGACACCTTCCACTATCCCAGGGTGCTCCAAGCCCCGTCCAGTCTGGCCTTGGATACTTCCAGGGATCCAGGGGCAGCCACAGCTTCTCTGGGCACCCTGTGCCAGGGCCTCAGCACCCTCACAGGGAAGAATTTCTTCCCAATATTGCATCTAACCCTGCCCTCTGGCAGTGGGAAGCCATTCTCCTAAGATGATGGATTTCTCCAAAATAAGACTTGCTGTTTGCTGTGGTGGATTCAAATTGTCCAAAAAATGTTATGAAAAATGACTGGTTTATTTTTTGGAAACTTTCTTGCTGCTGCATATCTTGGGCATAAATTACCCAGGTGTCTGCACTTCTGCAATAGGTAGGATGGAGGGGAGAGTAACACCAACTGTGCCAGAGATAACTGAATACTTATTGTATTATCAGGAAAGTACTGAAGTTTACTAACACTGCTGAAAGCATCTCTGGAAATATCATAAGAAATCTGTACAAAGTTTTTTGCCACCAGTTCAGAGTTACTTGATGCATCTGGCAAACAGTGCAGCATTTGAAGGATCTGTGCCCATGTCCATTGTAAATTTAAAATTGCATTTTTGATCTCTAAGAAGACTCCATCCTATCCAGGTGTATCAAAATTTCACATGTCAATTTGGTTATCCTGGCTATCAGTCAGGGACTCTTCGGTGCCCTGGTTGACTTGCTTCAAGGGATGATGCCTTCCAAGGAAGCATCGCTCCTATACCATCCCCACAGCATCAGCAGCTGCCTGGCTGTGGTGTATGATCACAATTAATCTCTTGGAATGAGCAGCAGACACATCAGCCCCTCCATACCTTGCTCGTTTTCCACAAGGCTGAACATCTTCTCTCCTCCAGTGCACATGGACTGGCTGTGGGTTGGGAAATGTCCTTTGGGCTGCTTTCTCTTGCTCATCTGTTTCCGCATTCAGATCCCTGCGTGCCTCTGTGGGAGTCTGATGCTTTTTCTGCGTGTGGGTTTTATTGCTAATCACAACAGAGAGCACTGAGCCAGGGAGGAAAATGTAAGTTAGATAATTGCAGTCAATCAAGTACTTCTAATTCCCAGGCTTTATTGTGTTCAGCCCTTTTGGGTTTATAAATTGTCACCTCCAGACTAGCTGAATTACACTAAAAAAAAAAAGAAAAAAACTCAGAATTGTTCACATTTACCAATCTAATAGTATTATCTTAAATTCTTCCATCTGATTTGAGGCTCTGCATCTGAGATGCTTCTGTTTGATAGATTCAGTTTATTTGAACCCTACAATAAGAAAACGTATAGATGTGTGAACTAGACCAAATGCATAACCGTAATGTATTTTTTAAAATAAGATTGTTTTTTGAAACAATTTTATTTTAAAAATAAGCTTTATTTTTCAAAGCAAGGCTCATTTAACTTCTAGACTGTGGTTAACCGTTTCCTGAAAATAACTTTGTCTAAAAAACGTTGAATTCTTTTTTAACAATACAGTAACCAGAAAAATCTATTTGTGCTCTGTTTTTCCCTTAGTGAGAGAAATTGCTTGAAAACCCAAAGAAAAAGAGGAAAGTTTGTGCAGTGTCTTCTAATTTGCCACGGTTTTGCCCTTTATTCCAAGTGTACTGTGTCTCATTTCACTTTGTATTAATATTTTCCACTTTTGTGGGATGAAGTTTCTCTTCTGCATTGTTTATCCTGGCTGGAGGAGGGTGGATGTACAACTCTGGGTGTTTTTTCCAATAGATTCACATGCTACAAAGATAACCAGAGCAAAATGCAGCTGAGCGAAAGCAATGTTGGTCCTGCAAGAACTGGATTCACAGGCTTCAGGGAAGAATCAGTTTTTCTGAAATCCCATCTTGTCCTACCACGGAAAAAAATCCCTTTATTGGAGCTCTGGGTTTACTGTGGTATAGCACCTGTGTGTTAGATAACATTTCCATACTGGCATTAGAGCTGGGAATTCTAGTATTTGAAGAGCTGATAAATATTAAGGACAAAACAAGAATCTTTCTTACTTATTTTCTGGCTGAATTTCTATCTGGATAATGTTCATATGCAGGAAAAATGGTGATTGGCGGTGGAAGTTGGAAGACGAAGATGATCCGCATAGGGCCTTTTCTCCAGAAATCATTCTGTGACTGTGCATTAAGAAAAACAAAAAAAAAAGCAAAGTGGTTATGGTGTGAGTTGGCTTTTTTCCAGCTTCTAACCTAAGTTTTCAATAGCCTGCATCAGCTTCGCTGTGCAAGGAACACCCATGAGGAGACTTAACTCTGGAGTAACCACTGTACATGGCTTCTTGGTACACTGACAATGAAAATCCAGGGAGGGTGCAGGAGCAAAGAACTTGTTTGTATTGAACATGTTAAACAGAAAACTAGGGATTTGGGAGAGAGTACACACCAAACATCCCTGTTTCCTGGTGCCATGGCTGTCCTAGACCAGAGAGCTACTGAAATTCTTACTGAAGCTTCAGGCAGGAGAAACTTCCTTTGTATTAGTCACATGTAAGCATTTGAAAAGATATACATGTAATTTTTAGTTGCTTTGCTTAACTAGGGTCTATTCTAGTCAGCTGTTTTGGTTTTAGTTTGGTTTTTATCCCAGCTGCTGAACTACACTGGTTCAAATTTTTTTTTTTCTTTTTTTTTTTCTTGGTGCTCAGATGAGTATAGGATCAAACCAGTGGAAGAGGTCAAATACATGAAAAATGGGGGAGAAGATGATCAGAAAATAGCAGCCAGGAACCAAGAAAACTTGGTAAGGATTGAACTTATCACTTCTCTAATGAACTAACGTGGCTCTGCTTTTGTAATGGAATGTGCACAACCCTCCAGCTCCGACTTACACGCAGCAAGAGGATTTTCTCCAGAATGTCACAACTCTCTACAAAGCTCTCATGGAAGGTGCAAAATACGACTTTTTCCTGCTTGTCTTTCTGAATTAGGCTCTTCTTGATCTTGGAGTGAGTGCCTTCATGATTATAAGTCGCTCACCTCCCTTGCAGATCCAAAAAATATGCTTTATTTGGAAATGTGTGTATTTGTGTTACAAACAAGCTGGAGTAAAACAGCACTTCTCTGCCATTAAGAAAATGACCTACTTATGTAGATATTATGTGCTCTACACTTGCTGGTTTTCTGTATTTTAAAATTCCCAGGGAAGGTAGTTGGGAACAGAAAAACGCAATATATTCATAACACAGCAGTCACAAAAATCGTGTGTGTTTCTTTTGCCTCGATTTGAGCACTTTGCCACCTCATAGTTCCACTTAAGGGAAGGCAATCACAGGTAAACTCTTAGGACTACTTGAAATAACTAAGATGCTGTTGAAGCAGCTTAAAGATCACAGTTGAGTCACTTCTGGCATTTCTGAGAAGTTGTTTCTTCCCTTCTAAAGCTGAAGGACCGTAGGTTTTGTTATTGGCTGGCCCCAGTTGAAGTTTTCAAAGACATCCCACAATTCTCATAGTTGGGTGCAAGTTTTCACATCTGGTTCCACTTATTCAG
The DNA here is from genome assembly GCA_013397725.1 of Rhagologus leucostigma. Lineage (NCBI taxonomy): Eukaryota > Metazoa > Chordata > Aves > Passeriformes > Rhagologus > Rhagologus leucostigma. The sequence continues at coordinate 146,530 of VZTD01001446.1, read as the reverse complement.
TGCAGCTTTTCTTCACTTAGAATGGTTGGGTTTTCCCCCCTCCATCTGTAGGTCCAGAGGGGAAACATTAGCAGCAGATTCCAGTGGAACCATAACCATTATCACCAGTTGAGGATTTGCCTTTTGCCGTTATTGGGTGGCTGTAGAAAAAGCCACTGTTTGGGATTTTTTAATTTTCATGAACATGTGAGCTCCTTCAACCTGGCTACTTTATAGTCGCTCTCCTAGACACACATACTTATATTACATAACTACAGGTGCACTCCTGTAGCAAATTAAGTTTATTTTCCTGTCGTGTCCTGTGGCTGAGCAGCAGGCAACACAATTTCTTCTTCAACCTCCAGATCAGCTATTTGCTAACTGCAATTTTGCATTGCTGATGCTCCAATGGGTGGTGCAACCTCAGCTTGGAGCAGGATTTAGAGAGTTTTTTAGAGGTTTTTAAGAGGTTGTTGGGGTGTCCTGTGCAGAGCCAGGAGTTGGAGTCAGTGATCTCTGTGAGTCCCTTCCAACTGGATATTCTGTGATTCTACCTTAGATGTTCAACTGGCCTTCAGCTGTGGTTAAATGAGAGTATTTGCAGAAGGTACCATGTCACTGGAATGACAGTAAGGAAGAGCTCAGGAAAGCTCAGGTCTGCTGGGGTGACACAGTTGCTGAAGCTCTATTCAAAACTAGCTCCAGCTATTTTGCACTTTGGTTGGTGCCTGCTGTCTTGTAGCACCCAAGTATTCACCTGATTAAATGTAGGAAGAGCACATTGCTTCTTATTTTATTGTTGGTGGGTCATGTTTGCTGGGAGCAGTTGGTTTGTTGGAAAATGTAACAGTAACGATTTGGAAGGCTGGTGTAGCTCTTCTCTGTCATGTTTATCAAGAGGGGAAAAAAAGGCAGTAACACAAGAAAGTCTTCAGCCAGACAGGATGGATATACTTTAAAACAAAAACTGTCTTGCCCACCAAAAAGGCTTTATTTTCCTTTTCCTCATCTTACTATAAGGAGATTGTCTGTAATATATGTGGCTTTTTAATCCTGGGAATTGTCAAGTCCTCATCACTCTTGGGTTTTTTAAAGGGGTTTCACTGTTCAAGTTCTCCTTAGTAAACATGTTTTAGTTCAGTGCTTAGAAGATGGGTTAACATACCCATCACTCAGGCTTTAATTTCCTTAATGTGTGAGAAGTTGGCAAGAGCTTACATAATCCCGTCTTCTCATCAGCCATTTCCAGGCAACTGAAATTTTAGGAACAAGAAAAGGCGGTGGGAGAATTGACCAGCCCTTTTTCCTCCTCTCTTGTTTCTTAATCCCACATTTCTTTATTGTCACAGGGCTGCAAATTCACATCCCCTTCAGAAACACAGCCCAGATGAGATGTGTAACTTCAGTGTCTGGGAACTGCTCTGGGTGGGATATCTTATCCCCTGATACTGGTGGTTGAATTATGTCATTCAGATGCCATTGAATTTTTTGATCCTATTATCATCTCTGTTACTTTTTTAAGGTATTTTGATGTCTTGCTTAAAAAATCTCAGCTCAAGGGGAAATAAACCCTCTTCCCTTGTAACTTAGGCTCTGTGATGTGCTGCCATCTCTACCTTTGGTGCTACAGTATTTCTGAGTCAGGGGGAAAGAAGGTAGATAAAGAGTAGATAAAGAGAATGGGAGGACATGGCAGTCACCAGGGGAAATGTCATTTTGCCCTGGGGTGCTGTGGTCCAGAGTCCCAGGCTTTGATTTTGCTTGAGGAAGAGCCAGAGAAGGGCTGGTACAAATGTGGATATCTGTGGGAGAGATGAGCCTCCGTCAGTGAATCACCACCTTCTCAGCTTCAACCTGAGGCTTAAGCAGGGCTCAAAACTTGAACAGGTCTGGCACAGTAAAGCAGAAATGCTCCTAAGACGCAGTGCCAACGGGACTGGCTGTGCTAGGGCCGTCTGCCAGGGGAAACACAGGATGCTCCATGGGAAGACATTCTCTGGCGGAATCAAAGGCCCCCTTGGATTAAAATGTAGGCTTTTGACATGGGCGAAAAAAAGAAAATAAGAAAAGGTAAACTAGGCTTGTTTTCCTGCCGTTCCTTTGTATCCATGGGCCTGATTCGCTTCTTTAGTCAGGTTGTTGTTTCTCCAGTTCTCCACCTGCCACTGGGATCTCTCTGCTCCTGGTTTCATTCCAGGTACCTCTGACACTGTCCTGAGCATCTCCACCCTCAAAACAAAGCCAGAGTCATTGCATTTGAGCTGACAGTCCCACATCCTTGTAGCCTGCAGGGTGGGAATGGGATGTAGCAGGATTAGGCACTGGAGAGCTGGCGTTACACAGGATGCTGTCACTGCACCACATGCTTTGGTGGCTGCTCAGCTAAACCAGGGATATTTGGTGTCAGATCAATGAAGAACTAGTAGGTAGGTGAAAGAAGGAAGTAATTTGTTCTACATACTGTATATGGTTTTAAATCACAAGTGTTGGTTTGTGAATATATATATATATGCACACATGTAAGGAAACATGAAAGCTGTGCTAATTTTCATGAGGCATGGTGCATAGAAGGTCATGTGTGTGCTATTATTCCTGGAGGTAAATGAGCAGCTGGGATGGTTATTTGTGAATTCAGAAGCAGAAGGGCTGGCTGGGATGGTTTGTTGGGATCCTGGGCTTTGTCTCCATGCCCAGCTTGGTGCCAACCTGCCACATGTGGTGCTGAACTCCATTGTGCATTAAAACTAAACTTCAGCTCCCCATGACTCCGCAGTGGCTCTACAAAACCTCTCCTGCATTTCCCCATTTTCTTGAGGGAAGGTTTTATGATAAGCCTTCTCCAAAACAAAGGGAGTTTTGCCAACATTGAGTTTGCCACTCAGCAGATCTGGATGGGGTTTTTTGGCCCTAAGTATTAGCAAAAGGTAATGGTGGCTAATCACATGGATTTGTCACTTTGGAAAGCTAAAATGCCAAAACTCAGGCAGTATTAATATTTTACAAGCAGGTATAACTAAAATAAATGACACATTAATAAAGATCTATTAACCTTTTGTTTGGAAAGGATTCTTTAGCTCTGCACCATCATGTTTAATATACAGAGTACAATTACATAACAGCCTTTTTAATACTCTTAATAGGGCAAATTTAATTGTCCTTATTTCCATACTATCATAGCACTCCTGGCTTTCCATTGTAAAATATTACTGCCAGAAAAGGTAAAATGAGAAGGTGTGTGATATTCCTGCAGCCTAGCATTCCTTTGGCAAACTTCAGGAGCTGGATCAATTTTCCTCTGAACTGGGCTGTCATAATACATATATCCCTGAAAATACCAAATCCCCAAAGCTGCATTTCTTTTCTGTTGGGTGGGTATCTTGATAATTATTGCTGTTCAGGTTTTGGATGTTTTTATAACTTTTATTCATCCTTTTCTGGGCTGCACTGGCACAAAAGGCCACTTACTGGGATTTTTATGCTTCGTTATCCAAACCCTCAAAACAATTAGATGTAATCCTGTGTTTCATCCTGGAGCTCCGCAGTGAAATTGCATGTTAGAGCTTGAGATGAATTCTGGCTGGAGCTGGGAGAAAATTGCCTCTCTCTTGCTCTAGCTATCTCTCACTCCACCTTTAGTAACAATGTTTTGCTTTTTGTTTTACCCAATTTCCACAAATTTCCACTCCACTTACCTGCAAATGTAATTTTTGTCTCTCTTCAGCTTCTCAGCCCAGCTGCTGTTCTCCATTTATCACCCAGTTCCACATAACTTGGAATTGCAAAACCCCCACCTCCGTGACTCTGTATTCAACACCAGTTATCATTTTCTGCAGTGATATGTTTAAAGTAGACAGTAATATCTGGTAGATGAAGTGTGTGAAGTTAAAAGCCTGGCAGAAAATGCAGAAAGAAATACCTTAATAACTATATAAAATGTAGTATGTGAAAGGGAAGACCCCTATTTAAACATATATATTATACACAAGATGTAAAATGCGTGTTATAGATACATCAATCGCAAATACTTTTGATATGCAGTGCAAAGATTGGTATATATCGAATTCCACATCGATTTAGGAAAATACATTTTAATTCTCTTACCAACCTGCCCAATCTAGGTGCTAATAAAACTAAATAAAAAAGAAATAAGCCACCACTAAGTTTATCAGGGGTATTTGTTGTGTTTTCCTTTCTACAGATGTAAGATACCACAAGGGCAAATTTAAGCATGGAAATATAATTAATTTGGTACTTTAAAATACTTAAAGCCAGTGCTGCTTATTATTGCTAGGTAAGCTTTGAATTGCAGTGTTTTAGATGCACAACTGCGTATTTATCTCAGCACTGGTGCAGTACATTGGTGAAGAGCTTTGTAAAAACTGAAGTTAGCACTTATTAATGCATATTCCAGTGTGAAGATTTCTGGCTCTAATGTCTTAATTATTTATTTTAAACCATTGTGCCGTGGCAGTGTTTCAGAACACACAATTTCAGGATAGAACTTGCTCATGCTCTGCTTATAAGGGGAAAGAAACCAGAAATGCCCGAGAGCCTTCAAGCCCTTAGAAAGAAGTAGTTTTCCTGGGTTTTGTCTATCCTGAAGAGTTTGTGTGTGTTAAATCCTGTGCTGGCCCCTCGTTTGCTTTCCTTTGCTGTGTGTGACATTCTCCAGGAGCCCCATTCCACCAGCACAGGGTCAGCTCCAGTACAAGTGTTGGGAAAACTTCACCCTTTTGATTCATTATCCACTGTAAAGGATGGATATCTAGATATATATTTTCTGTATATAAAGAAGAGGCTATTAATTTCTCTGCCTCTTGCCCCCTGCTATTTTCCCTTCTGCTTTCAGATCACAGAATCCCAGATTGGTTTAGGTTGGAAGGACTTTAAAGCTTATCCAGTGCCACCCCCTGCCATGGGCAGGGACACCTTTCACTATCCCAGGTTGCTCCAAGCCCCATCCAAGCTGGCCTTGGGCACTTCCAGGGATGGGGCAACCTGTGCCAGGGCCTCACCACCCTCACAGGGAGAGGAGTTTCTGCTCAATATCTCATCCAACCCTGCCCTCTGTGAGTTTGAAGCTTGTTCTGTCACTCCAGGCCCTTGTCCAAATTCCCTCTCCAGCTCTCTTGGAGCCTCTTTAGGTATGGGATACCAGTACCTATAGATGTAGCATATATATATATATGTATGTATAAAGCCTCAGCTTAATGAAATACTTGGAGATGTTGTTGGTTCTTGTGCTGGAATCCAGGCAGGGTGAAACCCACAAAAACACACAGCAAAATGCAGCTTGGGTCATTGTGGGAGGGGAAAAAGAAATTGAGATGGCCTTTTTCTTTGGTTCCTGGAGTATAGGAGTGCTAAAAGAACAAAGTGAGCATCACCAGGTGTGCATGGAGATGTGATAATGTGCAGAGGTTCCTGTGCTGTTCATCCATACAGCTCCTGTGCTGCTGAGAGCTGGGAGAGAGAGCAGGGAATGGAGGGCTCCAAAGCCAGCCTGCTCCCTCACACGTTTTCCCACAGGGACAGGCATCCACTTTGCCCAGATGCTGTGTCAGCCAAACCCCAGGGCCCGCGGCAGCTCTGTGGGAACAGGTCCCACAGGTTCCTCACAGCCCAGCATGGGGCTGCTCCACATCTGGACTCTCCTCCCTCCACCTGAAGAAACAAACCACAAACAAAAGCTGCCGCTACAAAAATGCAGCCACAAAATCAGTGAGTTAAGGGAAGCCAGGGATTAAAATTCAAAAGTAAGTAGATAAAGGAGGAAGGGGTGTAATACCAAGCTCCTTCTGCCCAAGCTGGCAGGGTTCACGCTAGTATAAAGGAGGTGGGTGGGCTGGGCACCCCTGGCCCCCTGCCCTGGGCACCTGCGAGGGCAAAAGTAGGGCTTCCTCCAAGCAGAGCCACTCTGAGCAGCACTGTGATAGAGAGGGCAAAGCAGGGGCTGGGCCCCACTTGGGGAAGGTGCATTCCAGATCCATGGAGGAAAATACCTTAGTAGTTCTGGATGCCTGGTACCCCATCCCTGGAAGTATCCAAGGCCAGGTTGGACGGGGCTTGGAGCAAGCTGGGCTAGTGGAAGGTGTCCCTGCCCATGGCAGGGTGTGGGACTGGATGGCCTTTAAGGTCCCATCCAACCCAACCTCGTGTAGGATACGAAGAGGAATTTTGCATTCCACTTTTATAAGATGATACCTAGAAAATCCCCTGGGAATATGTAGTATTTTCCTCCAGTCTTTGTTGACAGGGCATGGGTTGGCACATTTTGCACTGCATGCCATCCGAGGTTCCATTTCTCAGAGAAATGAGAATTATACAATCATCCTTCAGATTTTTTTTCTCCAAAGTCTGAGATCCTAAATGAATGCTGCCCTATCACTATCAGTACTAAGTAATTACCACATTTCAGTTTTCATAACCCAGCCTCTCCAGTGTTTTTTGCACCTGAAATAGAAGTGCGCAGAAATGACATTGTTACTGGAGCCAGTTATTTTAAATGCCGTGCAATTAGCTCATTTCCATATCTCCCATTTAGTTTCAAATTTGCATTGATATTCTTCAAAGAATGGTTTCTCATAATGAATTTATGACAGTTTTAGCTCGTTCCACTTATGGGTCACTGCATATTATATAGACATCAAAGTAAATGATTGCACTGGGTATTAATATTCTTTTTCTTCTGGATTCCATTAAAATGGTTCTGATGAAGAAGTATTTGTTTTTCCTCCAGTATTTAATTTTGGAAATTTAGAAGGTAAGTGAATACCATTAATAAATATTTTTAGCAAGTCAGAAAATCATATAAAAATTGTTGTGCTCCAGGTGTGTTTCTTCAGACCAGACCTTGTTTCCTTCCCCCTCTGTTGAATAAATCTGCACAGTGCCCTATGGAGAGGTAGAATGATATGAGTTTTCAAGCTCTTGATGAATGTGATTTTAAAGTAGAAAGTTTAAAAATATATCATTATATTTCTTTCAAAGTGTATTACAGTTACAGTGTCCAGAAGCAACATGTAATTGCAGGCTTGATGTGGAGAAAATATAGCAGTGATGGGCAGCTCTCAGGAACATGGTTCAGGACCAGCCCATGTTGTTGGTGGAAAGGATTCTTGCAAAACCTGCAGAGACATTCCCATTGTCACTTGTGGAAGCAGGTTATTTTCCATACAGGTTGTGTTGTTTCCATGCCTGTATCATTTTAACAGGTGAGTTTCTGCCTGGGATTTCCTTCCTCCCCACCCCTCTCTGGGAAAGCTGATGCTGCTGAGGAGGATGGACACAGCTGTTGGTGAAACAGAGGAGTCAGCAGTCATGGCAAGGTGGCACATTCTTGATTTAAGAGTTTCTTCCACGATTGTGAGGACTGGGAACCTTCAGATTATTTTTTATTCTTTTTATTATGTTTTTTTAAGGAACTTGAGTGTCTCCACACTTGCAGAGCTTAAGCTTTAAGAAAGATGCAGGATTTTGTAAGTTGTCAGCAAGAGAAGCTCTCTGTATCCTCTGTTTTGGTGCTTGCTATTCAGCAATTGCCTAGTAGGTGTTAATTATTAACTGCTGTTTTGGAACAGAGGATGAGGCAAGATACAGGCAAAACGGAACACGCAGAAATACCTAAAATCATCAGAAGTCGCTGATAGAGAGTAAAGCTGTAAATCCAGGCAGCTGCTATGGCCTGAGAGTCCCAGTTTGGAGTACTCCTGACCACTGGTGGACTGTGATCTCCTGACCTCCTTGTGATAGTGGAAAAGTAGTTCAGCCTTTCATCTGTTCACATGTAATTACAGATATTATGTGGGTCTGCTCACACTTTCTTTTCAGGGACTCCTTGAGTCGAGGTGGTTGTGGAGGAAATGTAGGGCCCAGGATTTCCATATCTGGTGAGGTGCTAATTTCAGACTGTTGTAGAGCATGGAGATAACAACAAATTCATCCATAGGTACTTCATTAGATGTTTACCCATGCAGCCTTTGAGATCTCTCAGTTTTAGTCTGAATACAGTACTGTATCTGGTAAAGGGGGGGATGTGCCATTTTAGACCCCAAACCAGTACAGATGTGGTGCCTGGGAAGGTGGTTCATGGTGGCCTTGGCAGTGCTGGGTCAGTGGTTGGACTAGTGATCTCAGAGAGATTTTCCAACCTTTGTGATTCTATGAATTTATTAATTTTGATGTATTGAAGCTGAGGTGAAACCCTTGGAGAGGTGTGACTTTCAGGGCTGGTTTCAGGCAGATCCTTTGTATAGTCAATGTGTTTTGGCTGAAACTTGTTTATACTGCAGGTATTTTTTTCAATAGAAAGTGTTTTCTTTTGCAAACTTTCCTAATTGATGTCTTTGAAGAGCAGTTAAAGGAGGTGAACTTGAAGCTGGTCAAATGAAAAATGTGGAGATCTCCAGCACCCAGTTTTGGGGATTTACCCATAAAATCTCAGAAGACTCGGGTTGGAAGAGACCTTCAAGCAGACCGAAGCCCAAAGAGGAATGTGTGTTAGTGGGAGTTAAGCAACCATCTCAGGAAGGAGTTGGAGGGGTAAAGGAGGAAGGGAAAAACATGACAGGAAAGGGAAAAAGGAGCAGAAGCACCACAAGGAGAGGTGAGAAGAGACTCAGAGGGCTCTCTGCAGCCCTGAACTTCTCTTCTTGCTGTGAACAGCACATGATAGCAGCGTGTTGCATAATGCAGAATTGTCATTATTTGACAAACAATTTTCTAACTTAGTTTTTCAAACAAATGTTTTCAGCTTTGAATTTGCCACTATTTTTTAAAAGCCGTGTTGCTCCTCTGTTCTGGGATTAGAAGATCAGGAGCTCCCAGTCCACTTCATACCATTATTGTTTTGAAATAACTTGGATTTTGTCTCCTTTTGTACACCAAAAATGCCATTTTTCTCTACAATCCAATCCACATGAGGCTTTCTTCATCACTTAAGTTATTTTTAGCTTGGTTTTTTTCCCTGTTCATCCTGGTTATTTAGTAAGAAATGTTAAAAAATACCTTTACAGGCAACATAAACTAGAAGATCCAAGAGTGAGGAGTACGCCCAGGAACACAAGTTGTAGCAAAGAGCACTGGTTATTTAACTAAGCTTCGAGTAGACAATGTCTATTGTACTGAACGAGCATTAAATGTTACTTTCCTGTTTCAGTAGTCACTGCTTGGATTAGGTTTCCACCTGTTAGGCAATTTTGTGCTCACATCATCCTTGAGCAGGAACATTTCCACCACTGCAGCTGGAGTTTTGTGTTTGCTTGCTCCATATTTTGGTTGTGCTTCACAACTAGATGTGAGCAAAGGTGGGAAATGTTTCACATTTGTCGTGGAGAAAATGGTGTTTTCCTCAAAATTACTTGAAACTGTGATGAACATTTTTGAGTGGATTTCTTTTCTTCTTAATTCTTCCAGGGAAATGCAGGGGCTGGGCAGGGGCTGGGCTACCCAGGCTTAGGCATTTTGGGATGTGAGGGCACACGTGGGCAGGAAAGATCTTGACTTAATGGTGTCTTCTCCAGAGAAAGGGAAAGAGAGCTTGGAGACAGCTGCCGAGTAGGCTCATTAGCTGCATTAATGGGACCTTTAGCTCTTTAGCCTTAATTGCTGTGTGCTCAGGGTGACGGGGTTGGCAAATCCAGATTTCCTGAGGACCTGGTGTGAACTCACTCACCTGTGTGCACATCCTGGGAGTGCTGGGAAGGGCACAGCACCCTCACCTGCACCCTGCCCAGGGGCTCTGTGCTGCTGCTGAGGTGCTGTGCAGCCATGGGGTGACCCTCAGGGATCAGGTGAGTGAGTCAAGAGGGGGGATTTATCCCTGGTGGTGGATTAAAGCAGGATGGTGTAACCTCCACTCACGGATGGGGAGACTGACAACATTCCTGGTGGTTTTTGGGTGTTGCTGGTGCCCTGTACAGCTCCCCCAGGAAAAAGGAGCTGGGCTGCCTCCAGCTGAACTAGAAGTGCTTCAGCCACCTCCAGGAAAACAGTGAGTGTATCCATCCATCTGCACTGTGTATTCCTACACCAGGGCTGGAAGGGGCTCAGCCTCATCTGTTTTTTCACTGTAATTTAACTTTTGGACTTCGGTTGTTTCCCTTTGATTTTGTGGATAGCCAAGACCAGCTGCTCTGCAGGCAGCTGGGAGACTCAAATGTGTGTTGGAAAGGATTTCTGCACTTCAGCTGGTGGAAAAAAGAGTAAGAAATTGGACTGGGAGAAGGGAAAACAATGTAAGATTATAACCTTCAAGAGTTCAGGATTTTTTTAAGTAAGAAAAAGCCAGGGACAGAAAGAAAACCCCTTTGGAAATAAATTTTTGCCAGTAAAGCAAGTACTTCGATATTCTGAAGAAGCTGAGCATATAATTCAGACTCTTGTGCATACAGGGTTTGGAATTACATGCAGGTATGTTAAATCTCCTGAATAATTAATGAATAATTTCTAATGGAAAGCTGTGGTTTATACAGATACTAAAGTAATACAGATACTATTACAGATAGTAAGGTAGTACTGACCTAAGTTAATATGCAGCTTCATGTTTGTTCTCACTGGGAAGAAAACCCTTTTTTTTTGCTTTAAATTGTTTGTTCCTTGCTCCTGGAAGAAGCAGTGTTGGAACTCAAACAGAGCTCTCAGTGCTCTGCTTTCATCTCCCACACTTGGTCTGTGTGGACCATGTGCTGCTCTATCTAATATGTAATCTTTCCATCAGATACCATCAAAGACAGGCAGCTTTAAAAAAAAAAATTCAAGCCAACAGATAATCTCTGCATGGGAACACAAAGTCAGTGCCTCTTAATGAAGTAATCATATTATAATTGTGTGTGTGTATATATTTAAATGTATTTTGTAGTTTGTATTGCAGCAGCACCTGAAGGCAAGTGTTGGGAATCAGAAGCAGCTGCTCTGCCTGCAAACACAGTAAGAATGGACTCACATATTACCAATTCTTCCCCAAAATTTCATCCAAACGAGTACTTTTATTCCAAAATCCTTGTACTTCCAGGAGAGTGGCCAGGTGGGGGGAGTGTCCAAAGCCCAGGGTGTTAAAAAAAAGGCACAACCTAGTGAGGGGAAAGTTATGTGACAGAGAGGTCAATGCTGTCCTCTTTCCCCAGTATGGGCCTTCAAGAGAGAGGGACCTGGAACAAGGGTCTGGAGTGACAAAACTGAGGGGGAATGGCCTTAAACTGCCAGAGAGCAGCATCAGATTGGATATTAGGAAGAAATTCTTCCCTGGCACAGAATGCCCAGAGAAGCTGTGGCTGCCCCATCCCTGGAAGTGTCCAAGGCCAGGCTGAACAGGGCTTGGAGCAACCTGGGATAGTGGAAGGTGTCCCTGCCCATGGCAGGGGATGGAATGAGATGGATTTTAAGGTGCCTTGCAGCCCAAACTCTGTGATTCTGTGGGTATTCGGATGTTGGGCTCCATGGTGTGGAGGGGCAGTTTGGGTAGGAGTGGGAGGGAGTGCCATCAGGCTGCCCAGTTTCCCTTGGTTTTCTCCTTTCCTTTAGCCTTTCAAAGGAAGAAAGCTGCTGTGAGAGAGAGGAGGGACAGATTTGGCTGTCAGGTATGATGGAACCTAGAGGATGATTTGGTTGGAGCAATGCTGGTAGTGTGGCATTTCTGCTGAAACTCTGTGGGTTTGCCAGATCACCCTTTCCTTTTCATGGAATCGTGGAATCACAAACTGGTTTGGGTGGGAAGGGACCTTAAAGGTTGTATAGTTCCACCCCCTGCCATGGGCAGGGACACCTTCCAGTAGCCCAGGTTGCTCCAAGCCCCATTCAACCTGGACACTTCCAGGAATGGGGTGTCAAGCAACTTCTCTGGCATCAGCAACTTCTTTGAAGACTTGAAGACTTTGAAGAGCGTGTTCCCTTAGCCAGGCAATCACCTGAACTAGGCATAGGAAGTCTCAGCCCTTTCAGGTGACTTCTGGGGCTCTGAAATAACCAGCTTCAAGTTGCTTCATGGTGTCTAAGAGTGAGTCAAGGTCAAAATGTGCCTTATTTTTTTTCATAAGGGCTTGGCTGTATGCACAAGTTTAGCAGCTTGTATATTTGTGGGATTTGTTGCTTCTGGAGATCTCCCGGCTCTCTAAGTCACTGCGTCCTGCCTAGCTTTTCCAAAGATTAACATCTGTATGGGAATGCTGCCTCTGAAGTGTTTACACTCATTTCCTTCCTGGGGAAAATATTCAGCGCTGAAACAGGGCTTGGGTGATGGCAGATGTGAGGAGATGATGGCACATCTTTCCAGAGTACAGCTTGTTCTTAGCTGGTTATGTATGGACTTCTCTGCATCCTCTTTTCCTTTTCTTCATTAAAAAAGCAAGCAGAAATCTCTTCCTGAGCTGAAGGCATCGTTCAGCCTCGCAGCAAACCCATCCGGGGCTGGCCACTGGCCAAGCCATCGCTCGCCGCAACTTGCACACCATGTAACTCCTCTAAGAATAGCCCCGGTGCTCTTTAGAAAAAAAAAACCAACATCAAAAAAAGACTATTTTAGCAATGTATTATCTTCATCCCTTTTGTAAAGCAGTGGAGTTTGGAGGGGATTTTTCCCCCCACACCCGTGTCCGTTGTTCCTCCCGCAGTGAGCTGTCGCTAATGCTGAGAAATATTTTTGGACTTAATGCAGTGAGTCAGGGCTTAGCCGTAAATTGGTCATGGGATGGAAGGGATTCAGATTGTCTCTTACCCAAGGGTCTGGTTTCAGCCATTTCAGAAACATGAGCAATTTCTCAACTGACGGTAATTAGACTCATAACTCTCTCTGAGATGATCTAAGGCGAGGATTAATTATAAAAGTTTCTTGGTGTTAGAACATGTTTCTTTAGTTAAAGTTTGGCATGCTTTCATGTTATGATGAGCATGAAAGACTGTTCCTCTACTTAAAATCTCTAAATACACCATTCTGTCATGCTATGTAAATACCCGTATTTGTGAGTGTATCTAAACAAATCTGTTAAATGGGGAAAACTCATAAAAGGCCCAAGTGCCAAGAGCTGATTCAAGGGCTCGTGGAGTGGACTTGCATGTTCTTTGTGGGCCTGGTTCCTTGTGGGCCTGGTTGGGTTTTGGAAGCTGTTCTGGCTCTACTTGATTTCTCACTTAAATAAACAAACTGTAGTTGTTTTTTCTATCTTCATTAAAAAATAAGTGACCTAAGTGCCCTGATGTGCTTCTCCTTTTGTCTCCATAGACAGGGGCTTTGCCAGGGCCAGCTCAGTGGGTTCTTGATGGAGCTGGGGATCCAGTAGTCCCGTGTTAAACCACCTCTTTTGGCTGCATTGCCTTAAAAAAGTCTGTAAAACTGTGAGGTGTGAAAAGAGCCAGTTCACATCAATCTCATCAGTTTGCCTTTTAGAAAACCTAAATAAAAGTGCTTGGATGGGATTATGGAAGGCTTGGCTTGACTTGATGGCATAGATTCACAGAAGGCTAGATGGGATGACACATCTTCTCTATGTTCCTTATTTTCCTGGGGGTAAATTCCAGCTGATTCTCACAGCATAATAACAGAGTATTCCCAGTTAATGTTTGGAAAACTTGTCCAAGTTTTCGTTTTGTTCCCTTTTTTACTTCATAAACCTGTTTTCTTATGATTAGGTCACATAGCCAAATAGTGATGTCTTTTTTTTTGCTATCCTACTTTTTGAGTACTTTAAAAGAGAAGAGATCCAAATCTGACTCCTTGGCTGCTGTGTTTGAGTCTTTTTTTCTAGAAAAACATTGCATTAGCCTGTCCTTAAGCTCTGGGAACAGAAAATTGTTGGGGGGTTTTTGCTTGTAACAAATTTAGACTTAGATTCGTATCATAGGTTAATGTTTTTAATAACCTCACACTCCAGATCTCCCTCGCTTTATGGCCTGCACTTATGACTCCTGCATTATGGATGCTGATGATTACTATGACAATATAAGTTATTGAATTGATTTTATGATGGTGGCATAGAGCATGAAGATGAGTTCACTTAAGGAAATAAAACGAGGCAAACAGACTAAAATATTAACAAAGTGTTTTGTGTCAGGGTGGGTGATTTGTAATTCATTGAAACCCTTTTGTGAAGTGGTGCTCCAGCATCACTCACCCTCCAGTCCTCAGTGTCCCTAAACTTGGCCCAGTTACCTTTGAGACAAAATGTATTGGATCCACTTTGAGTTTACAAGTGGTGACAGATTAATTTGGAAAGACAGATTGCAAACATGCAATATGGCCCTGGTCTGAGTCCTAGTAAAGTGATGTATGGCTGGTGCAGAATGATAAAAATTCGTATTAGGGGAACAGCTTAATTAACTATTCTTGATTAAAGTAGTACAGTATGTGAACTTAATAGCTTGTCTTCAGAAGCAGAATGTGAAATCACTTATTACTTTGGTGTATCTTGCTGGCAAATAGGGAGCTGCCAGCGGTTCTTCGTGATTAATTGAGTTTAGAGGAACTTAACACTGGGGTGGGAGATACCAGATAATTATTCTGCTCTTGCTTCAAGCTCATTGGCTTACAGGAATAAAGAAGTTGTCAGAGTGGACTAGGAAGTTGTGGGAGTGGACCAGGAAAAGGATCAAGAGCTGGAATAGGATTGATAGAGAAGGGAAGGCATGCTGGGATTGTGAAGGATACAGTGCAAGGACTGGAGTGCTGCCATCAAACTGTTAGTTAAACACGTTGCCAGCCGGATCCCCACGTTACTGGTCCATTTGCGCATCCTCGTGGTCCTTGGGATGGTTGTAGGTATGGAGAGCAGGAGAACATTGTGTCTCACTGCTGTCACCTTGGAGGCTGAGGAGCTCTAGTTCATGCAGTATTTTCTCCACTTCATGTGGCGTTGTTGTCATTCTTGTTCTTTGAGACCTTCCTGGTGCCTGTAGCCAAGTCATACATTCCACAGCCAACCCAGCTTCTAATTGCATCAGGACGAGGCCTGGCTTTGTTGCAGGAGCGGGATACTGATGGCTGGTGTCCAGTAAGCTTCTTGATCCTGTCCAGCAAAGCTGCTGCATAAGCTAGTGCTTCCATGTTGGTTGTTTTATTATTGATATATCAATATATTATTGTATCCTGTTGATTATTTCTGCCACTGTATTACCTAGGACTTGGGCCTTGTTGGAGTGATTTCCTGACCTTTTCAGGACATCTCTCCAAGTTGTCAAGATAACTTTGAATCCTGCAAAACCGAATCTTTCCTGGCTTGGTGCTCTCTGTGGTTTTGGAAAGTAGTTGTAGTCTCCAATTCATTATTATTCACCATCCCAGTCCCTAGTGAAAATCCAGCTCCAGGACAGATACCAGCAAAATCCTACTTGATGTATTCCTCCACTTTAACAATGTTCCATTGTAAAGTACCTTTTTCTCAGCCAGCTTTGCACTTTGGTATTAGTCAAAGCTTAGATTCAGCCACTCTGACCAATTAGCACAGATGTGTAAGTAGTGAACTTTAGACATCATTATATTATGTCAAAATGAGCTTAGAGAAGGGTTTTCTCATCCTCTTTACGACAGTATACAAATCCTGCTTTACATTTCTTTCAGAGTCACTACCTTCAATATATTTACATGTGAACTCATCTGAAAAACTTTCCTGATTCCAATCATTGACAGTTTTCAGGGCATTTTTTCACTTTAAATAGGTAAATATTCTAGTTGGACAGCTGAGCATTGCTGCTGCTTTTCAGTACGTTGGGTGAAAACAGGATCTTAGAGCAGCTAGCCTGGCTTGGAGGCTGGGCATCTGCACACCTGTGACTGAGCCAAGATGCAGAATTTGGGTTTGCTCCTAATTTTTTCCTAATCCAAGATGAAGAAATAGGGTTCCTAACGTTTTCCTAGTTTGTTAGGTTTGTACATGGGATTTACCTTGTCTAGTGTTAGTGAATTTCTGGGTTCTGAATTACACAGCAAAGAGGTTTCCTTGCGAGCTACTCATTCCAGCTGGTGTCCTTCTCCTGGGAGCAGGGCTTACTGCAACAGGTGGGCTGGCTGACATGAATAGGACTGCCTGTGACTGAAGATACTGTACCCTACAGTAAAGAAATAAAAAGCCCAAACTTCTTAAGGGTGTGTCTGTGTCAACACATTTTCTTGGAGATATGTGTGTTGCAGAAGCTGCTTCTGCAATTACACCTCATTATAAGACACCATGTTTTTGTATTTTATGAATGCTTTAAAAAAATTAGCAAAGTCCATTAATAATATGGCCAGTGAACTGAAATTGCCACAATGCTGTTCTATGCACACAGTGGAAAAATTGATCAATTTAATCCAAGGTAAAGCTGTCTGGCTCTCCAGAGGAGGAGGCTGCCTCGGTTGCTGAGGGCTGGAAATCATTGCCTTATGCTAATTGAGTAACATCCAGCAGTTGTGAGGCTGAATCTTCCAGACTGGTTTGACTCATGGGGGCTGAGTATCTAAATGAAGTGTATTTGTCATGCTGCAGTCCTACAGGATTAAGAGTACTTGGATTCATTTGATCTGATGCATTCCAACAATATTAAATAAGTTCATTTTTTATTGTCCTTTGCACCTTGTATTTTTCTGGCTGTAAAAGTCCAGCATCTTACTTTTTGGAAACTGATCTGTGATATGACAAATGTTTCTGGCCAGTATTTGTAGCTCTGGCAAGACTTGAAGAATTCTTGGCTGGCTTTTCCAGTAGGCTGATAGCTGAGACTAAATATAACAAGAAGCAGAGTACTGCATGTAGAATTAAATCATATTACTAGTTATTATATTAGTTTTCTTGTCTCGAAATTATTCACTGTACTCTGTTTTTTGTGATAAATAGCAACTCTACAGTGTTTAAATCAATACTTTGATGTTAAAGAGTTTTAAACAACACTTTGAGAGAGCCTTTTGTCTTTCAGCAAGATAATTATGCTGCGAAATTTGTTTTCCTAATTCATTTGGGAAGTCCAGTTTATTGAATGTTTGGGATGAAGGACTTATTCCTGATATATCTGTGGTTTCTCCTCTGCAGTCTTCTTTGTTTAGTGTCAGACCTGAGTCAAATGGCCATGAATTGTGGCTGCCCCACCACTGCAACTCTCCCAGATCATGTTGGATGGGGCGTGGAGCAGCCTGGACTAGTGGAAGGTGTCCCTGCCCATAGCAGGGGGTGGGACGGAATGAGCTTTAAGGTCCCTTAAACCCAAACCACTCCATGATTCCAATTGACTGTGAAGTTGCACTCTTAATGAGAGAAGGGCCTGCTGAGAGGAAAATAAATACCTTTAGATATTGAAAAATATTCTCAGAACATGTATTGTGTTATTAATGTTGGCCAGAGTTTCTGGTCAGTTCAGGAGAGCATGTGCTGAGTGTCCATGGTGGTGGTGGCTGCGCAGTTCCCCTGGAGCCCAACGTGCCTAATATTAATGTTAATTGAAAGTGATTTTAAGCCCCAGGAATTTGGGGCTTAAACTAAACTCTGAATTTGAGGATTATGAACAGACTACCTAATCATCTAAGCATTTGTCTTCCCAGATAAGCCTTGACAACATCCTGAGCGTTCCCCGCACCTCAGCTGTAGAGTGAGCCACTTGATGTGCCCTTTCAGAAGTGAGGGGATGGGGGAGACAGCTGAGAACCGTCCCAGTCTGGGGCTGGGTGATCACAGATCACTCACTTGGTGCTGCCAAGCAGCAGGAAAGTCTATGGGAGGGCTGGAGAAGAGAGTCCATGGGCACAGGAGCTCAGGTTTGAGGCAGAAACTCGGGTGAGCAGCACGTGGCAAGGCCTTGCAATGGCTGAGGCGAAGCAGCAAGCCCTGTGCATAGTAACAGAAAGGTTTTAATGATCCTGGAACTTAATTAGGACGGTGCAGTGTTACCACCTGCTTATTTATAGCTATAAGTTTAGGCCATGTCTGACTCTTAATTTAGAAGAAAGGAGTACAGGAGCCTTGGCTGAAAGGAACGTGTTTCCTTCTGCTCATTACACTCAGATGATCATTGTTGTTTAAGTGAAGTTTAAACATCATGAAATGTGCCCTCATCTTGTGATCCCCATCTGCTGATCGCCCTTCCTTTCTCTGCTGAAGGTTATTTCAGCAATTTTGCCAATAGCACAGGATGCTGTCCCTGTGGCGGGTTGTTCGCCCATCTTCCCGCTCGGCTTTCCCTCCCCGCAGGCCTTACCCAGCTGTTCTAAACAGAATCCTTCCAGCATGGAGTCATTCCTGTTATCATCATGTTTAATAACTGCAAGATAAGTCTTCAGCACGTGCTGGAAGAGTTCTGCAGGCCATGATTCAGGAGAGCAGCGAATGGTCCTGTGCATCATTGACCTGTAGGGGATTTAGGCACCTCTGTGACATGAAATGGGCCTTTAAGTGCTTTGCAGATCCAGGAGCAAAGTGTGCCCAGGTTGAAGTTTACATCAGGAAAACTCTTAACAGTGGATTTAGGCATGTGTCTTGTTGTGGACATACTCCATCACATCCCAAAGCCTTGGCGATGTGGAAGGCTGTGCTCTTCGTGAGGAGTCAGGGAATTAGAGCAGTTCTACATTTCACTGATGGGGGAAACACATGATCCTGACACACATTTTGTGCCTCAGTTTGTTTCAAAACTGCTTTTTCAGTCCTTCAGGTTGGGAAGTTTGGGTTTGTCAGATTGTTAGATTTGGCTGCTAAGTGCCAAGTGTGATGTTTCCAGTTTTCTTTGTAAAGGTATGTGATCTGTTTGTTGGTGTGTCTGATAGAGTTGAAGAGCCTGCTGGAAGGTCAAGTGTGCTCCTTGCTGGGTCTTGATGTTCTGGGTTTGGTAGGTCTCTAGTCTGGTTTTAAGAGTTTATGAAGTGTGAGGCAGAGAAAGGCCAAGGGAAGGATTCATATCACGGGTCTCTGCTGTGGGTTGTTCAAAAGGTGAATTTTGTCACAATGAATGATCTAACCAGGTCTGGAACATACAGGATCCCCAGAGAGCCTTAATCACCATCTCTGCTGCTCTTCTTTGCAGAGAGATGAACAAGTGAGAACTATTCATCACAGCCAACTGATTTTGATTTCAAAATACATTTTATTTGTTAATGTTTTTAGTGGCAATCAGGGAAGATTCTTGTCCTGATGCAGCTGCTGTGCTTATATGGCTCACAGTGATATAAAAAGGCAGAGGGATTATGGGGCTTGGGTGACTTAAATAAAATCTATTTTTGCTGTTAGGATCATAGCATTGACATGGTATATGGTTTGAATTAAAGTTCTCACTATCACATTAAGATTCAACAAGGAGTTAATTAAGTGTAGGGAAGTAAATGAATGCTAATAGTACAACACTGCAGTGAAAAATGAGGCTGTATCTCTATACTAAACTCTAGTTTTCTCCTCGTTGTAAGTACTATGCTTATGACCATGCATTGGAGTGCACTTCTGATGCAGGCAGAGAGCTTTTGTGTTTGGGACATTCTGGTTCATCATTTTTGAACATTCCTGTGATGAAACAACCCTGTTAAATTTTAGAGGTGCTTATCTTTTCACTCACCTCACTTGAAAAGAAAATAGAGCTTGTGTTAAAACTTGGTGTCCGCAAATGGCTGGAAATCATCTTACAGACTTGGAAGCCAGTTTTGATTAGATAGCAAAATTGAAATGATTAAAGAACACCTGTTTTGCTTGTTGCATGTGATTTTGCTTAATTTTAAGAAGACCTGATGGACTGTGAGTCATAGAACATGTGGATTTTTTACTTTCTGATATTTCTGTTAGCACCAAATTGTTTTGTTTAATATTTCAAGCACTGAGGCAGGAAGACAGACCATCCCCACCAACTTTTTTGGCTTGAGACAGATCTTGAGCACTGTACCAGAAATGTTTTGTAGCCATTAGAGAAGGTGAGCTTACCTAATTTCTCCTTAAACATTCTTTTATCTCATGTTTTTTTGAGTATGAATGCATAATTTACAGGTGCACCCTGTATCTGTGGTAGGTCAACCTTGCTTGTTTGAGGTAATGAGTTAAAAACAGGAATTAAAAAAAAAAAAAATTCTGGCAACGCATGTGATCCATCCTGACTTCAGAGGGGCTTTAAATACTGTGGCCAAAATTAGAAATGTGCTCGGTAGGAAAGATGTGGGCAGATGGGGAAGAGCCAGAGGGGCGTGACAAGAATGGGACGCTTAGCAAACGTAAGCTGTGATGGAAGATGGAAGGAATTGATTTATTTAGCCTAAAAATACAGAAGGAAACAAGTAACCTGATATAGAAAAGGTTGCTTTAAAAGGCACGACAATCGTGTTTTCTCCATGACTCCTGAGAGAGGCAGGAAGGCATCAGGCAAGGATTAAAGCTGGGTAGTAGGATAAACGTTTGAACTTTCAGGGAAGTGGCAAAATGAAAGACTGTTGGGAAAACCTGCGGGATAGGAGTTTGGAGAACAGGTTAGACGGAAATCTGTTGAAGTGGTTTGGGTACATGCCCTGGGGTGGTGCAATTGGGTGGTATTTTGAAATATCTTCCTTCTGTGATAGTTGATACCAGGTGGAGATCTCAGGAGACTGATCTTGTAGGGTTTCACAACACTATTTCATGTTCTGATCAAGGAGACATTGAAATTTTGTGGGTGAATGACGGATCCATCCCTGCTTGCCTGATCTTGCACAGTGGTATCTCCTTTTCCATGGTCGGTTGCTCCCAAGGGAGCTGACACCATATCCCAACCCTGGCTGTGCGCTGCTGAGACTGATGCATATAGCCACCCTGGCCTGGCTCTGACCCTTTCCTGGAGGAAAGATTTGCTGCCTTCTGGAAAAGGAGGGCAGAGCTCATTTTGAGTCTTTTCCATGTCCTCTCCCAACTACTAGGAGTGGTTTTTTGGGAAGAGGGGATGCAGAAGATGAGAGGATGGAAAATCAGAGTGGATATTAAAGGCCATAACAGGCATACAGTCATTTTGGGACTCTGAAATATTGGTCATCTTAGGTTGATAGAATTGTGGAATTGTTAAGGTTGGAAAAGACCTCTAAGATCATTGAATCCAACCGTTAATGTCCTAAATGTTGGACTTGAGTATTTCCAGGCCTGTAATTGAATTTTAGGCTAGTTCTTCTCCCAGTATGGATTTGGATATCTTCTAATCTGCACCACCCTGAGCATCAGAGCTATATTTGTCCATCCTCATTGGAATATATTGGTGCCTCATTTTGCCAGGACTTAGGAGTTACATTTATTTATCTGCTCTTCTTCCAAGGAAACTTAGAGAAGATAAACACTTAAAACTCAGCCTCCATTACTGATTTAAATGGCTTATAAAATTTTTAAACTGTTTATGATTGTCTTTCATTGTGATGTGTATGGTTTCTCTTCTCAGTATTACTCTCAGATAAATGTGTTGGGAGAATCCAGAAAAAATCCGTGCTTATACAGCTGAGGATTGGAAACTCAGTAAGCGAGCCACTGTAGTCTGTGTGAAACAATAACCATTCTTTCTGCTATTCAAAAGTAACTGCTAACCAAAACAAGGAGAAGAAGGTACAAAATACACGGATCAGATGTAAGGCTTCTCCTGCAGCCCTAATGCTTCTTGTGTGTGTCATCGTACCTATGTGATACTTAATAATATTCTAACTATTATGTCCTTTAAAATGCACATTTTACCCACGTGTGCTGAAATTTGCCATGTAGTAAGAGCTGCTATTTCATTCTCTTGGGTCTTAAATCTTATGCCTGGTGCAAATTTGAGAATTAATGCAAATAAAACAGACGTTGAGAGGAGCAAAATACAGACATTGAAAATATGTTCCAGCAATGGCATTTACATAATTGCAATTACTGAAAATCTCAAAATTAGAGCCTTGGACAGTGCTGGGAGAATGAGAGTTTATTGTAGGGAATTCTTGCTGGTTTGGAACACGCAAACCCTTCCTGAAGCGAATGTATTTGTATTGCTCAGTAGCACCACTCTTGGTTTTCTGTTATCTCACTTCTCAGGGTTACCTCATTCATAATTTCTTGCTACCATTTCACTCTGCTTACATATGGTTTAACAGTATCTTTTCATTTGCACCTCGTCTTCTAATTAGTTCGGGCTTTCCTCTTAATTGAAAGCAACAAACCCAGAAGGACTTAGTCTTTCACTGTTTTCCCTTGTTCCATCCTTTGTAAATCCCAGGTTAGAACAAGAGGGGAAAAAGTATCTTCATAGAATCATAGACTGATTTGGGTTGAAGGAACCTTAAAGCTCATCTCATCCCACCCCCTGCCATGTGCAGGGACACCTTCCACCAGACCAGGTTGCTCCAAGCCCCATCCAACCTGACCTTGGACACTTCCAGGGATCCAGGGGCAGCCACAGCTTCTCTGGGCAACCTGTGCCAGAGCCTCCCCACCCTCCCAGGGAACAATTCCTTCCCAATATCCCATCTAACCCTGCCCTCTGGCAGTGGGAAGCCATTCCCCCTTGTCCTGTCCCTCCATCCCTTGTAAACAATCTCTCTCCATGTTTCCTGTCGGCTCTTTCAGACACTAGAAGGCCACAACTAGGTGACTCTGAAGCTTCTCTTCTCCAAGCTGAACAATCCCAGTTCTCTCAGCCTTCCCTCACAGCAGAGCTGTTCCATCTTACGTGTATCCTGCTAAATTCCCTGTTAGGACCTGGTTAATGGGACACTGTCATTATCCTGACATCTAGGAGGATGTCAGTGCACTTTATGGAACTGCTTGGATGTAATAATAAAAATGTAATAAGCATAGTCTGCGCAAACTTGCAGTTGACAGATAAAGCCAGTGACCAGCTTAACTCCAGGCTCTGCAAGAGGAAGGACCATCACTGTGGTGTTGTTTGCAGGGAGGGGAACCAACTGCTATTTTTAATACCTCCTCAAAGTGGCTGTTTGGTGGTCACCATCATTTCCATAAGCCCATCCTAGAATATAACCCCAGACATTGTATTAAGCAGCGAGGGAGGATCTGTGCACATGGGGAGCATCGGTCTTGGTTGGTTTTGACAGCACAGGAAGATCTCAGGAGGCTTTGCTTGCATGTGAAGGCATCTCTCAGGGAATTGATTTTACAAACGGTTAAAGTAGAGCATGTTCCAAAAACAGGCTGTAAAAGGCCAATTTTTGCACTAGAAAAGCAGCTTAAAAAATCACTACAGCTGATGAAAATGTGGGCCCAGCTATTTAAACAGGGCACACCTCCTTCTCTAGCTATGTTCTCTCATATATGTTTGAAAGGCATAAAACTCTTCAAAACCATCCCAGTAAAAAGCTCTGCAAAACTGTGGTCGCTATAACCCTCCTACCATTCCAGCAAGGTGCCTTTGTGGAGCAGGAGTACCATGACACCCTGACTCCCTCTCACACCGTTTGTCCCTGGCTGTAAATGTTTCACAGACTTCACCCAGTCCTGCCGTTTCATGCTCAATGCCAGCTCTTTCTATGTTACTGCACTTGGTGGAAAACTGCCTTCGGAGACACGCATGAAGAATTGGGAGCGTGAGTAATATCTACATTTACTATAAATAACTGTATTTTTGTAAAAGCTGAATGAGCGAGAGAGACAGAATAGTTGATGACACAGGCTTAATAAGCAGAAAAATATTTTTTGAGCCAGGTTTTGTTATGTAGGGTGGCTCTACAATCCAGAAGAGCAATATACCTGCAAAAGTGTAAGGTTAGTTGTGCTTTTTGTTGCCGAGTACCCTCTGAAGTTTCCTCAAGCGTCAGCCTAGTCTTCCAAGTCATGAGTAATGGAGTTTTAAACTATTTTCCATCTCTTTTTCATTTGCTAGATAAAGGTTTCAACCACTCTGATGTACCAAAGCCATTGAAGATCGGATGTATTAATGAGAGCTGGAGAGCAGGTCGCCTTTCTGCCCATAGCATTTTATTTGCAGTATTTTGGATATCTTTTGATGTAAACAACTGTTCTTCATGCTCAAAGGCACCTTGCCACCTGGATTTCTGGGGCATACGGCTGTGAGGGACAGTTTTCAGCCTCCTGCCAAGAGGGGTTGTTCCTCATCTTTATTTTGCAAATCCCTTCCTGCTGTCACTCCTGCAGACATGTCTCTTCCTCTGCTTCCTGCCCTTGTTCTCTGGGTTTATTACACAGATGGGCAGGGCTCCCGCTGCAGGAGCAAGGTAATTTCCCATTTGACCTGAAACTTCATGCACCTTTGGAGACAGGTGTTCTGGCTTAATTTATCTCTGCTGTGCTCATTTTCTTACCCTGGCTGACCTTTTGGAGTACCGCGGAGGCTGAAGGAACCAGAAAACCCTGATTGTCAGGGGAGCGTAATCCTCATATTTCACAACAGAGGCATTTCACCAATGCTCACACCTCTCCTTTTCTGTAGGGGACACCTTGAGGTTTATCAGTCTGTTTGCAGAAAGGAACTTTGAGATAGAAATCCATATTTTATTTTTCTAGGCCTTAGTGTCCCAAGCTATAAAGAACCACAAGGATTCACACATGTGGGGTGATAAAAACTCAGAGCTCTGAAAGGGAGCAGGATGGCAAGGTGCAGGGAAGAGTTTCCCTGCAGGATTTATTTGCAGTACTTATTTATCATATATGTGCCTTATTTGTAATTTCATCTGTTTACCTACCTTGATTTCCTGTCGTCAGGCCAGCTGCTCCCATGTCTGCTTTTCACACAAAACCCTGGTGTTTGGCTACTTGACAGAATTAATTGGAATTACTGTAATGAATTAGTCCAAACTTTCTAATATTGACTGGGAGAAAAGATGATGAGGATATTTAGAAAGTTGTAGCCATTAGACTTAGTAAATATATGCTCTGTGAAAACCCTTCAGTGGTGGGAATTGCCCTCCCTTTTTTTCGCCTGTGCTCTTCAGTGACGTCCTCTATCAAAGCTCAAAGGCCACTGACTTGGCCTGAGGGTGAACTATATTTAGGTACTGCGGGAGAAGTCCTGCAACTCACTCCAGAGGGAGCTTTTTCCCTTCCTCTTCCTTTATTTTTTCTTCTTTTTTTCCCCTGACTCTATACTTTCAGCTGGATTTTTCTGATTTTTGAGCTCCTGCAGCTTGAGTTGAGTGTAAAGGGCATGTTAGATGTTCTTCTGAAAATAATCCCTTCATAGTTTTTAACATCTCAAAAGCATTTAAAAAGAACTACAAATGTGGTACTGCACCACTGTGTGTACCCCTATGTGTGACTGGTAAATAAACACTGAAAGCAGCATTCCCTAATTTCTCAAGTTACAGCAATGGAGGCCTTTTGGTGGGCTGCAGAAAGCTGCTCAGGATTTACACATTTCTCTTTTTTTACCTGTTTTTATCCCATTTTGAGTAATATTTTTTTTTCTCTATGAATCCTCCTCTTCCATATTGCATTCCAGGAGCTGGAGTTGCTGCAGCAGAATTTCCCAGTAATTTCCCTGGGAAGGAGGAGCTCCATTAAGTGGCTGATTTCAGGATGAGGTCTGCCCTCTGGAACACATTTTGGATCCCTGATGAAAGCACAGGATTCTTCCCTGCCAAGCCTGGATTACACTCCCTGCGTCAGTGCAGACTCACTGTGTGATGCTGGCTGGGTTTGCAGAATCGGATTTTTTTCCAAAATAAATGCCAGGCACTGTGTCTGCTGCTGCCTTCCCTTTGCATGCCTGAACGGCTTCAGTCTCTCCCACTGCTGCTTGGGCATAAAACTCAACAAACCTACTCAAAAGTGGTTTTTTTCCAGGGTCTGATTATACTTTATCACAGAGCTAAAGGCTGGATGAGGTTGGAAGAGAACTCTGGATGTCATCTGGTCCAGCCCCGTGACTCAAGCAGGGCTATCTAGAGCCTCCTGCCCCAGGTCAAGTCCAGACACCTTTTAGACATCTCCAGGGATGGACATACTGACAGGGGTGGGACATTGTGGGCAACTCCTTCATGCTGGGCTGAGGAGTTATTGACCTGACACAGCAGGAGTATTTATTAAAACATTCCATTTAAGACAAGGTTTTTATTACGAAATGTGACCTCGAGCTTCACCCAAATACACATAACAGCCATATTTTCAAGTCCTCCCTGTGAGGACCAAGGTGCTCCAGGCAGCAGGACAGCCACGGGACTGTGGTGACAATGTCTTTCTTAGGTGTGTTCTCACCCAAAAAATCCATTCCTGCCTGTGTGCCGTGAAGGTTAAATTCACTGCTAGGCCCTGGCTCTAGTGTCTGGTGTATATTGTGGGGGTGACGTGCATCTGGAGTGCTCAGGCTTGTGGTGTGGTTCTGGGGGGTGTCCCGTTCAGGACCAGGAGTTGGTCCTTGTGGGTCCATTCCAAGTCAGGATGTTCTGTGATTCTGTGAGGCACTGCCTGGTGCTTGGTGTGTGCACACCGAGCTCCTCCCCAGCCTGGCTTCCAAAGCTCATGGTCAGATGAGTCCATGGTTTTCATCATCCATCATTCCCTATGTGGATACTGAGAGGAGGAGAGCGGACTCCTGTGTCAGCACCACCCGATGTATGCAATCCATGCCGTGCCCAGGACACCTTTCTGGACTGGATGCCTGTACACATTCTGGCACGGGTAATGTGATTCCTCTGATGAAATTGCATCCAAGAATAATGTCCTTTGACTAGTATCTCAGATTTTTCCATGCTTGATTTGCCCCTGTGTTATAAAGTTACCCTAAATAACATTTTCAGGTGGTTTTGCTTCCAGGTAGATAGAGAAAAAAAGAGAGGTTCTCTTCCTGCCAAAGGATAGCACAAAAAATGAGCCCTTATGTACATACAAAGCTAGAAAACTCAAGTAAAATTTCATAGGTCAGTGCTTCTCCCTTTTTCATCCTGATGGATCCAGACAGCCCATGTGAGATATTACTCGAGGCTGGTGCTCATGACTGAGCGAGGTTAAAAAGTGCTGGGCTGGCATATTGAGATTTTACATCTCATCGTTCAGTCCGTTTCTAATGGATGCATTTGGTTCCTCCTTTTCAAATACAATTATTTTTAAGAATAGTTTATGGTAAAAAAAGAAAACGAATACCTCATTTTTCCTCTAAATGACTTTAATGATGAGTTGCATGGGTCTAGAAAGCAGTTTAAAAGTGCTGTCGGCTCCTTTGAAGAAAAGTGTCATCTTGATATAAATCAGGAATATTATTTTATAAGGACTGTTAGCAGCTTACCTGAGTCCATCTGTGGCAGCCTTATAAAGAAAAGCAAAATACTTCAATTGAAGTTCACATGTCTCTAGAAATGGGTTCGTCAGAGGGGAGGCATCAAGGGAAATGTTGACAGATACTTAATTATAATGGCAGTAGTGGCTGTTGCTGTGTTAATAGCATCTGGCAGCAGAGTCACTGCCATCTGTTAGTGCCCTGAAATCCTGGAGATGCTGCATCCTTTATGGAGGAATTAACAATAATTAACAAATCTATCACATGAAATCACCTTGATTGGATGGCAGCCTTACCTTGATAATGATTAATTGCAAAATAATGTGGAGTAAAATGTCCACTATTCTCCTTTTTTGCTACTGCTGCTCTACAAGTGCAGCATCCTAGAGGATTTCCTTTCAAGCCTGTGGTGTGAGGCAGCATTTACTGCATTTATTTCAGATAATCCTTATAAGCAGAGCTAGATTAAAACCAAACTTCTGCATATTAATTTCAATTTGCAACAGATTAGGTCTCTAAAGTCAGTTG
Source organism: Rhagologus leucostigma (assembly GCA_013397725.1). NCBI lineage: Eukaryota > Metazoa > Chordata > Aves > Passeriformes > Rhagologus > Rhagologus leucostigma. The sequence continues at coordinate 118,936 of VZTD01001446.1, read as the reverse complement.
TGGTTCTGTTGGTGCATGGTAACTTATTTAATGTTAAATAAGGGAGAAAATGAGGTTGGACTGCAAGAAGTGACCCTTAAGCCACAGTCAAGTCAGTCTGGAAGAACAATCTGACTACATTAAAGCATTTCAAGGTGTTTTTGTTAGCTTAGTATTAGAAGCCAAACCATTAATTTATGATGAGTCAGTTTGTCTTCAAAGTGATAGGGAAAAAATATTCTATTTGTTTGCATTTGGAAGAATTATTTTTGAATACCTATTTCAATCAGTGCAATAAAATATTGCTGCCATAAATAAGTGTTATAAACAAAGCAATGAGCCAATTTGAGACCTGATTGGGTTTTATTTTTCTCTTAACTCTTCCTTTTCTCTCTGTTCCCGCTGAGCAACAGATGGAGAAGGTAACATACTCTTTGCTTAAATAGGAGAATTGTAATAGATAACTGAGGTGTGGTAATTATCAGGAGCAATAGGAGAGAAAGAGTAAACTCTGGAATCTTGAAGTCAACTAAACAGGAATTTTATTTCTCTTTTCCCGTATGTGTCAGTTAATATTCTGAATGTTGCTCTGGGACCCACAGTGAGAAGGCAACATATACTTTTCTTGTGCCTTTCTGTTTGTTCCTAAGTGCCAGAAGTTCTTTAGCCTGGGATTTGGGCTGATTCCAGCTCCTGATAGAGCTGCACTGGCACAAACCACGAGCAGAGGTATGGAAAGCTGAGTTTGTGCTGCCTTGATTTATCACAGCTCCCAACACAGGAGCTGTAGATCAGTCTTCCCTTCCCCTTCCCATCCCATGGAGTAGATCTGAGGAAAAAGGCTTACCTGGTGCAGGAGGCTGGGGTTTAGTGGACTTATGACTTTGATGTCTTCTCCATGAATATCTCCTCCATGAGACCCATCCCTCTCTTTTTGTTTTGCTTTGACAGCCACGTGAGTCAGACATGAGCTCATTGGTTTTGTGTCTGTGTACACACGTGTTCATCACACACAACATGTACAAGTCACAGCCTCCTAGCACTGTTAAAATTAGAAGATGCTTTGAAAAAAGTGATTTTGCCTTTTGTTCTGCTGCTCTGGCATGATATCATGGGATCCTGGGCAGGCAGTGGCTGGTGGGGTGTAACAAACACAGACACTCTTGTTAAGACTTGGAAGAAGGGCTTGTTTCTCTCTCATTGCTGTTTTCATGCAAGGCACTGTTCCCTGGTTAGGAGGATTAGAAGATATGCATTAAACAGTGTTAAATATGCTGAGGCAGTTGATGTTTACAGCCCTTGTAGAATTACTCATTAAAATATTAACTGCTAGACAGCCTCCTTTTTTTTTTATTAGGTGATTTAGTAGCCCTCTCCAAAATCTTGTGTGATTCAGACATTCAAAGACTAAATAAGGCTAAATAAAACCACCAAAATTACCCACAAAAACACTGATCCTTGGGTTTATGTTTCTTAAATTGCCATGGGTGTGACATGCCTAAGAAATACAGAGGGATTTGTGGAGCGGGTGAGCTCTAAGATTTGACTCAGACCTCTCCCATCCGCACCAGCAGCTTTCCCTAACACATGGTGCTTGGAAGATCTGGAAGGGGCCGTATCTGTCTGAAGGATTTTGGAGATAATAGATATGTATGTGTACTAAGTTTTGGGTTACAGAAGCTCGTGACATGATGGCGAGGTGTTACCAAGCAGCGCTGGCTCTCAACTCTCTCCTTCCCCTCCCAGGCCTTTTTAAAGATGTTTTTAATGGTTCTGGTCCTCTGCAAAGGACAGGGTTGTGTTCTTGTCTATAAACACAGACTGGTTTGTCTTGGAAGGAACCTTAAAACCCATCCCACCCACTGCCATGGGCAGGGACACCTTCCACTATCCCAGGGTGCTCCAAGCCCTGTCCAACCTGGCCTTGGACACTTCCAGGGATCCAGGGGCAGCCAGAGCTTCTCTGGACCCTGTGCCAGGGCCTCCCCACCCTCACAGGGAAGGATTCCTTCCCAGTATCCCATCTACCCCTGCCCTCTGGCGTGGGAAGCCATTCCCCCTTGTCCTGTCCCTCCATCCCTTGTCCAAAGTCCCTTTCCAGCTCTCCTGGAGCCCCTTTAGGCTCTGGAAGGGGCTCTGAGGTCTTCCCGAAGCCTTCTCTTCTCCGGGTGAGCACCCCCAGCTCTCCCAGCCTGGTTCCACAGCAGAGGGGCTCCAGCCCTGGGAGCAGATCTCGGGCCTCCTCTGGACTCTTTCCAGCAGCCCCACATCCTTATTTTTGGTATCTCCAGAGCTGATTTGCTTCCTTGGGCCCCTTGTGCCCAGTTTTGTGGCTGAGCAGGTCACATCTGCCGTTGCTGCTCTTCACCAGCACATTTTGACATGTGCTTCCTCCTGCAGACAGTTCCTCAATGCTGATGTTTCCCCCTCTATTCTGAGCCAGCCTGTGGGTGCTGGGTGACTCTGGGACTGCCTTCCCAGTGCTTTGTCTTGCTCTGCTGAAGGTGGAGGCTGGTGTTGTTATTGATTTATATGAGCACCCCCCATTTTCCAAGGGCCTCTGGAGAGTTACGGGCCAGCATGGAGATCCCTGGATTTCACCCACTGACCCAGAGGCAATTCCACATGCCACTGAGCCCAGGGCATTTAAAAATTGCCCACCTGGGGTCATTGCATCTCTTGTGTTACCTTTAATTTCATTTTTGCTGAGCTTTTCTCATTTGGTTGTGGAGGCAGAAGAGTCTGGGCCCAGCCGAGTGTGACACCCTGATGACAAATGCCTGTCACCCTTTCTGTGCTTAATAAATACTGATGCTGTCTCTGTTTTGTGCTTTTTGTGTGTTTCAGGAAAAAAGTGCCAGTTCAAACGCAAGACTTAAATCTAATAAAGAGATCCCAGGATTAGTACATCAACCCAGAGCGAAGTAAGTTCAAGTTCTGTTGTTTAAATCATAATACAAATAAACACGGGGTTAAGCAGTGTCTGTGAGGTTCACAATTAATGCCTAGCAAAGACCAAATGATGACTGCAGCAGCCCTAAAGTCATGCTGAGTTAAGTACAAGAGGTAAGATCACCTGTGTCCCAAGACGGGGAAGCATCCTCTCCTTTGCACAGCAAAGATGCAGGACTTGAAAATAGGTGAGACACATCCTATTGTGCCTGACAGAAGACCCTGTGCTATTTCTCAGCTTCCTATACAAGTTACACAGAACAAACTTCTATATATCCACTAATGTTCCTAAATATGACTGGGTCAGTCCCAGGAAGGTTTTTGCTAGCTCCTGGTTTAGGTTAGCAGTTGCTCTGCCTGGGACTGGGAATGGTCAGGTTGTTAAAACGAGGGTTGTTCTGTAGCTGCGAGTTCTTCCCTGCTTGGTTGGCAGTTCTGTGCCCATACTCTGCCTGGGGTCAGTCAGTGTTACATGAAATATTTACCTCTTGTGGCAGAGCTGGTTATTGATAGTAGTAACTCATTTCTTATCTAACTCAGTGTTACATTTTAATCACTAATTGGCTGGGAAATAACAGATTACATGGAGCCATGTATTGGGTTCATGAAGAACAAGTGATAAAGGTTTGTGATTTGGGTTTTGAACACCAGTGGAAATGCTGTTCCTTGTGCCCTGCCCTCAGGGCACTTAGTAACTTAAACTTGCTGCCTATCAAGTGCCTTGAACACGATTTCAAGTCTGGAAACTTCAGTTATTTCCTAATCAACTGATAGTGTAATTCAGCCTCTTTTCAAAGGGAAAAGCCAAGTGCTTTGGATGTAATTTCAAAGAAATTCATGGTAGGGTGGTGGAGGTAAAATCACTCTTCAGCAAAGCTGTGCTTCGTTATTGTGGTTCAGTCCTTCCCACCAGGGTCAGAGATTTATTTAAGGTGCTCTAACATGAGGCTAATTACTCTGGGCTAAAAAAATGATGTTCTTTTGGTGGGTCATCTCTTGGTGCATCCACAGCAGAGGAACTGCATGAGGCCAGGGCTTCCATTCCTTCATAAAACTCTAATTTGAAAAGTCCCTGCAGAAATAAGAACTGACCAAAAAGCTTATTTTTTACATTGCATTGAAAGAGATACATATTTCTGTCACAGACCTGCAAAAGTAAGGAAACTTCCCAGAGAGGTACAGAATGTAACATGAGGTTGTTGGGTAGATCCTTCGGTGTTTGCCCAAGGCTCTGCTGTTTGCCCAACCTGCCACTGCATTTCTGTTTGTAAAGTGGCTACATGTGTTTGAGTTGCTAATTGCCAAGTCAGCAAATAGCTGTTATCGTGTACAATTTTTTTTCAAGGTTTATTTTCTAAAAGCCATGACAATTCTGACTGCAGGGTGGGGTGGCATTGGGTGGAAAAGGGCTACTCAGCTGGAAGAGCAGAAATGAATAGGTAAATCATTAGATGCATCTTAGAATATTGTTCTGGTACAATGGATGTTACTTCTAAACAAGACATGGACTAAGTACCAAATTATAAGTTCTTTTACAATATTTTGATGTCAGCTGAAAAGTAAGACTGTGAGGGCTCCTTCCCCTGTAGGAGGATTTAGGTTTTTCCATCCAGAGCCCTGGACTCTAAAACCAGGGGATGTAGGGAGCCAGCAGTAGCGAGCCAGCAGTAGCTTTATGGGAGTCTTTGGCTGAGGGAGAGGGGTTAGTCCTTCCTCTTTACACCCAGTCTGGTACCTGCCACACCTTCAGGGCTTCCCCCTGTACCCTGCCATGCTCTGTCTGTTCATCACCAAACTCACCCCACTGACACCTTTAATGATCACCAAGTACCCTGGGACAAGTTCATAACTCAGGGAGTGACAGCAGCTTGAAGCATAAAATGAAAGTGGTTACTTCAGAGCAATTTTACCCTGCCAAATCACAGACTCTCACAATGGTTTGGCTTGGCACATGAAAAATTAGCTAACCCTAGCCCCCTGTCATGGGCAAGGACACCTTCCACTAGACCAGATCTGTAGGATTATCCTGTGGGAATTTTCAGAGATATGACTACACAATACTCCTTTTTTTTCCCTGCCTTCTTTTGGTTTTCTTACGAATTATGGTTGGAGTGAGTCACTACAGTATCATCTCATTTTATTAGAAACTGGATTTATGGTGTTGCAAAGGCAAGACTATTTTTTAAGCACTTGCCTACCCAGAAGGGGCTGCATTGCCCTAAAATCCCTCTCCACGGCACCTGAATATGCAGGTGATGGGATCAGCTGTCCCAAATAAGCAACTCTTCCCCATCTGAGGTGGAGGTGGGAACCTGAAGGACAGGCAGACAGCTGGGGACAAGAACTCCTTCAACCACTGAAAGGTGAATTGTTCCTGAATCCCCAGCTTTAGGTTTTGATGCCATTTCTGAGCCCTTCTCCTGTGAACTGAGCTTCATTTATGTCCCACATAAGCAAATCTTTGTATACGTTCAGCCGATAGCAGGGAGAGCTCAATGCTGAGCTTTGTGGGGAAGTGCAGCCCGTTGTTGGGCACTTAGGGAGAGCATTAACTCATCACAGCTGAAAGGATCGCTCTGAGGAAGAGGGGATGGGTGGGAATCTAACAAGGCGAGCCAGCTTTCTGTGCTGGGGAAAATCTCCAAGAGCTGTGTGTCCTTCTGACCATTTGGCATCACTGTTGCTACTGGCACCAGTCCCCACCCTCCCTTTTTTGCATCTTTTTGCATTGCACGTGGAGTCCCTGGCACATTTCCCCAGCCCCCTGTGAGCCCAGGTGCTCCTCCCTGCTGTGGGTCCAGAGGATGCTCCAGCCTCACCTTCCCGGAGGGGTGTTAATCGTGCAGGAAGGAGGTTCTCACCATCCGCTAAGATAAATAAACACCCCAAATACCACCTGCCATCCGTCTTCACCCTTGTGTCCTCGTCCTTTCTGTGTTTTTAGCTTGCAAGTTCCCCGTGGGGGAGGACCTGTGGTTTTGTGTGACCATTAGCGTTTTACAGACAATGAAAAGAGAGTATTTTCCAGCCCTCTTTACTAATGCAAAATCATATCACTGAGCCTCTTGGTGCTGCAGAATTAGTTGAAGTGAAGGGTCTGGAGCACCAGGAGCGGCTGAGGGAGCTCTGGAGGCTCAGCCTGGAGAAAAGGAGGCTCAGGGGGACCTTCTGGCTCTGCACAGCTCCCTGACAGGAGGTTGTAGCAGTTGTCAGTCTCTTCTCCCCCGTAACAAGTGGCAGGACAAGAGGACACAGCCTTTAACCTCACGTTGTGGGTGTCTCATTCTGTGGTAGTGAGGTTGGCAGTCCTGGAAAACCTCCTGTCCTGCCAGAGAGGGGGCTCTCACTGGCCCAGGGAGAGGTGTACTGGGCTATTAATTTCCTGCAGTCAGCCTGGAAAAGGGAGCAGTCTCCTCTGGATGTATGTGGGTCCCAGCTACCACCCTCAGTGTTGCACATGTACACAGAACTAAATGCAGTAATTTTTTGTGGGCAAACCAAAAATAGGGGAAAAAAAAGATAAAAAATTGATGTTGTAGATGAAAGAGTAAAGTGATTTATTTTTCACAGTGGTGGAAGCTGACAGCTGGGCCCCTCAACAGCCCTGGGGTGTTTTATAATGGAAGAAATCCTGTTGGTATTGATACTGTTCCTTTGCTTTCCAGCATGCACATCTCAGAAAGCCAACAAGAATTCTTCAGAATGCTTGATGAAAAAATTGAAAAGGTAAGACACAGTAATGTAAACATCCATTCTCCCTCTGGGGTGGACACAGCTTTCCCAGCTCCATGGGGAGGACAGTGACCTGCCTGCTGCAGCTCTCCATGTTCTCCATGACTGGGAGGGATCTGGCCCGAGATCTCCCTTCCTGCTCCTTGGTTAGATAGTGCAAGTGCAAAGAAGACCAGGAAGGCAAAGAGTTCGCAGGAGGTACTGAGAGAATCCTTTGTTTTGTGGGAGTGTCACCAGTCTGGGATTAATGGCAGGTTAACTCAGATGTTCAGGATATACACGCTGGATAAAGGTGAAGAGCAAAGTGGGATTTTATGTCATTGCTGATTTGATCTTTCATCTCATCTCTGTGGGAGACAACAGGAATCTTAATGCTGGTAGTATCTGGGATACCCCGGGAATTTCTTGCTGAATCTCCTCAGAATAGCCACTGGCTCCTAAAGATGGTGTGGCTGTAAGTGTGGATACCCCTGCTCCGGGGCTGTGCCAGTGAAATAATGGTGCTGGAGATGTTTTGAAGAAGAGGATGAATAATTCTTTGCATATCTCAGCTGTCCTGAGAGCAGCTTTTGTGTGTTTCAGAAACCTTTTAAATTACACCTTCGGCTTCTTTGTGGGACAGCAGTGAAGGGGCTGGAGCACAGCTCATACCAGGAGTGGCTGAGGGAGCTGGGGGGGCTGATGTTCAAACAGCAATTTACTCTTTACGCTGCCTGTTTTGGAGTCGTGCATCTTAATACTTTATATTAAATATTGGCTTCCTCAGTTGTAGTACACTAAATTGTACTCCCAGTTTCAGACTGGATATGAGGAAACATTCCTTTATGGAGAGGGAAGTCAGACACTGGAACAGGCTTCCCAGAGAGCTGGTGGATGCCCCAGGCCTGTCAGTGTTCAGGAGACATTTGGACAATGCCCTTAACAACAAGCTGTAATTTCTGGTCAGCCCTGAGGTGCTCAGGCAGTTGATCATTGTAGGTCCCCTCCAACTGAAATACTCCTAGTCTAGTCTAGTCTTGTCTTCTGTTCTGTTCTGTTTTGTTCTATTAAGTTGTCGTGTTGGGTCGCAGAGTAGAAGGGAAAGTTTTACTTTCATGACTGAATTTCTGTTGTTTTTGCCAGCACTCCTGGTCTTAGGAGTCAGAGTGCTACAGTGGGTGCATCTCTTATTTGTCCCAAGCAACACATTTTTTACTTTCTTCTTAAAAAAATAAAAAATTAGGAAAGCAAAAAAAGACATAAAGGGGAAGAGTAAAAGTGAGGAGGAGTTCATAGATTCCTGAGAAGAATATTTCTGTACCCAGTATTTCACAGGGGTAAGATTTTATGTAACCTAATGCATTTAAAAGTAGAATTTCTACATATCCATAATATAGCTACATCTCCTTTGAATAAATGCATTCACCCTATGAATATTCAAATGCTTTTCCTGGACATCATCACCTTCCATAATGTTGAGCACAGAATCTCCAGTGAAATGGATTTTCCAGAGATGTATCTTATCTACAGACCAGGAAATGCCATCAGGCTGTATCTAATTATGAATTTTGGTTAATTTTTGTTCCCAAGGTTTGTGGCAGGGCGCTAACACCCCTCATTCCCCAGCTGCCACGCTGAGGTGCAGCTCACCCTGTCTCCTCTGTTTGGAGCTGTTTGGATCAGCTTTGAGATGTTCCCAGGTGATCTCCAGGGCTAATTTATCTTGGTGATAATTTATCTTCGGCATTAGGAGATTGTCCATTTAAGAGGAAATCCACAGTTTATCTGTCAGAGACCAAGTTGCTGACAGCTGATGGGATTGGCAGGAGTTAACACGCAGCTGAACGTGGGATTTGTGTTCCCTGGGGACCTTCTGTGCCTCAGGAAATAGTCTTCATAAGAGAAGTTTTGGGCTTTTTAATTCATCTTTGCCTGCAACACGTTTTTTTTTCCAGGTGTTGCCACAAATGCCAAAAAGATTGGAAAATGTGACGGGTTTTGTCTGATCCCTAAACAGCATTTTCAGTCCCTTCTCCAGGGAGATGGAGGGCAGCAGTCAAACATTTAGAAGAACTGTCTTGGTGAGCAGCTCACCAGTGGCAGCTGAAAAGGTCTGTGGACGTGTGGGGAGTGTTGCCTGTGGCTAGTGAGGTCCCAAATGCTGTGGTGTTCCTGTGGTCACCATGGCTGTTGGATTTGTGATGGAGACGCTGCTCCATGGCCTGTGCTGCAGAAACTCCAGTCAGGAGCAAAAAAACCCTCAGCTCCACTGAGATCCTGAGGGATGCTGGGTCACCAAATCCAAGTGAGTAACAGCAGCTCTGACCTGTGAGCATTAGGCAGGAGCATTACATCGGTGCTTGGACCTGGCACAGCCATCACATGGACAGGGAGGGCAGCTGAAATAAAACTCCTGCAGCCAAAGTGTGAAATGGAAAGAACACAGGCTGGTGTTTCGTCAGCTGCAAACAGGAAGTATTTATGAGTCCTATAGATCAAAAAAAGCCTTACTGAAACAGTCTGGAGAGTTTCTCTGGAAGTCCTGTCCCCAGCAGTGTGTTCTGGCTGCTCCTACAAAGCTCCACTGCCTCCTGCAAATGTCACCCAAAGGTAAAAAACAGAATGTCATGAAGCATGGAGTTTCTGTCTACCAAAATTCAGTGTCAAAACACTATGAGTTGTTCAGAGGGGGACATCTGCTCTGTCTCTGGGTGAGTCTGTCTCTGCTCTGAGAGCTGGTGCTGAACTGGCATGTACAGAACTGCCTGTGATGGTGGTAATGCCATTCATAGGGTTTGCTGGAAGGAAGAAACACTGGGATGAGGGCTGGGGTAGGACTGACTGAGAATGTGAATGTCAGCCTCGAATGTATGCTAAGATATTGGTTCTGCTGGAGTCAACCCAGTCCTTTCAGAAACACCAGAATTTGAGGTAAAAATACTCCCAGACCTGATGAGAAGCCAGAGTTACAGGTTAGATGGGAGACTGGGAGCAGCTGGAGAGAGCTGAGCAGTCGACAGCACAAGAAGCTGTAGTTACTTGCAATATCATAGAATATCTTGAGCTGGCAGAGACCCACAAGGACCGTGGAGTCCAACTCACAGGACAACACCAAGAATTCCATCACTTGCCTAAAAGTGTTGTCCAGACACTTTCTGACCTGTTGCAGACCATGGAGAGAGAGCAAAGGGGACGACCGAGGACCTGTGAGCAGCACAAGGCCCTGAGTGGTGGCAGAGCAGGCTCAAAAATGTTCCCAACATTTGCCAGTGGCTGCAGTGAGTCCTCTTGGGACTTCCCACCTGCTGAGGTTATTATGAGTAGAGTCACGGGCTTTGCTCTGGAAGACAAAAAGCACGTGTGTTCCAGAGTTCAGGGGGAAATGGAGCAGAGACAGGCAGGGGGAAGGAGGCAGCTCATCTGCTGTCAGCCTTACCACCATTTATTGAAAATTAGCCTGAAATCACAGAAATATATTCCAGTGGAGGATGAGCAACAGGTAATAGCAGCAATTAAGCTTGAGGAGAGCATTCCCCAGAGTAAATTAGAAAGATGTGGGTCAGGAGTACAAGTGATTTTCTTGATCTGAGAGATGAAGGCAGAAATACACAGAAATACGGCTTTGGAAACCAGAAAAGGAAGCAGAGTGTGACTGAACAGTCCTCCTAAAGGAAACCCTGCAGCTGCTGGATAAATCTGAGATCTGCTGTGCCCAGCAGAGGAGAAATGGGCTCCACTGGCTGCAGCCGGGACTCGGGACAGTCTCTGCACTCCCGTGGTGGGATAAATCTGGTTTTGAACTATCAGCTCTGATTAAGAAGATAGAAACATATCAGGCCATTTGTGTTGGTATTCAAGCAAGTAAATTAATGACCTGCATTCTCTCCAGTCTAATAGATCAAGGACTAATTTAGTCAGATGTTGCATTTGGACTCAAAAAGATTTGCTGTGAAACACACAATGAAGAATTAACATGTCTCTCCAGAAGTTTCTTCAGCCTTTGGTTGTTTTTTTCTTCTTTCTACATCTCAGATTTATTTGGACCCTGATTCCACAGGGCTCCATGCAAATTCCATGTTACTGCCTGGAAAGAAATCCCAGCACAGGAAGGATACCTGTTGCTGGAGAGGGACTTGGGACAAGAGCTTGGAGTACCTTTTGACAAGGGGTGCCGCTGTTGGGGCGGCCACGACACACATACGGACACTGCACCAGATTAATGGCATAAAGCATTATATTTCAGGAAGACTGCATATTTATAGACTATTCTATGTTATCATTCGTGTTACAAGTTCATGGGCTACTAAATTACAATGGATTAATTGGCTGTCATTTAACTACAATATAATACTATTGGTTACCTATAGCATAAGCATTCAGACATTCAGAAAAATAACAGGTGCGAGTGTATCGTTTTATCTTTCTGTTGTTTTGGATTCCATACTTCTGTTGATACTAAAGCTGATTATTTTCTTCTCATGGGCTTTTCTCATGAATAGAAGTTAACCATGTCCAAATTAAGATCTGTGAAGCTTTCAGACTAGCTGTCGGCCTCAACAAAGGGAGAATGGCTTCCCACTGCCAGAGGGTAGGGTTGGATGAGATATTGGGAAGAAATACATGACTGAGGTGAGGGTGGGGAGGTCCTGGCAGAGACCTGGACAACCAGATTCTGGTCCAGGTTGCCCAGAGAAGCTGTGGCTGCCCCTGGATCCCTGGAAGTGTCCAAGGCCAGGTTGGATGGGGCTTGAAGCAATCTGGGATAGCGGAAGGTGTCCCTGCCCATGACGGGGGGTGGCACTGGATGCACTTTAAGATCCCTTCCCACCCGAACTATTCTGAGATTCCATTAATTGCACGGGATGGCTCAGAGCAGAGTTGATCCTGGGCACAGTCCTGCAGGCTCAAGTCCATTGCCTTGAAAGGGCCCTGTCCCACCAGGGCTTGCATGGAATAAATAGAAATAAAAATTAAAAGCTATAACATGTGAAGCATTGACTGTGGAAAATTTACCCATTTACTGCGTGCTAGCACAAACATCTTGATGATGGCTGTCCTGGAAAATGGTTGGAAAAACGACTGCTGTCTCTGAATCCTACACGGACCAGTACAATGATCTGGAGGAATTTTCTCCTTGAAGTGTATGTTACTACTGGGGGCTGTGGCAGAGTATATAGGCAACTGTCTCTCTGTAGGAAAAAGGCTGAGGGGTAATGGAACAATTGACAAGCAATTCCTGGGATTATATTTGGGGATTGTAACCCCACAAGAGAAGCACCTCTGGCTTTGTGGTTCAAAAGGGACCATGGTAAAACAATCCTGGGCAGGTGTACCAGAGGAAAACCATCACAAGTCCCATCATCATGAACTCTCTCCTACATGGCTACAGTGGTTTGTAAAAAATAATCACAATGTAAACATGCTCATGGGCAAAAATTAGATTAAAAAACGTGAAGATGTGTTGCTGTGAACTCTGATGGTTGGTGGGTGCCCTGAGCCTGGGACATGGTGCTGCCACCCCCCTGGAGGATGTCACTGTGAGTCAGCAGATCGCTTGGTCTTGAGCACCAGCACTGTGTCGGGGTGGGTGTGCAGAGACTTCTCCATCAGTCCACTCACCTGGCCCCTGGAGCTGGTGGGAGAATACCCAGTCCATGGGAAAGATGCCTGGCAGCAGCTCCCTGCATCCCTTGTTAGTAACGCTGGGTATGGAAGCGGGGAGTGGACACAAAGCAGCTCCTTGTATGGGATGGAGGGAGTGCCCTTGGGAATGGGCTGCCAACCCAGCGTATGTGGGGGCACAGTGATTAGGCTGAAACTCATTAGCGAAGTGGGTTGCTCTTAATGACTCCATTGATTTTTCCCTAACAAAATGAGAAACGGACAAAAGTTAGCACAGTATACAATGATTTAGTGCCGCCTCCTGGCATTTTCTTCCCATCCCTTCTGCGAGCACTGTAAACAAAACCAGCCTGATGAAAAGGGTTCCCAGCGCGGGGCCGGATAGAGGCTGCCCAGCCGGGCCCCTCAAAGGGGCCACTGTGTCCCCAGCCCTGCCAGCCCGCAGGAGAAAGGGCTGCTTGATGCGGCTCCTGGCCCTCTCCCTCCTCTGCCTCCCCTGCCTCCTCTCCCTCCCCACCCACCTCTCCCTCCCCTTTCTTGTCTCCCTCCCCTGCCTCCTGTCTCTCCTCTCCTCCCCCTCTTCCCCTCCATCCTTGTCCTCCTGTCCGTCCTGTCCCTCCCTTGCCTGGCCCAGTCCTCGGGCACAAGGGGCCACTGAGCCAGGCAGTGTTGTTTATTGGCCTGTCACCCACACAATGGGGAAAAGGCCTTTTTCCTGCGATTTTTTTCTCTCTCTTTTCATTCCCTAAAAGGATATCATGAGCCGTGATGCATCCCCTGGAGGGGCATCAGGAGGGGAGCACTCTGGAGGTGCAGCAAGGGGATGAGCCCTTCTGGTTTGGGTGCAGGCAGCAGGAAAAGAACATGCTTTTTAAGTTACCTTAAATTCACACACTCGTTAAGAAACACGGTGTTTTGTGGACATCTACAAAGGCTGACAGTTGGATTTTGAAACTGCAGAGGTGGGAGATGGGATTCCTCAGGAATTAGCTGGACTTGGAGGCGTGTATTACAGTTCTCATCTTCCTCAACATAGTTAATTTACACTTTCAATCATTAAAATGTCTCAGAAATCACAGAATTGGAAGGGACCCACAAGAACCGTTGAGTCCAATTCTTAAGTGAATGGCCCATGCAGAGACTGAACCCACAGCTTACTTAGTCCATGGGTGGTGCATACATTCCTGTTAATAGCCACCTGCTCTGTGCTTCTGGCTCCTCTAGATGCAGGAGCCTGCTTCCCTGGATGGGATTTAACTGGCAGTCATGGAATTGTAGAATCAGAGAGTGGTTCGGGTTGGAAGGGACCTTTAAAGGCCACCTGGTCCAATCTCTGCAGCAAGCAGGGACACTTCCACTAGAGCAGTGTGGTTTCTGCAGGCTCTTAGCTGACCATTTCCCATGAGGTTTTCCCAGGCCCACGGGGATAACTGCCCATCTTAAGCACAGCAGCCTCTCAGTGATCAAAGGATCATCTCCTCCAGCATCTGTCAAATATCCTCTGAAACAACCAACGGGTCAAAAATGGACATTTTAAAGTACTTTACCAGATTGGGGCCGAAGCTGCCTTTCCTCTGCTAGCAGGGAGTAGCAGCCCTCCCCTGCCTCTCTGCCCAAGGAGCACCAAGGACACAACCCCTGTCTTGGATTTGAGGTGCCGCAGGGAAGGCTGTGAGAACAGGGCACTTCATTCCTTCTCTGATCTTCCTGAGCAATGCTGACCTTGTTATTACTGACAAAAATGCATTTGGGGAGTAACTTTTAGACAAAAGCTCTGTTGGGCACCATTGGGTCTCACCGCAGTCTGGGCATCACCTGAGCTGCTCAGGTCACCAAAAGTGTCCCCATCCCCAGGAGTGTGCAGATGTAAGTGATGTGGGTGGAAGGATCAGCCCAGCTCCTGGTGGCCTTCAGGCCTTGGTGGGAGGTGGTGTGTCCGTGCCATGGCCAGAACTTGCTCAGCACGTTGGTTTGAAGCAGTTCCTTGGCATCCATTTGAGAACTGATGCACTTGGCAGCCATGGAGCAAACCCAGAAGCAGAAGAACAGCAGGAGGAGTAGGAGGGAAGAAGTGCAGGATGGCTTTTCTTCTGTCAGATTTGAGTCTGCTTGAGGCTTTAATAGCAGTGATGGCCACCAGTGGGGAGTGCTGGGCCATGAGACTCCCTCTTGAGCAGGTAAATGGATGTCTTGGAAATGCCCTGAGCTCAGCCCTCAGTCACTGCTGCTGCCTTTCACAGCTCTGAAGCATTTTGGACAAAGCCTTTGTCACCACCAGCTCAGTCTCCTGGATTTGTCCAAATGTGGTCCCTGGCCTGGAGAAAACCAACAGATTGTGCTTCACTGCAAAGAATTTCAGTGTTCCTTCTTTTTGAGTCACAGCTTTTAGTTCAAAAAATGTATTTTTTTTCCTTTCTTTCTGGGTCAGGGGTTGGAATTTGGGCTGATGGGTCTCTTGGGGGTTATTTTAATGTACTTAGAAAACCCTTCTGCTCTCAGTGCTGGGCCACAGGGAGTTGTCAGAGCTCTGCACATTCCTGGGTGTGGACTCCAGCAAAGCCAGCTCTGCAGTCCCACCATCGGCACGGGGATTTTCACTGCAGAGACTTTTTGGAGCCTTTGTTCCTGGTGTGCAGCCCAGCTGTGTGTCCCAAATTAACTTATCACTGTTAAGAAACATCTCTCCATTTTTTTAAACTTTGGTCTTTCCTGCTCTCCTTCTCCAGGTGCTCAGGTGATACACCCAGCACACGGGAACAATAGGAAATAGTCCAGAGGTTGAGATTTTGTGTCCTGCATTTGAGGCACTTGTTTGATGCAAGATATCTTGGGTGGCTTGTACCGAACAGCTGAGCTCTAGCTGGTTTTGTGCGGGGAAAGGACAGTGGCTCCCAGCAGGTCCTTTCTTGCTGCTCTGCAAGAATGGGTAGGGAGAGACGGGTTGTGCCTTCTCCAGGCCATCCCAAGGGGAATACCCAGAGAGATCCTGTGTTTGGGATGGGATAGAAGGCATAACATGACTGGTCTGATAAAAAATCCATGTTTTGTGGAGCTTAGGCTGAAACCCCCATAGTACAAGCGTAATTTCAATATGAATGGTATCTTTTGCTCTGGGATTAAACTCTTGCTGGGGTTATCAGGTGAAGGATTCTTGTTCACAGCAGCTGCCTTGTGTTGCTCATAGCATTACGTGCTTTGTTGCTTTTGCCTCAGAGATTATCCTTTCACAACAAATCTCAAGGCTGTGTCCATCAAGGTGGATCTTTACATAAAAGCAGGTTTGTAAATCAGTTTGTTGGACCTCCCCTGGATTCAGTATATGGGGGACGTTTATGAGATTAATAGTGACAGAAAAGGAAGTGTCTCCTATCCTGGTTTCCTGCACATTCCCTGTGTCTAAGGTTTCTACCCAGCTCTGAACTCAAACCCCCCAGGTTTAGAGAACTGCTCTCAGTAAGTCTTCCCTGGATTTATTCCTGTATGTTGTCTCCATGTACCAACTGCCTGGCCTTTGTCCCTGCAGGGTCGTGACTACTGTTCAGAGGAGGAGGATGTAACATAGTGCCAGCTCTGCACTCGCCCCAGGAGCACCTCCAGTGTAAATAGATCCAACCCAGCCTTCTGGATACAACCTTCGGGATGTCTGCTCGAGCGAACAGCGCTCCATAACAGAAGAAGACCCATTTCCACATTATATGCTCCATTCAGTTACAGTGTTTCCTAATGAACACACGAGGAATATTGCTAAGAACTCGTAAGGAACTGTTTTTGTTGCTGCTAGTTAAAACTTGTTGCAACTTCTCACTTTTTTCTGTGTCCAGATACGCAGCAAATCCTTAAAAGTTAATCCAAAAGACGTTGTTGATTTTCTTGAGGCTTCTGGCCTGTTTTCTATCAGATGAGGTAGTGTTATACCAAGCTTCCATAAGTGAACGTCCAAGCCTCTAAGAAACACCCCTAAGCTGTGTGTCCGTCCGCGTCGGGGCCGGAGTGCTTGTTAGTGCTGGTAATTCCAAGCTTTGGAGATGGGATGTTTTTGCCATGGCAGGCCTTGTTTCTCAGCTGAGAAGAAGCTGAGAAACTATTATCCATTAAAAGCATGTTATCACTGAAATACTGGAAGTGATACAGGAGCAGGAATTTGTATTTTAAGAGGAAAAAAGTTTCATTCAACAGGTAATCTTAATCAAGGACTAAGCTTGCAGTATTGGCTTTGCTGAGCACGAATGGGAGTGTGATCACAATCATTTTGAATCTCTTTTTTTCTAAGAAAATAAACATTTTACTGTTTTTATGTATTCTTGTCTTTTACAATTCCTACAACACGATGTTTCAAGAGTCTGGGGACAAGGAAAACCAAACCTCTCCTCCGCCTTGATGTGTCCCGTGGATCTGATCTCTTAAAGCAGCTCTGTGCCAACTGGGGGGATCTGTTGTGTGTCCTGTAGAGTTTATTTTTCCATATTAAATGGAGAGGATATTACCTTCTCAAAAGCAGATGTAATATTTTTAAAAAATGCTGTCATGAGTTAAAAAAAAAAAAGGAAAAAATACAGCTTTTGTATTTATTATTTTGAAGAAGATTGTTACCTCTGCTGATATTTCTTCCAGCTTTGATGCCGTATGAGGGCAGGGCTTGCACTGCATCCCGTGGAGAAGCTTTGTCAGTGTTGTTTGCTGTCTTTGTGCTGATTTCATTTGTAGGATGTGTGTGGACCAGACTGAGGTTGCATTAACAGCATCTCTTAAGATGTGGCTGACACTTGAGTGGGGCACTCAGCCCAAATATTGGCCATTTTTCACTGGGCTTTCTGAAAATCAGATCCCTTTGAAGAATCCAAGTCCCTCAAAGATCACTTGTGACCTCTGCAAATCTCTGTTATTGCTGAATTTCTTGACTAAAGAGGTTTCTCTCAATGTTCGCTCTGATTGGGGCTGGACAGTCCACATCCGAAGATTTCATTCCCCATCACTGCTGTGCTGTACCTGGAATATGTCCAGAAACCCCCAGCTCCTTCTTGCTGCCATTCCTGCACTGGATTTACCTTTGGCTTTTGGGCAGGGGTTGAGGCAGTGGGGACAGACCTGGGAGTTGCTCGTATTCCTGCGGGGCTGGGTGTGAGCCCATCCAGCAGGAGCAGCTTTCCAAGCAGCAGCTGGGAGGCTGCAAATCAACCTCTTTCCTGAAGGCAGAAGCTATTTCTGGGCTCCACAAGGTCCCTGGTCCCCTGGCAGCCTCAGTCTGAGCCCAGTGGTTGCTGTATTCCAGGATTCAGACAACTCCAGAGCTTCAGCAGCTTCCCATATAAAAGCTCAGTGTCAGGGCATGTTCAGCTTTATCCTATAAATGGTCAAAAACCACCAGCCAGCTCTGATTTCCCTAAATCCTCTCTCGTTTGAGCAGCTGCATTGGCCATGCAGCCCCTCCCAAGTATCCTGACCTCCTTGGAGACGACGTTTCTCTGCCTCCCTCCCATCACATCGCCCTTCCTGGAGCTGTGGCAGCTCCAGTGCTATGGAGCCGTTGGGTTTGTGATGAATGCTTCAAGGTGATGTCTCTCTCCTCCTAGATACGATTTCTTTCCATAATTTATGCCAGCTCTCGAGCAGGTAACTGCACTTGGGAGAGTCGAGAGACTGCGCATTTCAATTATTTAAAACACTTTAATTAATAAAGAGTCCTGGGGCTTGATCCCACAAACCCTTCTCTGCAAAGTGCTTTGGAAAGCTTTCATAGTAGTGCAGGAGTGGTGGGGTTGGGTCTGTTCTTCTGAAACATTTCCTTGTCCAGGTGCTGAAAATCTTGTGTGTAAATGTCCCCACACAAACACTGTGTTAGACACATTGTGGTCTTTCTTTCAGCCACCTCTTAGATTTAATAATTCTTTTCTTGAATATTTTCCTTGCTGCTGCTGGTGGCACCGGAGACTTGCACTTCGGTGGACGTTTTGTGAGAAAGGAAAAGCAATTCCCATCTTACCTATGCTCGTATTCCAACCAGCAGCAGGTGCTTTAGACTTCTGGATGAATTACAGCCTCCCTGCTGGACCTGTAGATGGCAATATTTGTGACGGCCTGGGTAGGCTGTCGTGCTGCTGGCTGGGAGGCACCAGGGTGGGCAGGAGGTCTGGAACCTGCTGTAGTTCTTCCACCTTTGCAAAATCCTGGCAGATTTTATTAGAAGTCTAAATATATGTGGCAGCTGAGGGTCTCTAATAATATAAGCAGATTACTCTGGCTGAAAATGCATCTCTCCTTGGAGCCCTACCTTCCCCATTGCTTTGGTTGGCTCAAATACATTCAGCAGTGTGGAGAAGAGGAGGGTGGGAAGAGGAGGAAAACTGCTCCTGTCTGGTATGCTGTGCTTGGCTGTAAATGGGATTTCAAGGTTCCTCTCAAAAGAAGTACCAGGGAAGTGATTTGAGGCCCAAACTTCTCTTGAGGAGGCTGATGCAGTATTTCCTAAGCTCCACATCATATTCTGGGATCTTGGAGAAAATTGTGGTGAAAGGGTTTTGCAATCAACCTTCTTCCCTTGAAGTGCTTTTTCCTTTGTCCAGAGCCCTCTGAGTGGTGCTGGTTTTCCTCCTCGGAGACTGCCCTAAGCATTGGGAGGGGAACTGGGGAGCTGCTACTCACCCCAGGCCCAGCCTTGGGCCATGTTGTGTCTCTTGTTTAATTACTGGGAGTTCCACTTCCCCTGTGCCCCCTCCCAGCCCCTTCCACCCCCAGTTAACATTAATTTTTTCCTTTGCGTTCAGTCAGAGGTTTGGTTCTTTTGAATTAGGTCTCCCTGCCAAGATCCAGCAGAGCCATCTCTGTGTCCTCCCCTGCCACAAGCCCTTTGTGGCCACGGATGGGCCGCACAGCTCCAGGCTGACTCACTGACCTCTCCATGCCCTTATGCGCAGCAGGAGCAGCAGTGCTTTGACAAGAGATGAAATCTTCATCCCAGGAACACCCTCATCCCATCATCCCTGTGTGCGTTTGGGTGGGCTCTGACCTCAGCAGCTGGATGGTGCCCTGTGCTGCCATAGCTGTAGGGGAGAGATCAGGATTTCTTGCAGTGTGCCTCTTTGTTGCTGTAAGAACACCCAGGCTGATGACTGGCCCCAGAGCAAAACAGGTATTTAAACTCTGGATGGTGAGACAGGAGCGAAGGGGTTGATGAAGCACCAGGGAGACGCGTTTGAACTCCGAAGACATCGCCGCCATCACATGAATCGGCCTGGAGATAAATATTCTGTTTTTCAGCTATTTCGGTTTTACCAGGTCTATAAAACGGTAATTTCCTGTCACTTCCATTTTGGAGTTAGCAATGACTCAACTCCCGATCAGCCTGGCTGACATGCCAGAACTTCAGGATAGGAGAGGCTGGGTGATGTATGTGCCTGTCAAAGAGCAAATGTCATGTGGGCTTTGCACAAAAAGGGTGGTTTCCAGTTCCACCGTGGTGGCGGGACACTGGCACAGGCTTCCCAGAGAAGTTGTGGCTGGCCCTGGATCCCTGGAAGTGTCCAAGGCCAGGTTGGACGGGGCTTGGAGCAAGCTGGGGTAGTGGAAGGTGTCCCTGCCCATGGCAGGAGGGGTGGAACAAGCCAGAGAAGTTGTGGCTGGCCCTGGATCCCTGGAAGTGTCCAAGGCCAGGTTGGACGGGGCTTGGAGCAAGCTGGGGTAGTGGAAGGTGTCCCTGCCCCATGGCAGGAGGGGTGGAACAAGATGATTTTTAAGGTCCCTTCCAGTCCAAACCATTCTGGGATTCCATGACTATAAATCCAGAGTGCCCTGACTCAGGTCCTTTGTGGGGGAGTCTGACCAACATTTCCTGTGCCAAAGAAGCTTTTACCTGTCTGGGGCAGCCCCAGCCCAGGGGGGAAGTAACAGCACTTGCACTCTGGAAAATCGAAAGCTTTGACCTCAGCCAAGGTCACTGTGTGGTACAGGCAATTTTTAGGGTGTTCACTGAGAAAGCACAGATTTATGGCACTTCCTGCCAATGTGGCATTATGGAAGATGCTTTTGGGAGAGTTGAACACTGGAAGACCCTGCTTTGGGTCCTGGTGCTGCTGGGCAACTCCCCCTTTTCAGGCTGAAATCTCTCTCTGTTTAACTCAACTCTGTAGGTGTTCAGGAAAGAGGAGACAGGAAATGCAGGGATGACTTTGGAGGGGCACCTTACTTGCTTTGTTGTTGCAGAGACCAGACATCCAAAAAGTTGGGTAAGCACTGAGTGAAATTCCTGTTATTGTTACTGTGCTGTTGTGGCAAAGGGAAAGAAGCCCCAGCTCAGGGGACTGCAAGATGGGAAAGTTGGTAGAACTCAAAGAACTCATGTTTTTGCTTTTAAAAAAATCACATTATTTTCTTTCAGTTTAGCTGCACTCATCTACCCATGACATCCAGGGAAATGCTCACTTTGAGTCTGAAGATGAGTCACCATCATCATCATCCTCAGGCTCATCATCATCAACACATGATGTGACTGTGAACCTCCCTCATAAGAGCCAACTCCAACACCAGCCTCACGGACACCCATGGCAGCAAAAGGAGAAGCCTGTGATTCTTCCCTCTTGGAATGACTCCCTTTCTTGTCCCCGCTGCTCTGCCATCCTGGATGGAGCCTGGTACCCTGGAGCAACCATCCTTCATCCCTGCAGAACGTCCCCCCTAAAGCCTTTGAGTTCCATGGAAAATTCATCTATTTAATTTTTTTAATATATATGTATATTAAAAAAATTAAATTCTGAGACAAAAAGTTCTCAAGAGCAGTTGCTGCGAGAAGCTAGAAAGCTCTGTGTGGGAACGGAGCATATTCCTGGGGTTTTGGCATTCTGCTTTTGTGTCTATTAATAATCCCCTGGAGTGAGTCATATGGAGCTGCATTTATTCACTGACTCGGAGAGAGCTGCTACCCAAAATAGCAGCTCTGTAATTTTTTATGATGCTGTAATGCCAGCACAGTGAAGATTGACATCATTTGAGGGAGATGCTCCAGCCTGGCAGTCAGAGAACCCGTGTCCAGCCCCACAAGGAACGTGGGGAGCCATGTGCTCCGTTACATAAAAACGCCGGAGAGCCGCCACGGGGCGGAGATGCCTTTTCTGTCCTCACCTGTGCATCTTTTGCCTGGATTTTTCCCCCTTTAGGCCTTTCTAAGCCTTCTTAGCTCATTTTCTTCAATCATGAGGAGCACTGGGCCAGAGGATGATGAGGAAATGGCTTTTGCTGTGGAGGGAAGCCTCAGGCACATCTCAAACCATCAACCTGCCTGCCAGGAGAAGAGGTCCGTACGGAAATCCTGAAATGCATCAAATTCAGCTCATCCTTTTTCTCACCTGCGTTACTGCTCCATGTCCCTTCCTGAACCCCTGAGCATGCCCTGGGCCAAGGCCTGTGCCCAAAATCTGCCAGCTCCTTCCCAGCCTGGTGTTCCCGACCGATGGCAGCCCCGGGCGGAGGGCAGAGAAATGCTGCGGTAGGGTTTGGGTTGGGTTTTTTAAGGATGAATCTGGTTTTCTGGATTGCTTCTCATTCTCTGCCCTGCACTGCTGCCATCAGGTCTGTCCTGGAGTGGCAGCCAGTGTGGGGCATCAAGACATCCCAGGGTGGCCCCACTGCTCCCTAAAAACACCTGTGGGTACCAGTGAGTACCACACAGGCTTTGTGGCACAATTTTGGCAAAAATGCCTCTTCAGGGGTCCCAGCCCTGGTGCCCTGGCATCACACTGCACTCTCCACCAAAGGATTAGGAAAGATGAATTTGCCCATGCTGGGGATTAATAGCCTGGGTGAACTTTCCCAGGTAAACAGTGTTTTGTAGGCTCCATTCCAGCTGGAAATGTTTATTAACATTACCTTTTTATGGAGCACTTCGGGAGAAAATGGAACTCCTGCCACAGCAGCTTTAGGCTGATGTGACTGATGGGATGAGCAGCAGCTGAGGCTGAATTTCGGTCAGAGCAGCTAAAGTCCTTCAGGTGACCTGCATGGAAAAGGGAAGTGTGACAATTGAGTACCAGGCTGTCAATACAACCACTGGCATAAATTAATAAATATAGTTTAATAGGAGGGGTGAGGACCTGGTGCCACCATGCCTCCCTTGTCCTTCAGGCATCCATCCATGCAAGGAGCATCCTGGGGGAGCAGGAGTGTCAGGAACCTGTTCAGACCCAGAAAAAAACACCTCAATAGTCCTGATTTCTTCTTATAAAAGAAATACAGGGAGGGGCAGGGCCCACCCTGGCTGTCAATTCTGTGTTTCATTTTTGCCTTTGAAGCAATCACATCCCTCTGCCCACACAGGCAGCACCTCTGACGACCCCTGAACTGGGTGCAGGACACTTGCAGAGTGTCCCTTGTCCCTTGGAGGCAGAAAGAGCCATTGCTCCAAAATACTCCAGTCCCTCAGTCCTGATGTGCCCAGAACGTAAGGAACATTAGGTTGAAGACATTTAGCACTTCCCTAGCACAGCTGGCAATGGTTTCTACTTTGTATCATGAACACTGCTCAGCACTTGAACAAGGACTTGAATTTAGAGCTCCTGCATCTTAATCCTAATTTTCTTAATCCTAACTTCCACAGAGGAAAAATTTATAGGAAGAGAGGTGGTGGAGGAGAGGTCGTAACAGAAGGATGAGGGATACGCCCCTGCAAGACTCACCTCATCAGGCCCAAGTGAGACCTGGTTTTTTCATTCTAAATGAAACAGGTGCAGCAGTCAAAATGAACTTTTGAGGGTCTGGAGCCTGGATTTTAAAAATAAAATAATAATGTCCGAGTCATAAAGAGAGGTTGATATAGTCAAATTAGATCTGGTTGCTGAGAGCCTGTCCAGTTTCAATTCTAGAGTGAAAAGGTGGTGTTTTGGTTATTACAATACCTCTGGGTTCAGCCAACCTCCCAGGGGAAAAGTTCCAGGCTTCTCCAGGGTGGCAGCCATGAATCTGCTCCATCCCCTCCCCAAGGCTGCCAATGAAGGATTGGTGACTGCCTTGCTGAAAATGACAGCCAACAGCAATGCAGAAATGAGCATCAGTTCAGCACAGCTTGACCAGAATATTTACATTTTATTAAATCTTTACAATCAGCAGTTATAATCAAGTACACAATTATGTACACAGATTATGTACATTTTAACCCAGACTTTTACATCACAGTACGTAGTTGCCCTTAGAAATATTGTGTACACTTATCACCAGAGAGTAAAACCCAACAACAGTGTTACAGCACCTGTTATTAGACATCTTCCATAAGAAAATATTCGGCTGTAAATCGGTCTGGCTAAAAAAAAAAACAAACCAAAAATCTTATAAAATCTGAACATACAATTTTCATTCACAGAATGGTTTGTTTTCTATGTTCTGACTGATGCCTGTTGCATAAGATGTCCTGTTTTTCACCTCTCAACACACACTCACTGGTGCCTACTCAGGGACACTGGCAGGAGGAGGAGAACCAGAGCTGGGCTCATTCTCAAAGTTCATTAAGAAACAATAAATGTAAACAATTAAGAAGATTCCTCTAAGATCAAATGAGAAATTAATTGGCTGAATTACATGGCATGGAGTAAGTGCTAGTTGCAGCTGTGATTCCTGAATTCTTCAGTGTTCAATACCGTACAAAGAAATGTACAATGCTATATACAAAGGGTGATTCCTGATTAATGATCTTTGAGCAATATTCCATATGCAGGGAGCAGACGTCCAAACATTTGGGAAGAACACTCTCTCCCCTTTCCAAAAGGGTTTTCCTTTTTGATGAATACATTCTTTTTGCTTTTTAAGATGACAGTAACAGAAAATGGAATTCCTTCCAGAATGATACGAACAGGTTAAACTAAAGCCTATGTCCTCATAAAGAAAAACAGAGTGAAAATAACCTGAATAAAACTGTCCCCCCAATTTAATCCTCTTTCCCAAAAGGTCAACCGTGCCCGATTCAGTTCTGTAAACAAAGCTATGGCTCTCGTGATGGTTTCAAAGGTGAAGCAGAACTAAATGAAACAAAAACCACCCCAAAAGGAAGGAGGCAACAGTTATCTGAGGTAGGCCACCACCAAAATGCTGCCCTAAATCCATATGGAGTTCTGGGATCCCTGGAAATCCCTGAAAAGCTAATGCCTGCTGCTCTACTAACAGGTGTGAAGCAAGCAGTTACTAAAAATGAGCTGGTGATGGCAAGGAAAGTTAACCTTTTAATAAAATTTGACATCTACACCTAAATCTGCAAGTAAAAAAAAAGAAAACCTTTAGCTGCTATATTGAGAGAGTAATGACCAGAGGCCTCTAGGATATAAAAATAACTCTATTTCTACCAAAAGAAGGAAGATGATATCCATGTCAAAGAGCATGGGAACAAAGATGCTCCTTTTGTGGCACTGAGCACTGACAGATCAACAGAATTCTCTGAGTGAAAACGTTTGATCTGTACCTGATGATTTGATCCTGCACTTGGCCATGTCCTCATGCTCCCAGGGCTCCAAGGAACCAAGGACACTTACAAGGCTCCCATGGTCAAATGCTTTCTATGAAGAAACTCATGTAACAAAACCCATAAATAAAAACATTCCCAAATGAAACCCCCCAGCTGCTTCAAGTCCAAACCTCCAGACAGTTATTTGTGCAAAGGAATGACAATTCCATTTAAAAGCTAGTTTCTTTCAAAGGACACTTATTCACTATTCCTCCTCGAATTCCCTCCTACCCTGGTGATTTAAAGTCCTGGATGATGTTTGGATGGACTGCCATGCTCTCAAAAGGTGCCTGTGCATTCTGAGACTTTTGAAAGCAAGTGTGGCTGAGTACATGGATCCAACATTGGCTGGGATTGCTATGCTCACTGTACAGAGTATAAATACAGAGTATGGCTGTGCTAATTAACAGTTGCATATTCAGCACATGTAATTTCGCCAGCTAAATCAAAGGTACAGTCCAGAGTGGGGCTTCCTGTTTATTTACTCCATTGCAATGATGAATATAGACCTTCATTTTTAGCCTGGTGCAGCATATAGGCAGTGTTCATTTAGTCTTTAATATAAAACAATTTTTTGAACCACAATTTACTAAAAGCAGTTTATATAAATCAAGTTAATTAGTTTTTGGCAGTTTCTTTGGACACAGTCAAAATGCCTCTGTCGTTTAAACTTCCCCATTTTTACTTAAATATAATGGGGATAACAAATTAGGATTCACACCTACTGTAACAAACTCCAGAGCCTGGAATAACACCCCTGGATTTTGAACATTCAGTTGACCCAAAAGCCAGAACTGTTGCCCTTCCCCACAGGCACTGGCCTCCCTACCTGAAACACCACATACACGAGTTGCATATAAAAAGAACAGTGGAGTCAAGCTGTTGGAAGCCAAACTTGTAGAAAAAGGTTTTGTTACAGCTGATGGAGCGGTGTCCTTTCAGAGACTGTTTCCTATCTTGGGGCAGACTGGAGTTTTTCCACCTGGGAGGCCAAGGGAAACACCTGGAACTCAACACCTGCCTTGTCTGCCTCCCCTCAGCCTCCAGCAGGACCTTCCCACACCTTTTCCTGGTGGCCCCACAGCTGGCCCAGCCTCCCTGATGGGATCTGCTCACACCTTGCCTTTGGTTTGTACAATTCCTCCAGCTGGAAGTGGAGCAAGAGGGTAAATCCCAGGTCCCCATGTGGTTCCTCATCATAAGGGGTGCAAGGAGTGATGAGCTGCACTGTGATATGTCAGACAAAACCAGACTGCTTCCAGCTGTGCAAACACCTGGAAACAATTCCCCTGCTGCTCTAAGGAAGGCTTTCAGCTGGGGAGGGGTGGGTGCCCCATCAAGAACAATTCCATGGTCTGTCACCCCACCCTGCTCAACTCCTGCTTCCCAGAACCCCAGGAGTCCCCCTGGAGCCTGGAAGGCACGAGTCAGGCTCATCCCTACCTGGGGCACAGCACCAGCCACAGGGCCACACAAATGCTTTGATTGCACGTTCCCATTTTTAAACAAGAAAAATTAAAACACACAAAGAGCACGTGCTGGAATTCTAAGGTGTTTTCCAGGTGACACCTGGTTACTCAGCCCAATACTGAATATGTTTTCTTGGATATCAGGGCCTCACTTCTACCCAAAGAGGTCTCCATTTGTTTATTAACAAATAAGTTATTATTACAAGTCATAGCTCATCCTTTTCCATCATTTCAAATGCTTCTATATCTTCATTCCAGTCTGCTAATATGGATTCCATAGGCTGGACTTTACTATCCCAGTGAGCTTTGGAATTGGACTCTGTCTGGGTGTTTTGTTCCTGAGGCTGGCTGTCCTCTGGTGTACATGCTGGCTCCGGAGCACCGGCCTCTGCAGGTCCAGGGGCGTGGGGATCCTGATCTGCCATGGAAATACTGGCACTGTCCGCGCTGGCAGGAGACAAAGGATCAGGGTCATCAACAGCAGAGCTCTCTCCTCCTCCATTGGGCTCCTCACTGACTGCTCCAGCATCCTGAGATTCTGAAGGAGCTTCCTCGGAATTTGGTTTGTGTGAATCATTTTCAGATGATTTCTGGTCCATATTCTCCATTTCCAAGTCTTTGAGAGGGAAGGAAAAAAGAAAAAAAATGAAAACAACCGTAGGAATGCAGCATTTTATTATGTATTCCAAAATCGAGGTCACTTCCCTTAGCCTTATTTCTTCAAGGAAGTGCAGACTTTCAAGTGATATGAAAATTTAATGGTACTAAGGAATACATTTTACAGAGGGATAGGAGGGAAGACTTAAACACATTTTAAATGAGGGCAAACAATGCAGTGAGGCCCGTTTTGGTTCCTCAAACTTCAGGAGTGACTTGTGGGTCAGTGCCAGTTATCCTCCTTCAGCCTTAAGCAAATACCCACTGTGTGCACTGAACTTTAATGCTGGATTTTAAAGCACTCCCAGATCCACCAGGATCCTACATCTGAGCAAGTCAGAGCTGGATAGAGTTTCCTAAGTTTACTGAACTGTGCATTTGAGAGAGCCAAAGCCAGAGCCTCCCCACTCAAAGCAAGTAACACACGTCTCCCACATCCCAGCTCAGCTCCCAACAGCTGCCCAATTTAGTCATGCAGATTTTTCTGGGTTTGATGTTTATGGCTATAAGCAGGACACTGATATTTCAGAATTTCTAGGGAATTTAACTGCACATGCCACTGTTGACCTGGGATACTTACTGCTATCAATAATGTAGTTTGGAATCATTTTACCTTTAAAGATTGTTGCTGGGATTCCAAACGGAAGCACAAGGAGGGGGAAGAAGCAGATATGGATTACAAACTCTCAAAGGCAGAGCTATCTTGTATTTAGCATTTTGTCAGAGCATTAAGCACAGTTATAAACAGGAGGGATTTTTAAGTTAGGAAGAAACAAGATGAGATTTTGGCATATACCCTTTGCAAATAGGCTGATTTTCTAGAGATACTTGTTCTTACCTACTGTGCTTGGACACAGCAGTGCTACAGGGGAGGCTTACAAGAGGAAAATCTGGAATTTTCTCCCGCATTCAAACATTTCAACTGGGAACATATTAGCTTGCAATTTTCTTGCATTATACAAGAACACCCACAAAACATCTGAAGTCAGCAGCCTTATTTCTAGTGATAACCACTTCTCCTTAGATAGGCAAAATAGTTCTAGCACTTGTCTCTCTCCTTTTGGTTCCAGGAGTGTCACTGGGGAGCTTGGTGAGGGAGAGGCGTTCACAATGTAGGGCACTGGAAACACTTACACTATTCTTGATGCCACTTCAAAGCAGCTGATGACAAAAAGGGTTCAAAATGAATCCAAAAGGCTGGATTTTCTCATTAGCCGAAGTGACATTTAACTTAAGAACAGCATTTCTGAATGTTACCTCGTGGGGGGAGTGGATAATGATATCTCTCAGATAATGGCTTTCTTAATACAAAACTAATTCCAGTGTCAAACAGAAAACCACAGCACCTCCTGGAAGCAGTGCAAATCATTCCTGTCCATTTTCCATTGTGCCACAGCACAGGTGGGAGCTGGATTTATGTAAATCACCTCTAACCTTACCTCTGTCTTTTGCTTTATCAGAAAGAAGCACCTCCACAGCTTCATACTCCCGGATGGCATCCAGGATGATGTTCCCTTCCTTGTTGAAGAGGAAGAGCATGGGAATGGTGATGTCATCTGTGTTCTTGCCATCCCCGGCCATTTGGAAGAGAGGGGCTGTGTCGCTGCTGCTGCCCTCGTTGTCATCTAGGCAGAGCACACCAGAGGAAGGGCAAACTTCCCACTAGATCACCTGCACTTGGAGCAGCCTCTCCTGCCCAGTCACTTCAGAGCAAACCCCAACCTGGTGTGTTTTCCTCCACACTTTTCATTTGTATCCCCATTCTTCCTCAGCAGTTAGTACTGACAGCACCCTGTGATCCTTAAAGTAACAACTTTTAATCTGCAAAAACACTGACAATCCCCCGTCCCAATCTGTGTCTGCACAGAACCAGACAAACCCCAAACATCTCTTCATCTTCTGAAAGCATAATTGCTGTGCTTCTCAGCTTAAAACTTGTCAGCTTTCCCGTATCTTCAAATCTGTAAAATTAGGTTACATTTACACAAATTAAGAACTTGGAATTGTATTTACCAATGACAATGCCTCCTATTGCTCCAGCTTTCTGAATGTTTCGTGCCTTTTCAGCAAACATGCACTGGCCTCTCTGCATCAAAGCAATTTTCTCTTTCACTGCCTCAGGATTAGTGATCTCTGAACATCCATTATATGGCTTAATGGTTGCAACAAACCCTCTTGTCTGTTTGGAAAAAAACAAAAATAAAAAGAATTAGAGCACTACACTCATGCTTGTGAAAGATTCCCAAGTATTTTTGTTCCTTCAGTCACTCTAATGCATTTAGTGTTGTCTTGTGTCAGTGCAGACAATCTGTGCCCTGAAACTGGAGCTCTGGAAGCACAGAATGACTGAGTGAAAACCTAATTTTCATAATCAGTGTGGTTTGTCTACACCTGCCAAGCGTTGTCTCTGGAAATTTTTCTCCTGTGAACTGCTAGTCTGGAACTCCTCTTCGGGGCTGCAGCTTGGGTTTTCCTCCCACTTCCCATAGGGACCACTGCCTCTGTGGTATTGCCCTCTTCCATCTCCATAGAGCCTTCTAGAAAAGCTTTCATAGGAACAACTTACTCTAACTCTAAAAAGGCTTCTGCCAGCTCCTGGCTGATATGAGAGGAAAACTTCTCCTAAATCACCATCTCCTTAGCTGTGCACTGCAGACTGGATAAGCTTGCTTCCCAACTCATGCTGTGCAAGTGTTTTAAATCCTAAACCATGGCTGATGATTCAGAAGCAGAGCACAGACAGGTAAGCCACTCATCCCCACGACTGTCACTGCTGTCATTGTCACCACTGGGCCCTGTCATTTTAACCACTGTAATTAACTGATCACCTGGATGATCAGCTGGATGCCCTCAAACAGCAGCAGTACTGTAAAGCTGAGGCTTGTGCAACAGGGAATGGAACAGATCACACCCACATGTCACATACCCCTGCTTTGTGTTTGGACAAGTCCATCCCAAACTGTGCTGGCCCAGCAGTTAAGACCACCCTGCCAAAGAAGGGATGGGAAACAATCTGGACAGCACGAGGAGGGAGCTGCTGCTCTTTCTGCTGCTGGCTGGAGAGTTCAATCATTTCCTGCATGAACCGTAAGCCATCTTCAGCATCCAGGGAACTTGCTGCCTGTGGAGAAAAGAATCAATAAACAATTTTATCTTAAATGTTTGAGGAACTTGGGGGAAAAGAAATTGAAGTTGTGTTTGCTTGGACCACTGCTACAAAGCCTTTAACACACAGGGTGGATGCTCACTTCCACTCATTCATCATTTCACAAAAGGTTTAGCACTTGCACCACCCAGGAGACTGAAAATATACAAATATATAGACCTCAAAAAGAACTGGAAGTATCTCACGCTGAAAACAGTGTTTTCAGCCAAGATGCTGTTGGCTACATCACTTCAACATGAGCAGCCTCTACCGAATTTAGTGGAAGATTAGTTAAAAGTGTTGTTGAGGCAAAATATTAACAAGCATCAGCCTGCTAAATATAGCTACACATCCAGCTCATGTGCCTTCTTCCACAGGGTGGCTGTCCCTCCTGAAGCTCCAGGTGTCAAGATACCATTGCTAGGAGGACTTTGCTGAGAGCTCTAAAAAGTAAAATCCCGCCAGGTCTTACTTGCACTGCGTGCTGTACTAATTGTACTCGTCCATCTTTCAGATGGATCAAACTGACTCCCATCTTCTTCAGGATCTCCAAGTGCTCAGGATTACTGGCCATGAAGTCTCTGGCTCTCAATGGTGGTTTTGGTCCACTTCCCAAATTCTCTTCTCTGCCAAAAGGTATCAGAGATCAAAGCTTTAAAAACCAGTTTATCCTTGAAACAGAACTCTAGTGTTATCCCTGCCATCACAAGACTGGAATTCTTGGTACACTGAGTGCAAGCTTCAGTGGAATGCAACTTCCCAATCAAGTTATCTTGTTTTAAAGTTGTCTATATTATCAGTAATTTTATAGTGCAAAACCTCCCCCCCTCCACTATTGCTAACAGAACTTCCATATGCTCTCTCTCATTTGTAAATAGTCTGCATTATTGCAAGACTGACCAAACCCAGTTTGCCCCATACAGTTGCAACTCAGTTTTATTCATGAAATACAAATATAAAAGAGGTGGTCAGGAGAACAAACTTCCTCAGCCTTAACACTGCCCCAAATTCCTCAAAACAAGTGCAGTTATGTGTGGCAGCATAATTTCCTTACTACAGAGAAAACTTTCAGAATTGTTCAGGAGACTGCAGATATTAATCTTACAAATCAGAGACACACTTCCGGCAATACTCCAAGTGAGAGCTGCAGCCGAGGTATGTGGCTCATTCAGCTCCTTCTGTTTGGAAAGACTTGCTAATACCAGCTGGAAACAAACTAAGTCTTGCTGAGGATGCCAGAGAAAACCAAAGTGACTTTTCCTGTGACCAGGAATCATCCCTTTGGCTATCCATCCCAAAAGGACTGCCAGCTCCAGCACACCTCCTGTTTCTCCTTCCCCGCAGAGCAGACCCTGTTCCACTCAGTCCTGTGCTAACAAAAGGAGAGGAGGTATCCATCTTACGCTCTGGAAATGCCCCGGGGACAGCTCTTATCCACCACATTCTTCAGAGGCTCACGAATGCTTTGGGCAAACATGGGGTCATTTGGGAAAAGGATCTGGGTGTTTGGACAGGTCCAGTCAAAGTTGCTGTCGTCCAGCTCTGTGTACTCTGTGCTCTAAAATGAAAGATATAGAGTAAAAAAATGCAGGTTATATTTTTACATGGAGAACATCAACAGATAAGCCTAACTTAAGTAATCTGTGTACTGGGGACATGCAGCAGCCGAGCGCAATAGAGGAAAGCCAGTGCACTGCAACCCCTTGGACAGATGAATGCAACATCCATTCTAATTTGTAATTTACTAAATTTATATACAGTTTCTAGATTTTTTTTGCAGAAACAGCTAATCCTCTGCTGTCAGACAGTACTTCTCAAACCTGCTCATGACAAAGCCAGTGCTCTGTATTTTATGTGCTGGACAAGTAAAGGGAGTAGTTCTGGTTTCACCTGATGTTGGCTTTACAGCAAGTGACCAGCTGCAGCCTTTAGGTCATTCTTACTAAAAAAGTCACATCTTTTCATGTGAACAAAAGATTCTCCTCCTCAGGAGCCACACAGACTTGCAAGTCTGGATGAGCAAGGATGAATCTCTATATAATTCAAACAATATCTATTTTCAGGAAAGATGGCAGAGTGAACATCTGCACAAATTGCTGGTTTGTAACATGTGAAACCATGTGGAACATGTCTGGTGGTTTGGAGCCACATTTAGCCTGTCCTTCGCTTAGCAAATAACTGGTTATAGATAACCAGCAAGCTCATTTTATAACCCATAAAAATTAATGTAGTATTTATCTTCTTGAAAAGACTCACCCCTCCTGTTTGCAACATATTGGCTAATGAAAAATCAAGTATTTAAAGGCTCCCTAAAACCCAAGACCTAAAGGGCTGCTATTAAGACATAACCTTTCCTGTTTATGAGAGCAAATACAAACAGGATGTTGGGTTGATAGTACCAAGTATCTCTCTCACAGTTTGTTTTAATAGCACTGTATTTATGTTAAAAATCATTTACACGTTCCATCTGCTCAGATAAAATTCCATAAAAGAGGAACGCCCGATGTCACAGCCTTTCAGCCACCTGACACCATTCTCAGTGGGTTTTTCTTACTTGGATTATGCCCATTTGCAGCTTTGACTCAAAGAACTTAAAAAACTGCATTTGAGCAATTTATTCCATCCTCCCTACTGGTCTTTCATTAACATTTGCAGTTCTCAAGAGAACAACCCAAGTTAGGCCAGCATTTAACACAGCACCAGCTGTGGGAACTCTGCCCATCAAATTCTTATATTGGGAACAAAAGTTACATAAAATGCTCCTTCAGACCCTTCAGAAAACTTCTTACTTAGTTCAAAAAACAGCCACTGTTTCCAAAACTCAAAGAAAAAAGATAAATTCTCAGGGACAGAACATTTCAGAGAAGGTGTGGGATCTCCACCGTGAAGGAATATTTAACACCAAACCCATGACCCATTAAAACATAACCAGTGTTTGACATTAAGATCAAATAATTAAAAATTTGTCACTGCTTAATACTAAAGTCTATCAAACAGGGTGATTTTTCTAGGATACATGGCTTGACACACAACATAAGCCTTTTCCTCTGATCCAGGTATTACTGTAAAACTCTTAGAAAATGTTAAAAACAGAGGCACAAATAAGGGAATTTCTGTCCTTGATGTCTCAGACACCATTTTCTCTTTCTCTTCTTCCTTTTTCTTATCACCTTACAGACAAATTATGTCGCCTTATTAACCACAAAATCAAAAAATGCGAGGATTTATGATGCTTCATGGCACAGCTGTATTACTCCAGGTTATTTTGGAAGGTTAAGTATTTTATAAACCCCTAAGTGTTCTCACATTTACACAATAGGTGCCTACTGCATGGACTAAAGTGATTAAACATCCCAAATCTGTCTGCAGCTGTATCTTGTCAAATTAACTCCACAGCTGTCTCAAAAAACCTCTCAAAACTCGTTCATGTGCTAAAACGAACAAGAAAAACTTAGGTTTTCAAAAAAATAACAAAAAATAAAGATGGGGACAAAAATATCCTACTGTGTTATCTTCCAATTTATACAGAAGTGGGGAATGATCTTCTTTTTAAATCTTGCTAATAATTCATGTCTTTTTTCTCAAGGTCCAGCAGTACAGAATCCAGTCATTATTCCTACTCTTGTGACTGGCACTGTTCATAGGATGAAGTAGTGCCTATTAAACAACGGGTTCAAACTGGTGCACTTCCTCAAACTATGATCTTTCCTGACTTTATTTCCATTTCCCTTCAAAAAAGGAAGTGGACCACAAAAACTGATTTAGACTGGAGCTGTTACATACTGTATTTTTTTTAGAGATGGTTTGGTTTGTAGTGGAGAGCCAGAGTGGCAATAGATGAGCTTCTGTAGTGAAGATATAATCTTCAATATCGAAAATCATGTCCTCCTTATCAGCAAACAGCAGGTACAGATATTTAAACATCTCGGCCAGGAAGAACGAGTCCATCCTGTGGGGAAAAAGGGGATGTCCTTTAGGGCAATCTCCTCATTTCTAGAACATCAGTAAAATAAATATTCCTATTGTTCCATCTCTGAAGACTTCATGACTATTACTGCTGGACATAATTCCATTAGCACTCCTTCCACTTGGAAGAAGCTGTGTTTGGAGGGAAATGATTCAGCACATTCAGTACAAAACAGCATTATAGAAAAAACAAATAGACCTCCTGACAAACTTACAGATTTGAAGTATATTTTGTTTGAAAGTAATTCATCTCTTGCTCTGAGACAAACGAAAGGTTATTAAACTAAAAATCTTCTTATGGAGCACACTATAACACTACTGAAACAGTTTATAGACTGTTTCAATGCATTTACAGTTCAATACAACTATAAACAGGTAATGTAAGACTTGGTTATCAGACTGAAGACAGACAGCTCCTCAAATATCACTTAATTCCATTACATAAACAGGGCAATTTAATTTTTTCTGTATTTTCATGTTTAAAAAAATAATTGTGCAAACTTTACCTGTCTTCATGGCTTCCTGTACGAACATCCTTCATTGCAGCAAACCCACAGGGAACTCTGGCATACTTGTTCAAGTTTTCAATGAGGGTTTTTCCTACTTCTAGGTAGTAAGGGTCTCCTGTAGCCTATGAAATAAAACCAAACCATTTTTGATAGCCATTACATCTTGTTTATATCCTAAACTGGCTCCAGTGGGTAAGTTAGGCTGGAGATATGCTACTCAATTCTATATTGAAATAAAACAGCAACAAAATTCTAGGTGCTAGAAAAAGTGCTCAAAGGTCAGAGGAATGAATGTGACTGTACCTTATACAAGAAGTAGGTGCTTTCAGCAAATTCAGGCCTCAGAGGATGCTGAGCCCAGTGAACTCTGAAGTCTGTTGTGAATGCCTGAGGATGAAAGAGAACAGACAAAAATAAATGTAGGAATGCAACCTAAACTCAGGTTTATTTGAATTCTATGTTAACTATATAACCAGCCTAGCTTTGATAAATACCATTTTTGCAAACATACCCACCACCTGACACCTCCAGTGCAGTCAAGTATCACTGCACACTGACAGATGGTTAAGCAGCTGTTTCTAAATTAATACCACAGGCTAGAAGTCAGATATCTAAAAATTTCCTAGTCTATCTATTCACTCTTAATGTGCACTGGGAAAAGCCATTTCTGTCATATATTCACTATTATTTAATGATAAGGTTTAAACCAAGTCTTTGCTTAAGGGATGGTCTGTTGGCTTAAATACAACTACCTGACCTTTTAAAGTTTCCTTCATAAATACAAAACACAAAAAAAACAACTAAAAAAAGCATAAAGAGCCAAATCACACCATTTTAAAAGGACTCAAAAAAAAAATCATTCCAGTGCTTAGCATTCTTTGCTCTCAGTAACCACACTAGGTGAATGTGATGTTAATTAAAATGTTCTCTAACAGAAATAAGCTTACACCAGAGGAAAGTCAAAATTAAACCTGGAGTCAGAAGCTTTCAAATATAATCTGGGTCATCACAGATTAAAGACACACACTTCAGGCAGGTAAACAAGCTTTTCTGTGCACAATGGACTTGCTCAAAGACTTGCAGCATCTGCAGTAAGTTTGTCTGCTGACTTGCAAGGACATTATACAAAATTTCAGAACATTCTCTCAGTCAATTCAGCCTTTCGATTCCTTCCCTGGGTTAATAAAAATGACCGTGATCTTTAGCATTAACACTATTATGTTACCAAGCACCTACTACTACTTGTGATTATACAAGTTTTGCACACTGAAATGAGTCGAGGTCAGTTCTGAAAGGCTGAAATATGAAGTCTAAGCAATTGTTAATAGCAGCAGCTTCCCACTGTTGTGTTAATAAGAGCATAACTGAAGGAAAAATATTTCATATCCCAAACAGAGCTGTCAGACATGCAGAACTACAAATCACATAAGAATGCTGTGGAAATGAGCCTTTGATTTGAATAACACATATACCTACTGGTTTTTCAAATGGGCATCTGAGACTGCTCAAATTGAGGTAAGAATCAGTTTACACAATCAAAAAACTACTACCTTACCTCTGGAAGAAAGTTATGCTTTTTTATAACCTGATACAGCATCTCATGTGTTTCAATAGCAGGTCTAATATCACCCTTCAACACCTAAAATTAAAAAATAAAATTAACACTAATACACCAAGCATAGGAATAATACTCAAAGTTACAAACACTCATGGTGTGTTCATGTAAAGCTACAGAGCAGTCAATACATACTGTAATTATTACTCCCTATCAGTTTAAGTCACAGATACTCCTTAAGAGTTCCTTAACCAAAAACAGTGAACTCATTACAATTATTGCCTGTGTAGAACAAGGACCTCTGCCATTTGAAGAGAACTGGGGTGAAAATATGATTTAGTTTGTCTTAAAGATGTCAATGGCACACAAACTAGAAAATCTGTTATTAGACTAGTAAAAAGGCAGCTTAATTGGAGTATTTTCATGACTAGGAGTGAAGGGAGCAAATTACATGGACATGCCTTTCCTGATACTCAACACAGCCAGAAAAGCACATTAACTTGCATCATAGCATTGAAGTGACTGGAAGAGCGAGTACACAAGAGTGTACACACAAGTACACAAGAGAAATTACAGAATCCCAGAATGGTTTGGGTTGGAAGGGACCTTAAAGCTCATCCAGTCCCACCCCCTGCCATGAGCAGGGACACCTTCCACTAGCCCAGGTTGCTCCAAGCCCTGACCAGCCTGGCCTTGACACTTCCAGGGATGTTCCCTCAGTATTTCTGAAAATCAAATTACTAACCTTGACTTGAAAATCATATATCCAACCCAGTGAATCATTTCCTTGTTATTAAAACCATCTGTACATGGGTTTTACACCTTACCTGCAACCCAGGGAAGAAAGCGAGCAGGGAATCCATCCAGGTCCGAGCATTTAGCATTGGTTTATGAATGTGAACATCAAGGAGAAGAGGTGGCTGGCTGATGTATCTCATTATGGCATCGTAGTGCTGCCAAACATCAGGAAAAGCAGGAGTTTGGGTATCAATTTATTCCCCAAAAAAGAGATGGATCACCAGACTGGCATTTTATTTGAATGGAAAAGCCAGTACTACACTCCCAATCATTACTACATTTGGCAGTGCCACTAATCTCTAGTTTTGCAAACTAAAACCAAGTGTAGTAAATACTGAAAAGCTCCACAGTATTACACTTGCAAAACTTGCCACATTTCCAAGGAATACACGTACACAAAAGTATATCCAGCAGCCATGCGATAAACCAGGAACTATCACAATTAAGGCACATGTGTTTTGGCTGAATTTTAAAGCACACTCTTAAGGAAAGCTGAAACTGCTTTCTCTGAACAACAGAATTCCAAAGCATATGGATCCCAGGAGGTTAAAAAACCTAAACAAAGCAGCCGGACCGGATGGCTCAGAAGAACTTTAAAACCCATTAGGTCACTTGCCACATTGCTGACTTCCAATCCTCAACTTTGTTTTCAGAAGGTGCAATCCTGAGCACCTGAGCCAAACTGACGGGAAACACTTAAGAGAGGCAGCTCAAGGAAAATGTAACACTGGGGGCTGCCCCTTAGGAGCATGAAATCATCATTACACCTTGAAGTGTTACAACAGGCCTTTAACTACGGAATTACTCCACTTCTAATTAAAAATCATGCTATATGATATAAAATCATTTTATGATCTAAAATGTTTTTAATAGATATTCCTATTTTCAAAAGAAATAATGCTTTTATGAAAGAATTATGATGCTGACAAAGTTGCTCAGTAATTTATGAATTAAAAAAAATCTAAGCATGGTTTTCAGCTTGTATACTTAAATGTAACCTGGGCCTGAGGACCTGCAGTGCAAAGCAAGAGCCACACTTCTGATTTTTCTGTTGCTCGACAGGATGAAACTGTACAATGGCTTTCAACAAGAGGCCCTTACAGAAGAGCCTTTATGGTAAAATTCTTTTACAGAAATATTTGCAGTATTACACTCTCCCAGGTGATCTGGAAATACAGCTTCTCCCATACTGGGAACATGAAGAAAGGCCTGGAAGATTCTGATTTTTACTGGATGGTGTTAAAATAACTGCTCAGGTGACAGCTAATCACCCAAGATTAGCAAAAACTCCCAGTAAAAAGGGCAGGCACTAAACACAGCAAAAGTCACAGACATTCTGCTGAAGATCCCTTCTCAGGCTAACAGCTGACAACACAATTACTCTAAAATTTGTATTGCAGAAGGCACAAACCTGAGCAAGGTGTTAACTTACTGTGTTAAATCTTTCCAGGAAACTGTCATCTCCCAGCAAGACATAGGCTTTTAATAAATATTCATAGTATGAATCTATTCCTGCTCCAACTCCACTATCTAGGAACAGGAGAAAATAAAAAGGTGGGTTTAGTTTAAGTAATGATATGGGTGTCTTCCATATATCCCCACTTTGATTTTAAAGGCTCTTCCAGTGACAGGAAAAGCCTCCTTTCACTGGAATGAGGGCACAGATGGAAGCAGAGACACAATATTGTGTGTCTATGCCAAATGCTTAGTGCACATATTAATATGGACAGACATACATTGAAAGCACTTATTTCACTTTTCTCACAGGACATCACTTCTCCCATCCTATTTATATTTTTCCTAAGTATTTATAACAAAGTCTCTGAAAATGCACCCCAAGGCATTTCCCTCTCAGTGTTAAAGAGGATCAGGGAACACACTTTGTCTTGAATAAAACCAGCTTCTCTACCAGAGAGGGCTTTGCCCTCTCAGAGCAGAGCAAGGCTGTGGGGCAGCAAGTTTCTCCACTGCCTATCCCACTAATATTTTAAAGAGTCCAGGTAAACGTGCTGGCGGTGTGCGAGATCTCCCCTGCCCCAGAGCGCTCGTGGTCCCTGCCTGTGGGCCCACCTTTGCGGACCCAGTCTCCAGTGTGGATGTTAATGGTGACCCCCACTAAGTTGCTGCTACGCTGCCTCTTCTCCCAGATAAAATCCAGTGCCTTCCGGGCATACTCCTGCAACAACAACAACAACAGGGAATTAGGGAAACACCGACACTAAACTCTGTCATTCTTTTGGCTAGTTCAATTAAGATGCTAGGACAGGAATAGGATGTTTCATGTCTAATGATTTCAGAACTCCTTCTAATCTTCAGAATAATTATCTTGTTTACTTCTGTATTACTCGAAGTACTTTCAACCCAAATTATTTCCTGTGATTTAAAAAATGATTTAAAAAAAAATCAAACCTTAGAAGAAAGGCCACAAACACTACAAATTGAACATAACAAATGTTTTTGTGCAGCACAGCTAAGACATTCATTTCATGAACTCAGAATTGTTTTTCCAAAATCACAGAAATGTAACAGAATGCTAAAGACCTAAGCCAAAAAATAAGGTATCATGGAAAGCAAACCTCAAATATAGATGTTCCTGTGAATCTGCTTAAAGCTGCAAACTCAAGGATCAAGGTACCAGCACAAGCTGTACAGGTATCAGTTTCTGTTCCTGTTCGTGCTTCTGGATGTCTTACACCAAATTTTAAGTTAACCTAGAGAAAAACAGAGATTACCATCTTTATTTTTCCTGGCTGAAAGAATTTACGCTCCTGTGATTGTATAGCAAGTATATAATCTGTGCTCTTTCTAAAGACAAGAAAAAACAGATCCCTTTGGTTTTGCTCTGCCAACTTAGACATGCACAGAGAAGTACCCACAAATATCCAAAATCTCAACCCTCCCAAACACAGACCTGTTGGCTGGTTCACTAGACATCTGAATAAGAGAATATAATCTAAAAATCTAATTCTAGCAATTTTTTTAGCAACAAATCAGGAACTCAGAATATCACAAGTGCCCCTGGAAACTTAGTTCTGTAAATATCTCAGTACTCCTGGCTTCTGAGAGTACCTGCAATTTATCAGCTTTTGATTTTCTGTCCACTTAATAAATACAGAAATTATTCTGGAAACAGATATAAAATCAAACCAACAGAAGTCTTGATTACAACTGTAATCCTGCATTACAGAAACAGAACTTACTCTTGGATAAGGGAGACCACTAGTGGTGTTAAAAGCAGGTAAAAGCTTGTAGCCCAGTTCCTTTGCCATGTGCAGGAGTTCACCATTGTACCACTGCATATATTCACCTTTTTCTTTCAGCATAATCGCCACTGAGTGCCCACCTAGGAGACCTCTAAACACAAGAGAAATTATCCACATCTCAAAATTCATGTTCATCTGAACAGCAAGGACAACTCTCTACAATTTATATGACATGTATGTAACTGTGGCCCTAGTTTTTAGACTGCTGATGCAATTCCATTATAATCAAGGTTAGCTACCAGCATTTTGGAAGCAATTCTTCTTGTTTATCACTGGAATAATTTATTCATCAATATTAGACAGGAATAGCAACCAAGACCTCTAAAATGGCATCTAGTAACTTGAAATTACAGGCTCCGATCCTGCATTGAGCCCCCGAGGTCTCTTCCAAGCTGAAATAATCTATGATCCCAAGTACCAAAATCTGGTAAATCAAGTATTGAACAAAGCCATTTGCAAGCCCGTTTCTGTTAAGCAAACCCACGGCTCCCTCAGCATGCATACGAAGTTCTTAATCAGCAAAGCTGTGCCTGCAGCAGTGAGATGGGGGGCAGCTTGATCCAGTACCACTGCAGCAAGTCCTGCCTTGCATTTTAAAACTGCTCTCAGGTGAACTCACAAAGGCACAACTGTTTCAAACAGGTGGAACAGCACAGAAAGGTGTCTTAAAGACGCGGACTAAAATCCACATTTTTAGCAGTTTTGAAACAAAATTACTCACCCAAGGACTCTTATGTTGGTTTCAAAGACAGACACAACTATGTCATTATCTAAATTAACATCCTTTATTACTTTTTTTACAGCCTCTTCAAACTCTTTGGTTTTATTTAACACCTGGAATACAACAGTGAGCAGGTGTTCAGTTCCAATACAGCTAATGCAGTCACAGTGTATTTGTATACAGGATATTTCAGTGCACACACAGTCACCCACGAAATACGTACATACAACTAAAACCAGAAATCCATCAATGGTTATTAATAGGTGCCCAGCACTAACTGAGCCTCTTGCTTTAGATTGTAAGGAGAAGCAAACTCTTCTGTGTTAAATTAAGAGTCAAAAAAAGGCAATATTAAAAAGTATCAATGAAATGTGAAGGAACTGCTGTAGTTTTCTTATTACAACCAACTCCAAACTCCACCCTCACAGCACTTCAAAGTTCCCACGAGCAACAGTCACTTCAAACAGAGCCAGAGATCAGTGATCACAAAAAAGAAATCTAAAAATAAGTCTGAGCATCAGAAGACAATCTCTTTGTTTTATCAAAGCTTATCAACAGATTAAACTTACCACAAGAGTGTCCAAGGTATCAATTAAAGTAAGTGAAAACCTATGAAAGAAAATTTAGAACAGATTTATTATAGATCTGTATGTGTAGGAATTAAGTGATTTTTAATAATAACTGATACCACAAAAAAACCTAAATTCTCACAGAACACCAGCTGCAAAAAATTAGTTGTACTCAACACGTTTAATATCAAAATCTCCTTGTAAGTTTCTTCCCTTTGCTAGTGACCAGAATAGGAGCTGACAAAGAAGTTATGATTACAAATTCATTTATTTACTGCACAGCTTTCTAACTTCTGGTAAGAAAATTTAATTTTTATTCTTTGTCTCCAATCAAGTGTTTTAAGAAACCCAGCAAAAAAGTTTAAGTCTTTTTCCAACCTCTGTTTTATCTGTTTGTTTCAAAAAAAAGGAAAAATATTGAGATCAAAAGCCATTCCAAGCTAAATTTCTCCTATCAGAAACTGTTCCAACACTAGCAAGTGGTAGACTTAAAATAAAGAACTGCTTTATTTACTCTAAAATAAACAACTATTTTAACAGTGTCCAAGGCCAGGTTGGATGGGGCTTGGAGCAACCTGGGCTAGTGGAAGGTGTCCCTGCCCATGGCAGGGGGTGGCACGGGATGGGCTTTAGGGTCCCTTCCAACCCAAACCAGGTTGGGATTCTGTGATTATTCTGTGAAAAGAGAGCATCAAGTCAGCTCCACACTGCTTGAAACAGGAACATCCCAATGCGGATCAGAGGCCTTCTCCTGGGCTGTTCTAGTGAAGCTGAGATGTCCTTTCCCCATCCCAGGAATTATATCTATAATTGTATCTTAAATATGTCTAATTCCAACAACTGCTCCTATGCTAAGAAACACCCACAACACAGAATAGAACTTACAGAACATGATTAAGTGTTAAAATTGAACACTTTGGAACAGTTAAAACTGCCTACAAGCACTAAGGATTTCAGCAAGTGCCCAATGTTTGAGACCTTGTAGGCAACATGTGACAATCAAAATTCTAATTAAGTGTTCGTACATTATAATTCTCTTTAATTGTAAAGACATAAGGGCATTCTGTGAGTGCTGTTTTACACAAGACAGAGATTAACTAATGACTATGCACAACTGCCTAACAAATCCACAACTTTTTCCATACAAAAGGAGGGAAACTATGCATTTCACAGCTATATGGAAGGCTCCTGAGTTCTCCAGGGAAACAGAACTGACCCAGCTGCCTCACCCTGCCATTTTGTGATTGCAACGGCTGGCAGAGAACACAATTGATGAGGCAGCTGGCAAGAAAAAGGATTAGATAAGAAATTTGCTACACAATAATGTAACTAATTATAAGGTACAGGATAAAGCATGTATACAGAAAAACAATAAATACATACAACAATTTAATGCATTTAAGAGACTGAAAGGTATTTTTACTCAAATGCTAGTATGTTACTTTTAAAAAAGGTTGTTAAAAAGAATGCATGACGAGGATCCAAAATACATTTTCTTGACACTTTTCATCTGCTGTATCTTTAGATACCTCCAAGGCAGCAAGATTATATAGAAATTTCTAGACTAAAGAACATTTGTACATAACAAAACATAACCAAAATAACATGCTCAATATCCTAGAGACAATTAGAAGGAGTATTTAAGAGAAGGATTTCAGCTTTGATTAACATTATTGTGCTTAGAGACATTAAACAATAATATTTAAAAAAAAATCAGCTATTTGTTATGAAAGAATTTGCTCTATAAACTGCACACATTCAAAGGAATCAATTACAAACGCATTTAGAGTAAGCCAACTTTGCCTTTGATTATTCTATTTAACATGGAAAAAAACAGTCCTTAAATCTACATTTT
The DNA here is from genome assembly GCA_013397725.1 of Rhagologus leucostigma. Classification (NCBI taxonomy): domain Eukaryota; kingdom Metazoa; phylum Chordata; class Aves; order Passeriformes; genus Rhagologus; species Rhagologus leucostigma. The sequence continues at coordinate 75,693 of VZTD01001446.1, read as the reverse complement.
GCTAGCCAAAGTATCAGCATTTTGTACTATCAGCTCCCTTAAAAGAAAGAATAGAAAATATTTCCATGTCTGAAATAATGTTTTCTACTTTGGCAAAGGCCTCAGGCTATCATACACACGATAATCATTTGACTTGTTTTCAGAAAACCTTTTACTTAAGAAAAGCATTTAAAATATCACTTACTAGGCCAGCATCATGGATAAGAGTTTATTGTTCTATTCAGCTGATCATTAACCTTATATCCCCTACTACTAATACCATAAATGTCAGCCCACACTTAGAAGGTTTTCCTACGGAAAATACTTGGAGCATGGTGAAAAAAATTATCTTTGGATCTCATTCACTGGTCAATTCTCCTCTTCTGATTAAGGTACAATTTCACATCCGTTAACTTCATAATAATAAAAATACTTCTTACAAGTATAAGTTTCTGGCCATATCAACTGAACAAACAAGTTTTATGGGCTGCCAATTGTACTTCTATTCCTAGATGTTTACAGTGACCATTTCAGACACTAACTTTCCCAAGGCATCATCCACATCCCCTCGACTTGGCTCCTGACCCCGCACTCGTCCACGACAAGTTAAAGGCATGAGTTCATCAGCTGGATACGCATGCTCCTGTTGGGAACAAAACAGGGGAATCAGTTACAGTGCTCACAGCTACTCTTGGGAGCCTGTAAAAGGAATCCTCATCATGCTGTTCTTCAGAAAAACTGCATGGCCATCACAGAGCCTTGCAGGTGGGAAGGGACCTCTAGAGTTCATCCTGTCCAAGCCCATCTGCTCGAGCAGGGCCACCCAGACTCAGCTGCCCAGTACCACGTCCAGACAACTCCTGAGCATTTTCAAGGAGGGAGACTCCATGGCCTCTCTGGGCACCCTGTGCCAGTACCTGGTCAACTCCACAGCGAAAAGTGTTTCCTCATGTTCAGAGGGAACCTCCCATGGTTCAGTTTCTGCCCATTTCCTCTGAGCACCACTGAGAAGAGTCTGGCTCTGTCTTCTTGACAGCCTCCCTTGTTAAATTCCCTGGAGCCTTCCCTTCTCCAGGCTGAACAGCCCCAGCTCTCTCCCTTGTTAAATTCCCTGGAGCTTTCCCTTCTCCAGGCTGAACAGCCCCAGCTCCCTCAGCCTTTCCTTACAGGAAAGATGCTCCAGCCTCTCCATCACCTTGATGGCTGGTCCTTCACTGGACTCTGCACAATGAACTCAGCTGGCTGGGGGTGACAGTCAGTAACAGGTAAGAGAACTCAGCAGTTCAAACAAAAAATTGGTGAATTACTACATAAGGCATAAAAGATAACATTCACCAAAAAAACGGTAACGAGATTGAGTCTTTTACAAATATAACTGACACTAATATAACAAATATAACACTGACATCAGTAATGATGAATCTTAAATATATCTAATTCCAACAAACATGAAATTGCCTCCTTTGGAAGCTTAACACAAGTGGTTTGGGATGGAGCTTTTCTCTTGATTTCAGCAGGAAACTGGCTGCTGTACTGACGTCTTCAGTTTGACTTTTAGTGGAGAACTAACACGTGGCAGGATAAAAAACTTCAATTGCTGCACTGAAACTGCAAGTAAACACATTCAAAATCTTTCCAAATATACAGTACAAAAATACTCTATATTCAAACATGAAATAAAAAGAAAAAAAGGAGCATTCCTCTATAAATAAACAGCTCTTACAGCAACTTCTTTTGAAACTGATGGTTCGGTTCCCTGTATACCACCCTCCTGAGTGTTTTGGTCTTTGCTCAACTCTTTGTTCTCCTCAAGTTTAACTACAAAAGGCAGAATCTAGATCATTTTAATACAGCTCAGGTGTTTCTGAATATCTCTGCAAAGTATTCAGAAAAACAGATTAAAGAAGTACGCAACAAAAGCAATGTCAAAACTGAGATCTCTGGCTTAAATTTTGGATAAGAGAAGTGATAAAAAATCTGGAAAAATAAAGTTTTAGTTTTACAAATGAAGAACTAGAAGCATTTTGTAAAATAGAAGTTAACTTATTCTCTGCCTGCAGCAGAGAATAAGCAGCTACTGGATTGAGTTATTTCCCCGATTTGTCACTGGCCTCAAGTGACTGACATTTTCACATATTCTGACAGCCAAGAAGAAAAAATATCCCCATTATTACAAATATTGTTAAAGGACTGAAAAAAAACCAGCAGCTTTTCTGCAATGCTTCTGTTAACAACTAAAAAAAGAAAAAAAGAAAAAAAAGAAAGAAAAAAAAAGACAAGGGAGTTTCTCTTGCAATCAAACATGAATTTTCAGTCTTCTAAATATGCATGTCTAAAATATGTATTAATAGCAACAGAAAATCAAAACCTTCCAGCTGGCTGTTTCAAAAACACCTGCAAAAATACTTCATTCTCCTGCTGTCAGAATCAAGTCTGATACTCTAATCTTTTCTTCAACTTCAAACAAGCAAGTCACATTTCTCTGTTTGTTTGGTGCTCCAGCATACATGGCAAATAAATATCCTTTTGGCTTCAAAGTTTCCAGGATAGCTGAAGTTATTCCTCTCCTTCAAACAGAATTTTCTTGCTTCAGATGTGGCAAGACCCCTACCAGTTGCCAATTTATCAGACAATGAACAGTAGGAGCACAGATCCTTGTAATATTTTATCCAATTTTGCCAAATACGTAAGTTTTCCCTTGGGGAAACCCAAGCCAAGTGTTTTTCATAGAACCAGATTACAAAAATTACTACCAAAAAGCCTGATGTTTAACTACTAAAGGTTTCAAAAGTACAGAGCTTAAGTTAAAAGGCCTGGACCCCTTTGAAAATCCTCTTGCCTGGCTTTCTGTCCACTCTACAGTCCTGTACCTGTCCCATGCTGTATAAAGTTGTAACTCCTGAGATTTTAAGCTTGAATTACATAATTAAGTTTATACCATCACACAGAACCCGGGACATGTGGCAAGATGCTGCCAGGAGACAGCAGTTTGTGCTGCAGGAACTGATGCAACTTGAGAGGGGTTTCTGCAACAGCCACAAAGAATGTGCAAGAATGTCCATATAACCCCAGCAAGAATTAATCTTTTATATTTATCTTAGTCACATCTACAGTTTCTCCTCAGAAGTGTATTACTTACAGAATATTTGAAAGTAATTATTACTTGAGGAAGTCCACTTCAAGTAACTATTTATTCTTAAGCTTTTCTAAACCGAGCCATCCCAGGGTGGGTGGAACGGCTCAGAGATCCAGAACTGGAGGACACCTGCACAGGAATCACAAGTCAGAGCAAAAGAAACCACAGCCAGCGTGGCCTATGGTCATATGATAGTCACATCCGGGGCACAGCCTGGAATGCCTGGATACGGCACCAGATCCCCTTTCTCTTCTACAAACATTTTGTAGAAGAGCCCCCAAACTGCATCTGACACGGCTTACCACTGAAGAAACATTAAATGTCATTTTTGCCTACAAAATAAATAAAATCAATTTGTGTTCTCCAGAATCTGATGCCTACAGACAGCTCTTCTCGAGCTTCCTTTTCCTAGAATTTCAAACCAAATGCTTTAGTGTTCATAGCCTGACGTGAAATAAACTCATTTGAGAAAGATCAGGCACAGATTAGGAGTTAGCACAAGCAATTCTTAATTACCACTCTAAAAGCCATCAGAACACTCCTGAAAGTAATACTTGTTATGGTCTTTTTAAAGGCTTTATAGGTGCTGTTATTTATTTTAGCTCTGTTTTCGCTCCTCCTTCCCGGCTATTTCTATAGAATGTCATGTACTGTAGGCTCCTTTCTCCCCCAGCTCAGCAACAACTCCTCTGAAAAACATCAAATAAGGACTTGACTTACCATATAATTGCTATATGCATGATCAAACATTTCAAGCACTTGATTTCTAAAAAAGAAAAAAGAAAAGCATTAGTGGTCTGTCTCCCAGTGGCCTTTAACACATCATCTTACACACATCACACTTTAATATCTGAGTACCGCGCACAGGTATTCTACTAACATACTCTACTCAAGTAAATGAAATACAGAATAATAATTTTTCTTGATTCAGCTACTCTTGTCCACTCCAGAAAGACTCTTTCTTCACCTAACACGAAATTATTTGGGGATCTCTTGGCAAGCAAATACTAAAGAAAACCCTTACACTTATGTCATATGTTTGAAAGGACAGAAATGCTTCTATATATAAAAACTCCCCCCAAACCACATTGTTTTTTAAGACACAGCACTACTTCTGATCATTCCTAACTGTTTCACTAAGAAGCCTTGCAAGCAAAAAAGGATGCTAATTTCTGCCATCAACATAATTCACAATCTCTGCTGATAAGACCGAACATAAAAGAGCCAAGAACACCACAATTATATTGTAAATATCCAGTTTAGTGCAATGACTTGGAAATTCAAAAAGTAGTTTTAACTCATCAAGCGCATTAAGGCATCAAAAGAGCAGAGGATGGTGCTTCTCCCAGGCATCTCTCAGGCTGCAGCAGGTAAAACCCCAGATAAGCACACAAAGCTGCTGGGTGATGCAGCACACAGAAAACTGCTTAAAACTTACATTTACAGGCATTTTCTGTGACTGACATGATCCTGTCGTTAAATACAGAGATCACCTTATTCAGAAGTGACCCAGCTTAGTGCCCCCAAACACAAACCAGGGCAGGACATGGCCTGCACATGCCTGGGGCATCAGATGATACTTTAAGTGCAAGTTATTAATGCAAAAACTTTAAAATCAATTGGGGAATGAAGTTTCAACTCCTTGTGTAACCTCATGAAGAAAACATATAAAAGATTACACACACAAATTACCCTGAGAACACAAGATGGAAAACCCCAGTAACTGTAAACACTGGAGTTAAATATCAACTTATACCCGACAGCCGGACTTGATGATCTTGGAGGCCTTTTCCAACCTTAACAACTCCGTGATTAACAACTATGAGAGTATCCAGACCGTTTCTCCAGCAGACTTTTTCTGCATTATTATTCTGTACAACTGACCAGTGGATGGGAAGAGGACGATGAAACTGCCTCGGTAACATACTAAGACAAAATATGCTTGATTGTCAATTTGTTTAAAAAAAAAACCACTCCATGCGGGAAAATGTATTTCCCTCTACGTTGTAATATTTACCCTTCAACTAAAAGCTACAATAAAAGAATCAGCCTCTTACATGTACATGCACGGGGGACCGAAGCAGTTTAGGTAACATACAGGAACTAGGCAGAATACGCGTAAACGTTTACCTTTTTTATGACTCCCGCACTCTCACAGACGCACGGCCATAATTAAACCAATTGAGTGTGGATTTAGAGTTACCTTTGATCACTTTTACCACTAGCTCCAAGCAAGCCCTGGCTGAAACCTCCAAGGCGAGCTCCCAACCACCGGCGAGTTACAAGTTCCCACAGCACATGGCTTGACCCCACACCGGAGAAGGGGCCGCGTGTCCTCAACAGCCGGGTGACCTGGCCCAAAACACCCGCCGGGGTCCGGCACATGCAGCTCCAACACGGCTANCATGGCGGCCGGCCGGGTGCCCACTAGTCCCGCTGCGGGCCCATGGCCGCTCCCGCGGCTCCCGGCGCAGGAAGGGCCCGACCCGGCCCCTCCGCGCGCGCCCGCGGGGGCGTAGCCAAGGAAACAACCTCGCGCCGCCGCCGCCGCTTCCGGCACCGCCCCTCCGGCGCGCGCCACCGGGCCAATGGGGGAGCGCGGCGCGGGGGTCACCTGCGTCGGCAAGGAACGCGTAACGAGAGTCGACGTGGACAAAGGGAGGGCGGACCACAACTCCCGGCGTGCCCCGCGCCCCGTCCCGTCCCCCGCGCTCCTTCAGGCGCTGCCCGGAGCGGCTCCGAGCAAGCCCCAAGCGCGCCCGAAG